>BTPG01000001.1:207757612-207845112 GCA_036245525.1 Semisulcospira habei
TGATGTTTTTGTCTGGTGGCGACGAGCATGCACTTTGTTTTACCAGTGTTTGGAATCATGAAATTATCCGCACACCATTTTGATGTAACATTTAGACCCTGCTGAAGGGTGAGGTTGACACTGAAAACATTTGCATCAGAAAAGTCTAATGTGCCATCATCTGCAAAAAGGCTGCAGGTGACTCCAGTGGGAGAAATATGTAGAGGAAGATCATTTATAAAAAGAGAAAATAATAAGGGGCCGAGTATTGATCCCTGTGGCACACCATGACGAATTATACCCTCTGCAGATTGTTTGCCATTTACAAGAACAAATTGAGTTCTATTCTGTAGGTATGACTGAAAAAACGCCACAGCGTTGCTACTAAGCCTGTATGCTCTAAGTTTCTGTATAAGTAGATTATGATTGACTAAGTCGAAAGCTTTGCTAAAATCTAAGAATACTGTCCCTGTCGTTTGCAGTTTGTTCATTGCATCGAGCCATCTATCAATCAGATGAATCAGTGCTGTATGACAAGAATGGCGTTGTCGAAAGCCTGATTGCAAGGGGTGTAAAACTTGATGATTTTCCAGGAACTGTTGTAAATGATGGTGAATATGTTTTTCTATTGGTTTTGACAAAGTTGAAAGTAAGGAAATGGGCCTAAAGTTATTTGGTTCAGAAAGATCTTTAGTTTTGGGCAAAGGAATGACTTTTGCTTTCTTTAGGCTGGACGGAAACGTTCCCTGTCGAATACAAAGATTGTAAATATACGTCAGAGAATCAACGACATATGGGAGAGCTAGTTTTAGTATTGCAGTACTAATGCCGTCATGACCAGTTGATCTCTTATTTTTTAGCTGAGATATCGTTTTACTAACGTCATAAACCGTTATAACAGGAATGTTGAAAATACTTGACTTGAGCTTTTCGGCACAGAATTTATCAAGTACGTCTGATATTTGTGACATGTTAGGACAACTTTGTAATAGGACATCAGCAGCAGATAGGAAATGTTTATTAAATGTATCTGCTGAAATACTGGTGCATGCCGGTTTTTGTTTAGATTTTGTAAATGTGTTCAGGGCGCGCCACACTGTAACTGTGTCCCTTTTCTCATCAATGATCCTTTTAAAGTGACACTTTTGGGCTTCACGAACAAGATATTTTACCTTATTTCGCTGTTTACGATAGGCATCAAATTCCTTGTGTTTTTTAAGTTCATTACGAAGTGACATAGCATCCTTGATATCTTTATTTAACCACAAGGGAGGCTGTGCACTTTTTACACGTTTTTCTCGGTATGGTGCATGTTTATCCAGTACACTTAGAAAAAGCTCATACCATTCTGCAAGCGCAGAATTGGGATCCGTGTAATTATAAACGTGACTGAAACATACTTGACAGAGATCCGATAGGAAAACATCTTTGTTAAAGTGTTTATAAGATCTGAATTTAATAGTGATGTGTTGGTGATTTTTGGGGCGTCGGTCACCTTTCAGAGCCCAGCTACAACAGACAGGGTAATGGTCACTAATAGCAACCTCGGGCACCTGCACCCCTAATACTCTAGTCTTGTTGTTTGTGTAAATGTCGATCAATGTTGAGGAATTGGCAGTTACTCTTGTTGCTTTAGTGACCAACTGTTTGAGACCAAACAAAGTAAGAGTAGTTTCCCAAGCAGGATTGGAAGAAAACAAATTAATGTTAAAGTCGCCTAAGATTAATAGATCAGAAGTACATTTGGTTGCATTGTCCATCATTTCCGTAAATGTGTCATACCATTCAAAAGTGGCTGAGGGATTTCGATAAACAAAGCAGATTAATAATGGGGTGGCTTTGCTTGCTTTTAGTTCAATCCAAACGCTTTCCACTAGGTCTGATTCTAGATCTGTCCTTCTTCGAGCGCAATCCCTAATTGAATTGTTTAAATACACGGCTATACCCGTGTGTTTAGGGGAAACAGAATCGCGACGAAATACATGAAAACCCGGGATAGAAATGGCTTCATCACTGATGTTACAGCACAGTCGTGATTCAGTTATTCCAAACACGTGGAAAGCGTTTGGTTGACTCAACATCACACATAAATCTGGAACTTTGTTATACAAATGATATATATTTAAATGTCCTATAAGCAAATGATGCGTATCAGGCTTGTCTGTAGACATAACTGATGTAGAAAGATAACAATAAATCAACACCTATGAACCAAGAGCAAAAGATATATATTATTGTATAGACGTGTGTTGTTTTTCAGTGCAGACGAGGAAAAACAAGGCAGTCTATACGTTGACACACTACAAGTTCAATGTGTCTTGACCAACTGTCCAGTAGATGAAGAGTTACTCGAAGTTTTCCAAACAGCGTCAATAATCGCTTATGACTGATGGTGTGCTGGGAAACACACAAGGAAAAAATAGTGTCACAGTGCACTCGATGTGTGGTACGCTTACACAAAGATACCTAACCAGCGTCCCAAATCGCTCGAAATGTAAATTATGTATTCTCGTAGTGATAATGTTACTGATGTAGTTATAGACGAAGGATAGGAAATACCGTTACAGTGCGCACACGATATAAGAGATTAATTAGGAAGCAATGTCTATGATGTAGGAGAGAGAGAGAGAGAGAGAGAGAGAGAGAGAGAGAGAGAGAGAGAGAGAGAGAGAGAGAGAGAGAGAGAGAGAGAGAGAGAGAGAGAGAGAGAGAGAGAGAGAGAGAGAGAGAGAGAGAGAGAGATTTGCGTCAATTCATTTAACAATGACGGTTCTGGTGCTCCGCGTCAGTTCAGCAACAATGTATAACACTAATGTGTCTAACGCTTTTACGTCACCGTCACTGTCTGAAGTCGAAAATTCTTCGTTTTGATTTTTTTTTCTGCGATGAAATATTTTTTAAGAAAACATTGATTAGATACAAAGCTGGTTAACAAACTCATCCAATATCTTTCTGGAAGCTGGCCGTATTCAAAATTTCAAATGAATACAACACAAATTACGAACTCAAATGCGAGTCAATCGACTTTTTATAAACGACAATTTTCTTATTAATGAGTAATCCACATTAAATCTGCTGACAAACACTCCGAAATACCTCTTGAAGGAAGCATTTCCTAAAGTTTCAGACCTGTACGTACACAAACACAGGAAAAACTCGTGTCTTCATACACGCACACACACACACACACACACACACACACACACACACACACACACACACACACACACACACACACACACACACACACACACATGGTGATTCACGCCAAATGTACGTTCAACAGCGCGGTTAGCATAGCTAGGCATGACGTAATTATTATCATGTTACTTTACTGTCAGGGCCTGATGTGTGCCCACCTATGTTCGTAATTTGCATGCAACTGAACATGCTCCGACCAGCCCCATCTCAAAGTCTACCGTATTTTAAATACGGTAGACAGAAAGAGTAGAAAATTATTACAATTACAAAATACATATTACAGGGAAATGATATATAAAAATTGCATTGACCGCGAACATATTAACTTATCATCTCTTAGGTGCAGCAGACCATTTAGCAACACGCATCCAATATCAAGAGATACATGAAGCGCAGACATTAGAGAGAGTTTAAAAAAAGGAAAATGCAGGTGAATGGACCAACGGTAGACAAAAACATGTACCGCAGAAAACAGATAAAGCCCACCCTGTGGGGCTGACTAGGATGACCCTGGGAACTAAAAAGTAGTTAACCCACCCAAGTCCCCCAGGGGAGACCCGCGTGGGGGTAAATGTGGCCCTGGAACTAGTAAATGTTGATGTAGAAATGTAAAGCAGGTATATTGTTAGCTGCCCTGGTCACATCGACGTTGCATCCCTTGACACCATAGCAAGTTCGGTGGCAGGAAGGCAACAGAGTAAACATGTTACTTTGAACAACCTCCACAATATGCACACGGATCAAATAACAATCCAAATTCTGATATTTTCTTTTACAAAGTTTTTTTCTTCTCCCCAAAAAGATAGATATATAATTTTTTTTTTAATCTGAAAATTATTATCCTGTACTATTGGGGTTGAGCAAGGGATGTACTGACCGTCCCTCCCTTTCCTCCCGGTTTCTACACCGCTGCGGTTGAAGCCGTGTATTGCGAACGCAGTGGCAGATCCGGGAGGTTGGGGATGGGGGTTGGGGTGGGTGGGAGGGAGCCCCCTCCCCTTCCCCCACCGTCAGCCCTGAAAAAAATTGTTTGCATTTTTATTTGTGGAAGTAGGTTATGTTTTACCATTCGATGGTTTTCCTTTTCCTCTACGGTGTATTTCACAATTATCTCACGGGATCAGTGGGTGGGATTAGTGTGTTCATGGGACGGTAGTCAAATATACTCAGTTGGCACTGATGAGCTGCACCCGTCAGAGTATTTCACCCAGACATAGAGTGCCATTTGCCCTGGGGCTGTGCGATACAATCCTCATTGCATCCTTAGACTGAGGCAGCCATCTGGTCAATCGCAAGGGGTGGAAAAGTGTCCAATCATTGCTGATCAGAGGCCCAACTCAGTCCCTCAGCAAGCCATAGTTTCATGTGCCCCTTCAGTCACAGGGGTGTTAAGTCTGTGGTTGTGTTATTCTTTTGAGAGCGTTTGCGTCTTTTCATAGGAAAGATCCGGTATTCATTTGAGTTATTTTGGATAAGAATTAAGTACCTTTTTCGTAGGATTCATTTTCTTTTGCACAGAGAATTGCGATTGATTTTTGTTATGCCGCGTATTTTCGCTACATTGTTGTAAGTTTACCCTACATTAGACTGGAAGGTTCGGGCAGGGTCGCGACCTTTCTAGTGACCTCAGATATGACGTCAAAGTAAACATGTTTCGCGTTGCTTTGTCTTTTGAGGTAGCGTCCGTGGTCCCAGTGCCCATCAGAGCAGGAATATAGTCATTGACGCGTGTCACCAGAGGGGAGGTGTGACATGTATTGATTCTGTTCACTAACTAACCCTTAAGCAATCGTCAGCCAGTGTAAGAGGTATACATCATGGCTGATCATGACTGTTTATATGATCTGAACCTGTCTTCCTTGTGATGAAGCTCTATGCTCGTGCATAGTGCTCACACCGTAGGATTAGTACGGTACGGGCTTTGTTAACGGTTTGTTTGTGCCGAAAGTCCGTGGGGCCTGCTGTCCACGGGAAATCTGTAGGACATGGTTAGCACGGGATTTTTAGTGAGTTCTGTTTAGTGAGTTCTAGGCGGAAGCTGTGTCTGTCAGAGGTCTAGATCGGTAGTGCGGGCTGTCTTGTCGTATGGAACGGTTGTGTTTGAGGTACCTAGCCCACATCCCAAGACTCTGAAGCCTAGATTTCAGGTATGTTTCTATATATGTAGTATTGATAGTTGCTTAGTTAAAGACAGTATGCGTTGGTAAGAGTAATGTGGTTGTATAGCGGTGTTCCGGTTTGGTTTAGTTATGTTGGTTTAGAATTCAGTGAAGTAACCGGTGTTTTTGTATACAGTTGTTTACCGAGATAGATAACTAAAGGAATGTGAGGTGTGTATGTCTAAGCCGCTATGAAGATAGTATGTGGTTGGTTAAGCATAGTCTTTTCCAGTGTATAGAGTAGTGTATAGCAAGAGTGTTATGCTATAGTCTGTTTCAAGATAGTGACAGAGATATGGGGGTGTTACGGAAGTGGGCAGTTTATGAAGCACGTGTGTGTGTGTGTGAATGAACGTATGAGTTATTTGTATCAGCCAGGTTACGTGACGTTTCTCATTGATCCAGTGTTGTGTGTTTAGCAAGTGTTACGTTGGGACTTTTGTTATCTATTCAGAGTTCTTGTAAAGAGTGAAACGACGGACGCCGAGACGTCGAGTCACAGGTGGGACCTACGTGAGGTCATCCCTCCAGCTCTTCACTGAGAGTGAGTCTGACCGGGACCAAGACGCCCGAGTTAACGCGAGAACTGCGCAACAGTACGAGAACGAGGACGTCCGTGCCAAAGAGACAGGACGGCAAGAAGAAGCGTACGACGAAGGACTTTCACGCCTAGACGTGAGAAGGACCAACGTAACCAGGCAATAACATCAAACAGGTTGGAGGCAGTGTGAAACTAAAACCTAGCCTGGCAAAGATATTGTGATTTGTGTGTATGTGATTTGGATGCAGTGGGGAAGGTGGAGTGTATATAGTCTGATAATCTTTTAAGCGTTTCTTCCCTTATTGTATAAAAGTCACTTTAGAAAGGGAGCCCGTGTGTTGTGTTTCACCGCATGAATGCGCCCGTCTGAGTCAGTGGCGGTGAATGCGTCTGTTGCGTGAGAGTCTGTACGTGCGACTGTGGGCAAGTCTGCGTGCGTTACAGTGGTGACCCTGTTTTAGCGGTATATATTTTAGAGTAGGATTTTGTTGCTATGTGCATGTTGTGTTAGATTCCCCTCTCCGATTCTAGGGGGTAAGATCCGTTATTTCTGTAGTTTCTGGATCTTACGAGGAGCTAGTTCTTGTTTCTGCCTTTTGTATAGGTAGTGTTCGTTTTCCTTGCTCTTCTATCGTTCTTATTTTTCGTTCCATCTGGACGTCAAGTAGGTCACTGTTTCTGCTTAGGTTGTTGATATTGTGAGATTTCATTAAGTTTTTTTTTCGTCATTTGGTTGTGGTATTTGTATATTTACGTTTTCAAGTTTTGGGAAGTTGTTGTAGCAAACATGGAGGTAGACCCGGTAGAGGCTTATATTAAGCAAGGCGAAAGGCTAGGTCTTAAGGACGAGAAACATTTTGATTATGTCGAGAAATGTAGGGATAGAGAGGATAGGGCGAGAGAAAGAGAAGTTCAGAGAGAGCGAGAAGAGAAAGAAAGAGCATTAATGGAGAAAGAGATAGAAGTTCAGAGAGAAAGAGAAGAGATAGAAAGAGTACTTAAGAAAGAGGAACTAGAGGTCCAGAAAGCCATAAAAGAGAAGGAGTTAGAAGTTCAGAGGGTGAAAGACGAGAAAGAGTTGGAGATTCGTAGACTTAGAGAGGAAAAAGAGTTGGAAATGCAGATACAGAGGGAGGAGAAAGAGCTAGAAATTCAGAGAGAGAGAGAGAGAGAGAGAGAGAGAGAGAGAGAGAGAGAGAGAGAGAGAGAGAGAGAGAGAGAGAGAGAGAGAGAAGAGAAAGACAGAATACTTAAGAAAGAGGAAATGGAGCTAAAGGAGAAGGAGTTAGAAGTACAGAGAGAAGAGAGAGCGTTTCAGAGAGAGAAAGACGAGAAGTCTCTAGCGTTTCAGAGAGAGAAGGACGAGATGGAACATGCGTTAAGAGAGAGAGAATTAGAGTACCAGAGAGAGAAAGAAGAGAAAGATAGGGAGGTACAACTACAGTTAGCGCGGGATGAGGGGTCTAGAGCAGATAGTGATTCAGTAGGCCGAGGCATACGGAATTTTCCTAAACTGCCGATGTTTAAAGAGTCCGTGGACTCTATTGACGCTTTTTTGTGTCGTTTCGAGTCGCATGCGCAGGCGTTGAGTTGGCCTTCTGCCAACTGGCCCGTTTTGCTTTCATCTGTGCTTGAGGGTCAGGCCTTGAGTCTTTACCATAGCTTGAACGTTTCGGGGAACATAGAGTACGAGACTTTGAAGGAGTGTCTCTTACAGCAGTTTCAGTGTAATGCGGAAGGTTTTAGAGAACGCTTGAGAGCTTGTCGGCCAGAGACAGGGGAATCGTTTATGTCGTTTGGCAAACGATTGTCCCATTTGCTCGTACGTTGGGTCGAACTGTCAAAGATCGACCACACGTACGACGCATTGTTCGATCTCATGTTGGCTGAACAGTTCTTTGGTAGCGTTTCCAAGGATCTAGCGGTATTCTTGAGGGAGCGTAACCTCAAGACTACAGACGAGTTAGTACAGAACGCGGAGGCTTTTCGGATGGCGCATCCTACGAAAAACCTCGCGCGTAGGACCGAGACACCGCCAGTCGGGTTGGTCGCTGCTAACACGTCTGGGGGTTACCGGGGCATCAATACTTTACGTGGAGCCCAGCGGATTAACGGTAGAGGTACTTTGCGTTTTCGACGCGGTGATCGAGGTATTAGCAGTAGCGGTCGCGATCCGTACGCACGAGGAGAAGCATCTGGTCGTGGGTATGGTCGTGGTCGTATGGCGGATTCGGACACCCAGTGTTTTGCGTGTCATGCATACGGTCATTTTAGTCGTGAGTGTCCTAGCAGCAGTTCAGGGGCTCAGTGTTTCACGTGTCAGGGGTACGGCCATCTGGCTCATCAGTGTCCTAATAGTTCTGGTATGGTGGAGGGGGCAGAGCGACCCACTCACGTAGCCAGTTTTGCGGTCCCAGTCGGGGAGGAACCACAGTTGGGCGCAGTGTGTTCAGATGACGGAGGTGGTTGCCTACCGCTGGTAGACGGGGTTGTAAACGGATGTCTCGCTTCTGTTCGCCGTGACTGCGGTACAACGACCGCAGGGGTCAGACGTAGCCTTGTTAGACAAGATCAGTTCACGGGCGAGACGCAGAAAGTAGTTTCGTTCGGAGGGAAGGTAGAAGTTTTCCCTTTGGCTAGAATAGATGTTGACACGGAGTTTTTCACAGGTGATCTGGTTTCGTGTGTCATCGAGCCAGTAGTGGATTTAGTCATAGGTAATATGAAGGGTGTGCAGCCAGTCAGCGGTAGGGTCGAGACGATTAAGCCATCTCAGGTTAGTCGCAGTGCAGTCGCATCGGTGGCGACGAGAGCTCGAAGTAAGCGTAGTTGGGAACAGAGGGACCATGCTATTTCCGTCCAGAATCAGGGGTTCGGTCAGCGGGCTTGGCCCACCAGTCGGGTTGGCTGTAGACGGCATACTTCTGTTGCGGACAGAAATGCGCTCAGCACCCAATATTTAGGTAGATCGGAGACTGGGGTCTCGCGATCGTGTGGGCAGTCGTTGGATCGATTTCATTTCTGGAGGTTTTAGCGCGTTAGTTTTGTTTTTCGCGTTCGCTGTGCGATCCGAGAGTGTACGTTGAGGTTTAAGGCTGTTTTCTTTTTGTTTTTTTTGTATTCTAGATAGTTAAAGTTAGTCCTTTTTCTTCAAAAGAAACTCGGTCGTTTCTTTTTTTTTCCCGAGGAAGGGGGAATTGTGATGAAGCTCTATGCTCGTGCATAGTGCTCACACAGTAGGATAGAGATATAAATACTGAGCGGATTGAAGCATCATTAACACAATGACTGAGTTAACCCCCTTGATTATATCTTTTTTGGCCCTCCATATCTATGTCTCCCGCACAGAGTAAATACCATTGGAAGTTACCCCTAAATCATCATTATTTAAACAGCCACATTTTTATGAAAATCAAAAATAATACTTAAGGGGTTAACTCAGTCATTGTGTTAATAATACTTCAATCCGCTCAGTATTTATATCTCTCTTAATTAGCTCATATATCTACTGTCGCAATGTTACTATGTACGTAAACACAGCCCGTCGCCAGCTGACTCTAGGTACGACGCGTCAGAATAAAATATGCACAACAGTTACAAAATATGATCACGTCGCAATGTTTTGACAACGTTGCTCAAAACCTTTTCAAATCCTTTAGCTGCTAGATCGATGTACCACACCTGAGTCGATATTCACACAATTTATTTTTGTCCTTAAGAAAATGCACATCGAAAAAATCATGACCCCCCACAAATGTAAATTGGTTTTAAGATTGAATGGGAATAAAACCCCCATTAGCTACCGCACACAGAGAGAGAGAAAGACCCGCTTTGACAACACAGACATAAACTCCACTCATGTGAAACTTACACGTTTTAAATCAGCTTCTTTTCAAGCCAGCTCACCTGTTTACCTTTGTGGTGTCTAATGTCGCAACGCGCCGACACAGTAGGGCGCCGCTATTCAACTTAGTAAGGGAACACTCTATGAATAAACCGGCTCTACAGCTTTGAAAAGGCTATTTGCTGAGAGGTGACAAGAAGAGTTTTGAAATTGACTTCATATTTACTCAATGACTGGTTCCCGAGAAATCAAACGGTGGCCTATACTCTGCACTATACAGGGAGCTGGAAAAACAGTTGTATAAGAAACTAACAAGTAATATCTAACACACAGACGTACACACAAACAAACACACTTACAAACAGACGCGCACACAAACAAACAAACAAACACACAATCAAACAGACGTACACACACACAAACACACAATCAAACAGACGTACACACACAAACACACAAACACACAAACACACACACACACACACGCACTTACAGACACTCATGTCAGTACAATTTTATCGTAAGCATGAGCTGCCAGGTGGTGTCACGGTTGATCGCCTTTTGTGTTGCCTCACGCCGCGCTATTCCTTTTCAATTCAGACACGAGCCGCATTTTGAAAAGACTCTCACCCGTCTTTATGGCCTTTATAGCTACACCCTTTCAAATCGCTAAGTTGTGTCAAAGATCAACAGGGGGACATATTACTTTTCAAAAGAGGGGGATCATTTACAAAACGGTTCTACATGTGTGGACTTAATGTACTCATGTCTGGTTTACTGACAAAGAAACAAATGTGTTTATAAATTATCTTTTTTAATTGCATTATAAAATGAACACAGATGAAATATTATTATTAAATGATATTGGCGCTGTAGAAAACATAGACTTAGATTCAAAAAGGGAAAGACTTTTATCTGTAGTGGTTTCTGGTCATTCGAAATCTTATCTTGGGAAGCTATATTCAACTGAAGATATACTATCCCTCACGGCTGCTGATTTATTTAAACTTCATTTTAAATATGAACAACACATGGCTTCACTAATGACCCGTGATTTGAGCAAATCAATTGTCTGCTTATATTCAAAAGCTGTGAGTTACGCTCTCCCTGTAGACATTGAAAATCTTACAAATGACCTCGAGAGTAACCCCATTGTAACGAGTGCAATTGGTAAATTAGCTTGCCTTTTATTCTACAGATTTGGTAATTTGCTGGCTCCTCTGGTAACATTAATTGTAACTAGCAGCCATGTAGATTTTACGAAATTAAATTTTTTTGTTGATAAAAATGGACGACCAACAGACGACCCCCCAAACGACCCCACAGATGAACCCTGTTTCGGACCCTGTCCAGACTCCGATTCACGCAGTGACAAAAATTAAAAATGAAGGGAGGGTTCAGTCTGGTAAACGTTTAGCTGAATGGAACAAGCAGAAAAAGTTACAGCTACAGGCGCTAACAGAAAAGGCTCATGTAAGTGATCCGCCGTCAACACTGTCAGGACCGTCAGGACCGTCAGGACCGTCAGGACTGACAGGACTTTCAACACCCCTGTCACACCCACATCAAAGTGAAAGACCTTCAACCCAGTCTAATTCTGAAACAGCAAAATATGTAGTTGCCGCATTTGTTGTCGGATCTGGTTTTGTAGCTTACCAATTATACAAAAAAAACAAGCCACAGACTCGTACAGTGACCAAAAAATTAAACACTCCATCATCAAAAACAGAAGTCTCCACATTACCAACAATACCCAAAGTTGTCGACCCATTTATCATGCAGTAATAAATTTATTATTTTAATTTTTTCTTGCCTAAGAAATGAATGACTCAAAGAATTTAATGAATCTTGTGTATCACTCTGCAGTAATCAGTGCATTAGCAGTAGCGTTTTCTATGCTGGGAAAAAATCTACTCAAAATGAAATCACCAGACCTCAGTAGACTCGATTTCGAAGACAGCGCTAAGCTAATTGTAGTTGTAACAGCGTCAATCGCCACGAAAGACCTTCTTGTTAAACAGGGAATTATTCCCGAAAATATATCTATGTAAATAAAAATAAATATGGCAACGATAGCTATTATGGTGGGAGGAGCGATGGTCAACGCTCTGGCGTTTAGCGGCTCTAATTATCTCTTTTCTAAAATGGGTAGAGAACAATCTGCAGAAGAAATAAAGCGTCATAATGAAGCGTCAGAAAAATTAGCACAGGCAGAACAGGATTACGAAAAGAATAGAATTGAGAAACTTGATTTCATCAATGAAAAACTCAGGCTAGAAGGTCACGCACAACATACGTTTTCAAATACAGACGACGCAATCCGTGAGTATTTTTTAGTCACGGGTGAAGACATGTCTATCCCAAAACCGAAACTAAGTGACTACTATCAACCAAGCCCAGAACAAAGAAACGGGGAGATAATCTTTGTTCTAGTGGGAATGATATTTGTTTATTTTACTGGAGTTTTCATTGCTAGAAAAAATGTCAGCCGAAAATAAACTATCGAAAATATATTACTCACCATCAGGGTATTATAAAGGAGCAACCGCTATTCAGAAATTACATGCCGCTGTGGGCGGAGATATAACACTCAATCAGGTCAAGCAATGGTTACAGAGACAGGCAATTTGGCAAATTTATCTCCCTGCTCCAAGAAAGATAACGAGACCTCATTTTGAGAACACAACACCTAATGACACGCACCAAATGGACCTCCTGTTCTTACCACATGACACAATAAGAAAGAAACGATACAAGTACGCATTAACTGTCGTAGACATAGCTTCAAGGTACAAAGACGCTGAACCCATATCTGACAAAACAGCCAGTACAGTTGCTACTGCTTTATCAAAAATATATAGTCGAGGCCCCTTAAGATACCCCAGACTTGTACAAGTTGATGACGGATCTGAATTTAAGGGCGCAGTTAATCAGTTATTTGCGAAGCATGGCGTACTGGTCAGACGAGGAATTCCAGGTGTACACAGATCACAGGCAATTGTAGAGAACTTTAACAAACAGTTATCAGAAAGACTTTTCAGTTACCAGTATTCTAAGGAACTCATGCATGACACCCGTAACACGGAGTGGGTACAAAGGTTACCACATGTGATAAAAGCAATGAACAATGAAGGACACCCAAAATCTGCTGATGCTATTAAATTGAAAACAATTACAGAGCCAAAAACAATGTCAACCCCAGCACAGGCACCAGACACAAGTTTATTTACTAAACAGGTGAGATATTTATATCAACCAGGTGAAGCTGAGAATGACATCAGGCGCAGGTCAACAGACCCCATATGGTCAACATCCGTTCATAATATAAAAAAAATAATTCCCGGCGCAGACGCAACAATATATTACCTGTATGACCCTGCCCCACAGAGGGCATTTGTCAGAGAAGAATTACAGATTATTCCCCCAGACACCGTTACTCATTTCAGTAACTAAGTCGTCAATTAATTCATCAACCAGTTCGCCACAAATGTCTTCAGATAACTTGAGCCTGTAATGACCTGGTGCATAAGCTTTTTCCTTAGTGTGAAACACTCTTTTCGTGTCTCCAACTGCAAGTGATTTCTTATGTGTTTGAATTATTTCAAGATTATGTTTGTTTGATCTCAGTGACTTGTTTGGATAATCAGGCATTAATGCACCATCTAATACTTGCTTGTAATGTTCATGACGTATGTCTTTATTTTTTATTGCTGTTTTCTTGATACCTTTGGCTTTTGACTGACTTCCCTTTTGGTGCAGTATAGAATACATTTTTGATCTCAGTCCAACGTACTCAACTATTGGCACACCATTTAGTTCATCTTTAAACTTACCAGGCACTTTCTTGTTTTGTGTGCTGTACAGTGGATGGTCTTTAGGGTAGTCAGACGTGTCATACATGTGTAGTTCTGTTTTCATGTCTTCATAAAAGTCTTCAGTAGGCACATCAATGATCATAGAGTCAGTGTCAGTGTATAACAATCGACAGTCAGGATACTTTAATTTGAAGTAATCATAATAAAATTCAAGCATCACCAGTTTTGACAACTCAAGAATTGCCATACCAATGAATACTGGCTTGTCCAGTTTAACAATCTTTTTTTTGAGTGACACTGCATACAATGATGAATGAAATTCTTTGTACCCTGTGTACTGTGGCTTGCCTGTAAGTTTAATAGCACCCAATTCAGTTGTGACCAGTCTCACATCTTTTCTATGATGAGGATTTTCCATAGTCTTGCCAAAACAGGCATTGTTCATAAGCTTAAAGAAGTCTTTGTCAAATGCAGTGTTGCCGTCTCTGGCACGAAGGGTTGTGTTCTTCATTATGTAATCTTTCATGAAAGCACTCTGATCAAATTGAATTCCTCTGTGAACTTTCTTTAGTACTAACCCATGTCTGATGTAAAACTGCAACAAGCGATAGTGACAAACGTAATTGAATTTGTCATTCAGATTAGGCACAAGTTTAGTGTCTTCTTTTTTTCCTGTCATACTCATTTTCTCAACAGCTAAGGGATAATCATTGTGGTAATCATGTAGATGGTGCGGGTACTCCAGGTCTACTTCAAAGATCCAACCCTTCGCGTCGTTTCGGTCATGATTCATAATATTGTTTGTTATGTCTGTTATGTCATACTGTGACAAATCATACAGACAAAAGTTTTTCAAGGGCAATAACTCACACATCGCGAATCCGTAAAGGTTATTAGCATCAAGGTACGTAATGAATGACCTTGACCCAGGGTTTGAGGGGTCAAACCCCCGGCCAAGGTCACCATGACCGTCCAGATATTTATTGTTGGCTCTGGCGTAGTTATTTGCTGCAATACTAATGCCTCCTCTCAATCCGCGTTCCACCATTTCACCCATCGTACGATCAGACAACAGGTCTATAGATATCTTACTGGATTTCAAAAATGCATCCCACGTCATGCCAGGACTAGTTATGTAGCAGGCTGGGTCAAGTCTGTAGTGCAACAAACCCTTCTCACGGTAACTTTCAAATACGTCTGCTAGCAAGCAAACGTCAGCTTTCAAGTACTGATCGTGGTAATCACCAATTGTCTGACACCCCAACTTCCCCCACGCATCAAGTGCATGTTGATATTCAGAGTCAGAAATGCCTTTTCCAGTTAGTGTAGAATAAAATTTCTCTTTTGGTGGCAGTCTTGTTTCCTCAAACACAACCCAGTGATCAATGTACTCATATGGATAAACACCTTTTTTAATCAAGTCCGGCTCAAAATATTTACTCGTTATTGGATACTCAGTCAGTCCTTCTGCCAGACTAGCCAATCCTAAAGACAAATGTTGCATGGAGTCATAAAATGCTAATTTATCTAACCTAAAAGTCAAGTATTTCTCAGTTGTCTGGGCAATACAACTTATGTTTTTGTATGACTCGTCTACAGCCTGCATGATAATGTGTGAATCATATCCTTTGAGATTGTGGAAAAAGATTGGTAACTTGTATGTCTTAGGATCTATTTTTAATAACAAGTTACAATTGTTATGTGCAGCACCCCTGTAACGCCCAGTTATGTGATCGTGGTCACGAACTTTATCACCCCCCAGAGGTTGTTCACAAATCCAACACGTCTCAGCTGTATCAAATTTCAGTTTGTCTTCTTCTGTCATCACCAAAGGCATCTGGCATGTTGTGAGATATTGTACTACCTGACTATACAGATGTCTCATTTCTGTTAAAAACAGACAAGCTGCATTTTCACCTCTGTAGATAACAGGCTCTGAATGAAGACCGTCTGACCTAACAATAATGTATCCAAAAGAACACACCACTTGGTCACTTAGTTTTATAGTCTTTGGTAATGACTCTGGAACAGGACCTTCAAATTGAACAACCAGGGATTCAAAATCAGCGTATACTACAAACGGCAATTTTTGCTGATTCCCATAGTTCTTAAAATACACTTGACTACCAGGATCTGGATACTTAAGTACAGTTTGTATGTCATCAGCTGACCTGCAGTGTAGAACGTGTTTGTGCGCTACGTTTATGGAGGAGAATCTTTGTAAACATCTTTTACACACTTCCTGTTTGCCATTGTGTTTTGTTGTATGTGAATGAATTAGACGTGACATATTCCTGATAATTGTGTAGTGGAAGTTATTGTCATCGCCGATTAGCAACATGTCAACATGTTTATCTTCTGACTGCCCATATGTTGGGGCAATTGGAGATACTCTAATTGGCTGTAACTTGTTCTCAGCATTATTATCCCACACATACACATTCACAGATATACCAGGATTTAGTTTTTCAAACAAGTCTATGTCCTCTATTTTAACAGGGGACTCAATGCCACTAAAGTTGAGTTCATTTACAAATTTGATGTAGTTAGATACGCGATCAGGTCTTGACCTCACAAAGTGTAGTTTAGCAAGTACGCACCACATGAAACAGAAATTGTCATTGTTCTGTATGTTGACGACTGCCTTCTTGTTCGAAACTTCTGTTGGCAGTGGCAACCATGATTTACCTAATATAGGATGATACCTAGACTGCTTTAATTGTAGTTCATGTACATGCCCTTCGTGCCAGCCAGACCCCTTCATTTTTGCACTGTCGATTGCCTGGAGAAAGTCTGGTAATAGTCTGTCTCTAAACACGTTCTCTACCTCCGGTTCTCTTCTTGTGTTAACAGTGTGTTGTCTTGTTGATATATACGATACAATCACCTCACCGTCCACCCTAATGAATTCGATTTTTGCAACAATTTGAATCTTAACACTGCCTGTAAGAAGATTTTGTTGTATGACAGAAAAAGAGTTTTTTTATTGATTCGTAAACATTATTAGTATTTGATATAGGCAAGTCTGTTGTGTGAAACACGTTTCTTAAACCAGATGAGCCAGGGTTTGATGAGCCAGGGCTTTGAGCATTGTCCGTCATTTTTATTTGACCGACAAAATAATAAAATAAAAAATATTAACGTTAACTCTGCTGGCTCACCTTGTGTAATACCACTTTATTAACTGCAACACTGTCAATATAAACATTTAGTTTGCGTAGTTGTTTAAATATGCTATAACAAACTTCCCCTAACCAGCCATAGTTGGTATCATCAACTTTAAAAGTAGGTGTCTTTAAATCAACTGTCATGTGCTCCACATTTGGATGCTCATCGACATAAACCAAAGTCACACTATATGAAACATATATTTCTGATGGTGCTGAAAGGCTTATGTAAGTCTGTTTGGGTGATATTAAGTCAGTAAAGTGCATAACATCTTTGAAAAGGTGTGTGAGATCAAGCACCTGTATGATTTGTCCGTCTGTCATTTTTATTGGACAAACAAAAGAATAAATTAATTTACATCAATTTACTAACCCATACCCTGTGGGCTGATCTGTCTTTAAAATGAGCTTTAGATGCTTAGTTGATTTCAGTTTATTTTTTACATCATCTCGTTCATGCTTATTTGGGATGACATCATTCTCTCTGAGACAGTCTTCGAAGCTGTCACGATCCTTACAGTAAAACAAACAGATAAACTTTAACTGTTCTCGAAAATCTTTTAGTACAGCATTATATTTTTGAGTGAGAATCCATACACTGACATTTGCGTGTCTGCCACTGAAGGCAAGTTCTGCTAGAGTGTTTCTCTTCTTGACAATGTCTTTCTCTGCAGAACAGTCATCAACAATAAACAATGTTGACTGCCCTTCAAATTGCTTGTAAAAATATTGTAGGTAGTCATTCAGTTTTTTCTCAGGGTCGACTAAGTATATGTTGCTGTCAGTCCAAATGAATAAACGGTTGTGATAAGCTTTGTTGTGTTTGATTGTAGGACAAAATATTACAATGTTTTCAAAATGGTGTATGTATCTTGTTTGTAATAAGTCAAGTACGAATTGAGTTTTCCCACACCCTGTGGCACCAACAAATAAGCCACAGTGTGGATCGAGTGTCATTAAGCTACGGTTCATTTTAATACACATTATAATTTTAATATATGTGTCCACTCAGTCTGCTTTCTGCAATATTGAGTTGTGCGTCATATATCAGGTACAAATATATGTTTATGGCTGCAGCAGTTTCAACCTTCTTTTGTATCTGAATTGTAATCCCATCACTACCGTTCTCGACAGTTCGTCCTGACCCATGAAGATAATCGTCGTCTGTACTACGAAGATCTAACCAAAGTGCATATTTATTTGTCAGGTATTGTCCGATCCTAACATCATACAGATGTAGATCTTTGCACGCAATGTTTGCAGGTTTATCTCTAATCCTTCCTCCTGCAAAATACTTTGTGGTTTCGTCATAGTGTTGATAAGGCAGCATTCCTGAAGCGTACACTTGATTAGGGCGGCCTTCAATTGTGCAGGACAAATGTGTAATCTTAGGATTGTAGAATTTTTCTGAATCTCTTTTGTATGGACTCACCGGTTCAACAAACAACATAAGAATACCTTTCAGTGACCTGGCAGGTGTGTTCAAGTTTATGTTCCACATTGGGTCGCTTTTGTCTTTGGGTATTAAACTATGTCTAATCACACGGTCATAATAAATTGGAAGTCTTGACTGGTACTGATTTTGAATGAGTCTGGCTAGTTCAATATGTGTGACAATTTCATATTCTAAGGAAATGTTAGAGATCTTGTATGTTGCATCTGCGGCAGATGATTTAATGACTTTGGAGTAGTCATTGAAAGTTAGTTCAAAGCTCAGACGGTCATTCAGTGCCCCTTGATAATAAGGCAGATGAGCTGTGAGGATTTCAAACTCAAGTGGAATGTAAAATCTGGTTCCATATGTTTCTGCTATAATAACTTCCTTTGGTACCCCAGTAGTTACCTTATCTCCAGCATTAATTCGAAGTTTACCAATATTATCAGATTGTATGCCTTGATAAATACGGTCTTCTCGTTCTTCTCTTGTTAGCCAAAGGTCTTTGTAACAGTAGAATACATCTGAGTCGTCAAGACTAAACACTTCCTGTCCTTCAAGTTTTACTTTAATAGTTCTAACAATTGCTCTGCCAAGATTGTCAACCAGTGTTCTGTTTACGTCTGCGTCTGATGATAGTTCAATATTAAAAGCAAGACGAGCAGTGCCAGGAACAATAACGTCACTGGGACCTAGGTTTGGAAACTTGACTGTAAGTGTTTGGTTCTGGTCTATGGTACTTGGATTGTTCGTGATGACTATCGATTGTCTAATGCCCTTAACACCCAGGGGCTCACGTAGTTTTCTGTATGGGTCTAACTTTGATCCGTAAGACTGTGTCATTTTTATTATGCACAATAAAAAATAATAAATTAATAAAACAATGGCAGCGGGAGGATTTAATCATGAAGATTTTAAAATGGATGACATGGATGCCTCAGATACCAGTATCACAGATATGACTGGAATGGTAACTAGTTCTAGTATGCATCACGAACTGCTAAAAGACAAAGTAAACTCATTTTATGACAGTGTTGGAGCGCGCCCAGATGTCTTGGATCCTAACCAGTTTGAATATGATAAAGGGCACTTATTTGTAAATACGGACAGAGGGAAAATAAATCTAACACATAAAAATAATCCTTCTAAGTTTAGAGCTTTAAGTACAATTAAAGGTGAAGTCGGTGGTAACTCTGGGTTGGCAAGGTACCTTGGAATTGGAGAGTCTCCCGTTCCCCCAAGACTGGTTAGTGTTCTTCACGACACGCAAACAAAGTTGCCAACAGGGCAAGAAATTGAAATGGCACCAGTAACAAGCCTACCAGAAATAGCAAACACTGTGATACAAGAAACCTCATTTACTGAAGGGCAAATAAATGACGCTTTGAAAACAATAGATGATCCACCTTTGTCAATGAGGGAGATTATGGGATTGGATAAATCACTGCAGACAATAAGAGGTGAGATGGTTAATAATCTTGCCAAACTGGGAGAACTTGATAAACACATTGAACGTGAAAAAGAGAAACTGGCTACAGCAGACAATGGGAATCTTGACACAGAAATGAAAGAAAGAATTCAACACAGATTAAATGATTTGCAGATAGAAAGATCAGGACGGTTAGAAACAATTAGTATTGGAAGACAAAAACTGAAAACCCAAGTTAACAGAATTAGAGAAACTATTCAGAAAATACTTCACGAAGACACTACTCTGGCTGAGAGACTTAAAACACTTTTCAGAGAACAGGGTATTACAATTGCTAGTTTAATTACTGCTCTTGGGTTTATTATCAGCACTGTAGTGCTGGCTGTCTCCGGTGCTGGGTTTGGTGGGGGTGCACCGCCACCCCCGGGCCCACCGGCTCCCACAGATCCAAAAGATTTACAGTCGTGGGTAAAGAAACAGTTGTCTCACATATCAGACTTGCTTAAGAAATTGGCTCTGAAAGCAGTAGACACGTTGCCTGGCATTTTAGGCTCTGTTGTCAGCTGGTTGATTAGTACAGCGGCAAAGGCAGTTGGGTTTATGGCAGAGCATGTGTGGGTATTTTTGGTGACAGTAGGAGGGTTAATGGCGGGTTATTTAATGAAACAGATAAAGAAGTAATACTCCTAGCCCTGTTAATCCTATTACTAATGCAGTTCGTTCTGACTCATGTGTGTCAGGGGTTGTTACTGACTGTATGGGTACCAGTGGTGGGGCAGGGGAAGTAACCTCCTGTAATGATTTTAATGACAGTACATGCGCAGTTGTTGCTCCTAAGTTTACACTTTTATTGAGTCCTAATTTCTGACCAACACCTGCAACAATGATTTCATTGTTATAATTTGTTATTGTACCCATTTGAAGTTGAAGATCAGATGGTAACATGTATAACCCAGTGCCAACTACAAAGTCAACTTTCGATCTGGCATATCTGAGTACGTTTTGGTAGCGCTGTATGCTAGATGGGAGATCAACTGTTGAATTAATTGAATCTTCAAGATTAGCGAGAAACTGTTTTTGAGATTCAAATATACCACTTCCATTCAAAATATTCGATTTTGTTAGTGATTGTGCACCTAGTATGCACCAGACATATGTTCTGATAGACTCATTGACGCGCTCGACTCCCGCTTGAGTAAACCCGTCAGATTTATCTAAAATAAATGTGGTCCAGGCGTTTGACTGCTTCTGCTCTATTGATCCTATCCAGACTTGTGATTTTGATGAGAATGAAGTGTAACCAGGGTAATAATCTTGAGGGTATTGTCTGTGACTCATAGCGTAATAAAGTGTACCCATGCCTTTGTGATCATCAAGTTTTTGTGTGAAGTCATACTTAGTGCCAGGGTTAATGTTAAATTCATTACAGATGCGTTCAAATGCTTTCATATCCATGGGGTTGTTATACCTGTTGAAACTGGATTCAGTTGGTAATGGTGTATGCAGTTCTGACAGTATACGTCTAAGCTGGTAATAAACATGGAAACGATACACAGATCTAATCAGTTTGTTTGAGTGATTCAAATGATCTGTGAATGAAACACCACAGCCTGTAGTTGAACATAGTATTGCAAAGTTGAGTTGGTTTTGAAACATCTGTAGTGGACTTGAAGACCACTTTCTTACAGTAGAGTCGTCTGTTATTGGAGGGTTTAGGTAATGGTCAAATGGATTCGGTACTTTCACTTGAAATAAATCTTGTTCTGATACAGCTATGTCAAGCTGATTTAGTTGAATTATTTTCTGTTCATAAGTAGGTGCAACATTATATTTGGCATTCACATTGAATTGAAATGCGTTTGTAGTGGTGATAGTTGGTGATTTAAATTCCATCCTTTTTATATGAGATAATAAAAATGTTTATTACCTTAACAAATCTTGACACAAGCAAACCAGTGTGGTTAACTAATGGGATTGATAATCGTGATGGTAGCAAGGCTGTAGCTATCCATGAAATGTTCTACACAGTAAAATGGTTTAATGTTACAAATGATACAGATTATTATATAGATGGATCTGTTGTTGCTAGTTTAAAGAGAGTTAATGTTTTACGAGCTGGGTATTATGACTTTTGTACTTTAGCTGAATGGCTACAAAATGAATTTAAAATTAAAGCAACTTTAAATCCGGCTAACTTACTTGTTACATTAGATTTTCCAAAAGGTAGTGAGTATTCATTATCATTAAGTCTTATAAAATTACTTGGGTTTATGGGTAATATAATTTCTTTTCCAGATGAAGATTGGACAAAATGGTTAAGTCCAGAAAGGCAACAACTACTACTAAAACCAAAAAAAGAAAAAATAATTGGAAGATATCCTGTTCATTTGTCAGTACACACAGTGCTAAATGTTTATTTGAAAGAACTAAACACATCTGAGAATGTACACAATGGAAAGCCTTCAACTTTGTTGAGATGCTTACCAACTGGAACTGCTCCGTATTGTGAAAGTGTGGTTGTTAGATTTCCTAATTTGCAGTTTAAGAAATTAGGTTCTAGTTTCTTTGAGTCACTGAGTATATCTGTAACTAATCAGGATGACAAACCAGTTCTTATGCATGATTTTAGTGTTGTGTTGGAAATTAAATAATTTTATTTTTGTTTATAAAAATGAGTGGTCTTGGTCCAAAGCCTAGAATCATACCAGTTGCATGTCCAGTAACAGAATTGAAAGATTTGGCAGACGTACAGGATTTTGAGAAGGAAGGGGATATTGGAGAAATATATGGTTTTGAACTTGATTCAAATGGCATGTACAAGAGGAAAGTAATTGTTGACATGAAAGACGGTGAAAAACAGATTCCTAAACTTGGTCAGCTACGTGATGTTACTGTACCTACTCCACCTGTAAATAATTCGCCCTACAACTTAATACATGTGGGAAATAAGTGGGTGGTTTCACCTGTGCCTGTTCCACCACCCACAATTGACTGGGACATAAAGTTGGAATTTATTAGTCCTTATGTATACACTGATGACGAAGGCGCCTTAGTGTTTAGAAAGGTTGTTAACTCGGGGCCGCTTATTGTAAGCCTTGTTCCAAGTTTTGCCCCAGACAACAATAGCAGAGAAAAACTGAAAGTTGAAAATTATGAGAGACGGCGGTATCTTCTTACAGCTAGAAAGGGTAGATCAGATACTTCTGTTGTGTTTATGCCAGCAAGCTTAGTCATGGCTAGAGAAGCGACAATAGTATTTGAAATTATCATGAAATCAGTAACTACTGCTAAAGAGGCTCAAATTGCACAGGGAATTAAACTTACATGGGACGAAACAGTAACAGAATCAACAAAGGTCTTTATTGCTATTACAAAAAATAATGATGTTATTAATGTTTCGAGCAGTGTTCCAGCTGTCAAGGTGGTGGTTGACAAAACAACTTTTGTTCGTCTAACTTACATAAACCTTGAACACATTGATCTTGTTGCATTTTATTATGCCAGCAAATTGTATACTTTTGAAGAGTTGCAAAATGTAATTGCTGATTAAATAAAAAAAAATATTTGTGAATAAAAAAAATGGTAAACTTCTATCCACAACTACCAACGCTTGAGCCGACTGAAACAAATGTGATGACTAAAACAACACTTGCGCCTGATCCACATATGCCAATTGCTTCAGATAAAACATTACAGGCAGATGCATTCAGATTAAATAATATTACAGAAGCTTTGAAATATTTGGAGAGTGAGGAGGCGAAATATTCACGGTGCAAAAGACGGTATAAGACCGTTTTTAATTCTGTTCAAAACACTTCTATGGCTATTGGTGCAGTTTCAGCTTCATGTTCTGTAGGGGGCATTGTTTTGTTCGCCACAGGAATTGGGAGTTTGGCTGGAATAGCAATTGAGGGTCTAAGCGTTGCTACATGCCTAGCATGCTTTGGTTTGGAGGCCTTGAACAAGAGGTTTCACACGAAATTAGAAAAACATGAAGCATTGAGTACTTTGGCGGGTGCAAAGCTGAGCAGTCTTAAACTTATTATCAGTAAGGCATTGAATGATAATTGTATTAATGACGAGGAATTTAAACGAGTCCAGGATGATTTAAATAACTACAAACAACAAAAGTCTGAAATCCAGAATAAAATGCGCAGTCAATCTCCCGTAAATGTTGAAGAACTGAAGGCTAGTTTTTTAGCGGAAGGAAAAAAGATCGGTGTTCAGGAAACCACAGAAAAGCTACACAATCTTTTAAACAAATAAAAATCAGATTTGGTAATCGTTTATTAATGTCATACACTTCACAGAGAGATGTCATGCCACTGCCTGCACCATCTGCACCACCAGAATATTATTGAGAAAAAAAAAGTTTTCGTTGCTCTTGTAACTTAGTAAAAAAGACTTAGTATACGTGACTAGAGTCAAGTTGTTATTAAGTACTTGCAAGTAATTAGGATAAGTAATTAATAAGTTCTTAATGTAAGTAGTTAATAAGTTCCTATTGTAACTCACTTTAAGGTAACCTTTAAGTGAGTTGTGACTTATTGTTTTTACTTGGTATTTTCTTATCCAGCTGTTTTTTTCAGTGCCTGTATAGTGTAATAACCACCAGTTGATTTTCTAATTCCTCAGAAACCACATGAGTACATTAAGCCCACTTGTACAAATCCCCCTCTTTTGAAAAGTAATATGTCCCCCTGTTGATCTTTGACACAACTTAGCGATTTGAAAGGGTGTAGCTATAAAGGCCATAAAGACGGGTGAGAGTCTTTTCAAAATGCGGCTCGTGTCTGAATTGAAAAGGAATAGCGCGGCGTGAGGCAACACAAAAGGCGATCAACCGTGACACCACCTGGCAGCTCATGCTTACGATAAAATTGTACTGACATGAGTGTCTGTAAGTGCGTGTGTGTGTGTGTGTGTTTGTGTGTTTGTGTGTTTGTGTGTGTACGTCTGTTTGATTGTGTGTTTGTGTGTGTGTACGTCTGTTTGATTGTGTGTTTGTTTGTTTGTTTGTGTGCGCGTCTGTTTGTAAGTGTGTTTGTTTGTGTGTACGTCTGTGTGTTAGATATTACTTGTTAGTTTCTTATACAACTGTTTTTCCAGCTCCCTGTATAGTGCAGAGTATAGGCCACCGTTTGATTTCTCGGGAACCAGTCATTGAGTAAATATGAAGTCAATTTCGAAACTCTTCTTGTCACCTCTCAGCAAATAGCCTTTTCAAAGCTGTAGAGCCGGTTTATTCATAGAGTGTTCCCTTACTAAGTTGAATAGCGGCGCCCTACTGTGTCGGCGCGTTGCGACATTAGACACCACAAAGGTAAACAGGTGAGCTGGCTTGAAAAGAAGCTGATTTAAAACGTGTAAGTTTCACATGAGTGGAGTTTATGTCTGTGTTGTCAAAGCGGGTCTTTCTCTCTCTCTGTGTGCGGTAGCTAATGGGGGTTTTATTCCCATTCAATCTTACATTTGTGGGGGGTCATGATTTTTTCGATGTGCATTTTCTTAAGGACAAAAATAAATTGTGTGAATATCGACTCAGGTGTGGTACATCGATCTAGCAGCTAAAGGATTTGAAAAGGTTTTGAGCAACGTTGTCAAAACATTGCGACGTGATCATATTTTGTAACTGTTGTGCATATTTTATTCTGACGCGTCGTACCTAGAGTCAGCTGGCGACGGGCTGTGTTTACGTACATAGTAACATTGCGACAGTAGATATATGAGCTAATTAAGAGAGATATAAATACTGAGCGGATTGAAGTATTATTAACACAATGACTGAGTTAACCCCTTAAGTATTATTTTTGATTTTCATAAAAATGTGGCTGTTTAAATAATGATGATTTAGGGGTAACTTCCAATGGTATTTACTCTGTGCGGGAGACATAGATATGGAGGGCCAAAAAAGATATAATCAAGGGGGTTAACTCAGTCATTGTGTTAATGATGCTTCAATCCGCTCAGTATTTATATCTCTTAGGATTAGTACGGTACGGGCTTTGTTAACGGTTTGTTTGTGCCGAAAGTCCGTGGGGCCTGCTGTCCACGGGAAATCTGTAGGACATGGTTAGCACGGGATTTTTAGTGAGTTCTGTTTAGTGAGTTCTAGGCGGAAGCTGTGTCTGTCAGAGGTCTAGATCGGTAGTGCGGGCTGTCTTGTCGTATGGAACGGTTGTGTTTGAGGTACCTAGCCAGCATTCCAAGACTCTGAAGCCTAGATTTCAGGTATGTTTCTATATATGTAGTATTGATAGTTGCTTAGTTAAA
Organism: Semisulcospira habei; assembly: GCA_036245525.1. Classification (NCBI taxonomy): domain Eukaryota; kingdom Metazoa; phylum Mollusca; class Gastropoda; family Semisulcospiridae; genus Semisulcospira; species Semisulcospira habei. Next base: position 207,783,456 of record BTPG01000001.1, read on the forward strand.
GACAGTATGCGTTGGTAAGAGTAATGTGGTTGTATAGCGGTGTTCCGGTTTGGTTTAGTTATGTTGGTTTAGAATTCAGTGAAGTAACCGGTGTTTTTGTATACAGTTGTTTACCGAGATAGATAACTAAAGGAATGTGAGGTGTGTATGTCTAAGCCGCTATGAAGATAGTACGTGGTTGGTTAAGCATAGTCTTTTCCAGTGTATAGAGTAGTGTATAGCAAGAGTGTTAGGCTATAGTCTGTTTCAAGATAGTGACAGAGATATGGGGGTGTTACGGAAGTGGACAGTTTATGAAGCACGTGTGTGTGTGTGTGAATGAACGTATGAGTTATTTGTATCAGCCAGGTTACGTGACGTTTCTCATTGATCCAATATGTTGTGTGTTTAGCAAGTATTACGTTGGGACTTTTGTTATCTATTCAGAGTTCTTGTAAAGAGTGGAACGACGGACGCCGAGACGTCGAGTCACAGGTGGGACCTACGTGAGGTCACCCCTCCAGCTCTTCACTGAGAGTGAGTCTGACCGGGACCAAGACACCCGAGTCAACGCGAGAACTGCGCAACAGTACGAGAACGAGGACGTCCGTGCCAAAGAGACAGGACGGCAAGAAGAAGCGTACGACGAAGGACTTTCACGCCTAGACGTGAGAAGGACCAACGTAACCAGGCAATAACATCAAACAGGTTGGAGACAGTGTGAAACTAAAACCTAGCCTGGCAAAGATATTGTGATTTGTGTGTATGTGATTTGGATGCAGTGGGGAAGGTGGAGTGTATATAGTCTGATAATCTTTTAAGCGTTTCTTCCCTTATTGTATAAAAGTCACTTTAGAAAGGGAGCCCGTGTGTTGTGTTTCACCGCATGAATGCGCCCGTCTGAGTCAGTGGCGGTGTATGCGTCTGTTGCGTGAGTCTGTACGTGCGACTGTGGGCAAGTCTGCGTGCGTTACATCCTCATATGGACGAAATTTGAGGTTGTATAGAGCAGTATCACAATTTTCACAAACGGCTGTGTTGTTCCTCAGACGGAGGAGTAATTGGCAGTGCGGTGTTGTCGAACACAAGATAATTGCTTCTGCAGAAAGCCCAGATAGAACATTCTTTTCAATAAGAAAGTTAACACCATATAAGAATCAGAAGTGCCCGATTAATCTTGTTTTATTAGGGAGGTGGGGTGTAGGCGGGGAGGAGGACATGTGCATGTAGATATGACCAGCCCTTCCTTTTAAAAAAGTGCCAAAAGCGGTGCTGTGTCCCGAGATAAAAGAAGAAAAGTTAACAAATAACAAACCTAAGTTCTGAAAACTCTAAGTATGTATGAGGAAACCCCAACAATAACCACCCCCCCCCTCCCCCCCCCCCCAAAAAAAAAAAAAAAAAAAAAGGAAGAAAAAAGAAACACGCGTAGAAAGAACGGTTACAACACGATAGTACATTTTAAAAGAAAATCCCGAAAGGAAAAGCACCAAGAAAAAATAATTGACACAACATTTTGTAATTGTTCTTTCTAAGCGTGTTTCTTTCTTTGTTAGGATTTCATGCTTGCCATTGTTTTGGTCTGGATTTGTTTTGTATGATACAGTTTGAAAAACGGTGGGGGCGGGGGGTGTGGGGGGTAGGAAGGGGGCTGTTATGCCCCCTCCTCCTCCCCCCTCCCCCCCCCTCGTCCAGACACCTTCTGGATCCAGCCCTTCGAAAGTCCGTGAGGACAAAACGTTGGTGTATTCCTTCCTTCTGTGTTTTTAAAATGGTTATGGTTTGCAAACGACGTGGGGAAGGGGGGGGGGGGGCGTACAACATGTTTTCCTGATATTGCTGAGGATACTTCTGGGTACCTCCAAAAGCAGCAACCATTGTGTGTATTCAGGGACAGAGACAGTGGTCCTCGCTGAAAGCTTAAATGGTCCTCCATACTGTCATGAAATAACCAACTCCACCAACCCACGTCAGATGCTGGACTGTGAGGGACCTATCAACATTTCCGCAGTTCACTTGGCCGATGGAGAAAGGTACGTCAGACAATAGATATATCACATCGATAACTGTTCTGTTAATTTGATGACCTTTGAATTTGATCATTAAAATAAATCAACGTATTTCACAGAGCAAGCTTCATAATCGTGTGCTGCGCCGGGAAAAGTCCAATGCAGCTGTTACTAATGTATTGTGTTCAACTTTTTTCTCGCTTCATTGTTCACTGTACCACTTGAAATGAACGTGACGTGCAGTCTGTGCGCGAACAACAAATATTTCCAATTCACTTCCACGATTCGATTACTAAACCAATTCCATCAGATCAAAACTCAGCAAAGCGAAGGACAAGACTAACCTTATACAGAACTGTGGAAATCTATCATATCAAATGTGAAAGACCATTATCAGTAAGAAATAAAGAACGCCAGGACAGACCAGCTCTGCAGTGTTTGAACATATACATGAAACGGGGTACACAACTGACCCATCCAAAGTGCAAGTACTGCTATATGAGCCCCTTATCAAGGGTAAGTAAGAGAAGCCATTGACATCAACGAGAAAAGACCGAGTTGAAACAGAGAACAAGGCACTCAACTTTCACCCATATGCAAATTCCTTTTTGAACACTTTTCAGCGACCCACAAACCAACCATCTAAGCCAAGGAAACTCACCAAGAAGCCTGAAGAAGGCTGAGTGTGAGACAGTTGAAGTATTCCGAGTCAGAAATGTCATTTCTATCAGTGCAGCCTCAAGGATGTTGAGCGGCACTGATTTACGAGATCCATGCTCCTGGATCAGGCACTTAGGTTATCGTGGCACAGTAATTCATAAAATGTCTTTGGTATGACTGTTACTTGCAGTCTGTGCGCGGACATGAAGGCCTTTTCTGGAGGGTTCTACGTCCTTCAGGCAGGCGCGCCGATCCTGTTCCCGCCCTACAGTAACTACACCAAGCGTGTCTGCTTTACCTACGACACGACCAAGCCCGCGCACTGCTCCCACACCAACACACCCTGCAACAGTCAGCCGCTACAACTCTCCACCCGAATCTCCCGCTCGTCAGAAATCCGCGTGCACGTCGATGGGTGGCTGGACCCTATTCCACCCGGAGGTACCCTGAAGTCGGCGTCACAGATCGACAGATACAGACTGGAGGTACACGGGGTGGAGATCAACGGAACAACGCTCTCTGTACAGGTAGTGACGTCAACAGAACATTATAATTACAAAATAAAGTGTGAAGTGTATGTATTTGGAAATGGCAAGTGGTCATTATAGGGGACATTTCATATCAATCGTACATATACCTCCGACATCTCTCCCCCCCCCCCCTCCCCCCCCACCCGCCCCCTTCCATCGACGAAGCGCCACAAGCATGTCCACAGTGGTTTAGTGTGATATACATGAGAACACATTGACATAATGATAAGTATCCCGTCGCCCTCTGTTTCTGAGTACTTTGTCAAACTACTTTGATCGCCCGCATTTCATCACATTTTGCTTTCAGGATGACGCAAGATGTAACCACACGATTAAATGGGAACCCGACCCCTCTGCTACTGGCGGTCCTTTTGATCACGTGGTGACCTTGCCGGAGGAGGGCGGCGCCCGTCTGTACGCCGTGATACTGGAGGTGCACGACAAGGCGGGAAACGTGGCCTACACCAGACGTCTTGTCCTCTACGACAACACATCCACTGTCGAGCTCTTTCCAACGGCGTCTTTGCAAGTAGTCACCGCTAACCCAAGGTGTGTCCGTTAACACGGAATGTGCCTTATATGTTTTCACAATATATTACTTTACACAGGTAACCATCTAACCGAAATCTTGTTTGATATTAATTCATTGTAATTTGTTAGTTTTCACAGCATGGAACGAGTCCTTTACCACGGTTCATGGTTCACACTGGCGATTTAACGCGGTGTAGAGAGGTTTTGGCTCGGTTCAATGTTCTCACCTGTAACAAAATCTGCACCGGTTATGTCTAGTTCACCTGCTGAAGTGAGTTCACCTACATCACATCTCAAGCCGCATTGTATCTGTGACGACAATCATGGTTCCGCCAGTTTTGACAGAACGTGTGCACGCCAGAGGCCAACTGCATTAGTAAGCTTAGTCCTGCGCCAGCCACTAAGCAAGGTGCTGGTGCACCTTGCTTAGTGGCTGGCGCAGGACTAAGCTCACTCATGCAATAGGCTGCCGGACTCTAGCCAGGCTAACCCGGTTGAAGCACGCGTCGACCCACGACTTAGAAATAGGCGGGTTCTCTTGGCTTGACTTCGCGAACGAAGATTTTATAGGAGTTGCCCACGACGTCTGCAGGCTTGTTCGTGGCTGCGGAGGCCAATCCGAGACAGGCAGGTTCGACCGCAGTGGCTGCAGGGGAAGGTATGGCCAGGGTTCTGAGCTGCGGCATCTCTGTTTTTTCTCCTGAGCCGCTTGTCCTTAAGGCTAGCTCTGTGAGAGTCCTCAAAGGAGACAGCTGCCTTGTAAATGGTGGAGCGCCAGGTGTCACGGTCCGCAGCAAGCGAAGACCACTGGTGGTGGTCGATTTGGCAGGCACTAAGTGACTTCTTGAGACAGTCTTTGTATCTCTTCTTTGGTGCGCCTCTGTCACGGTGTCCAGTAGCAAGCTCGCCGAACAGGGTGATCTTTGGTAGGCGATGATCCTCCATCCTGGAGACATGCCCCGCCCAGCGGAGCTGTGTCCGCAGCAGCAAAGCCTCGATGCTCACAGTTTCAGCCTGTTCAAGGACCTCGACGTTGGTGACATAGTCACTCCAGTGAATGCCCAGGATGGTACGCAGGCAGCGCTGGTGGAAGCGTTCGAGGAGTCGTAGTTGGCTGCGGTAGAGGGCCCAAGACTCGGAACCATACAGCAGGGTGGTGAGGACCACAGCTCTGTACACGCTGATCTTGGTGCCTGTTTTCAGCTGTTGATTGTGCCACACCCGCTTGAAAAGTCGCCCGAAAGCGCTGTTCGCTTTTGCCAGCCTGCTGTCAAGCTCCTTGTCCAGCTTGGCGTCCGACGTGATAATGCAGCCAAGGTAAGTAAACTGGTGCACTGACTTTAGTTTAGACTCGCCAATGGTGATGTGAGGAGGGCGATACACTGTCTTGGGTGCCGGCTGATGGAGGACCTCTGTCTTTTTCAGACTGACCTCGAGTCCAAAGAGCTGGGCAGCATCTGCGAAGCAAGACGTGATGCGCTGCAGGGCTCTCTCTGTGTGTGCAACGAGGGCAGCATCATCAGCAAAAAGCAGCTCACGAATCAGTTGGTCTAGGGTTTTCTTGTGGGCCTGCAGTCGTCTAAGGTTGAACAGGCTGCCATCGAGACGATACCTGATGTACACTGCATCGTCATCATCGAGGTCCACTGTGGCCTGCTTCAACATCATGCTAAAAAAGATGGTGAAGAGGGTCGGTGCCAGCACGCAGCCCTGCTTTACGCCGTTGAGAATAGGGAATGGTTCTGAGAGATCATTGTTGAGTCTGACCTGGCCTTGCTGGTCCTCGTGTAGCTGGACAATCATGTTGAGGAACTTTGGGGGACAGCCAAGTCGCTCCAGGATCTGCCACATGCCTTGCCTGCTCACAGTGTCGAACGCTTTTGTTAGGTCGACAAATGTTACGTACAGCCCTTTGTTCTGCTCGCGGCACTTCTCCTGCAGCTGTCTCAGCACAAAGACCATATCGGTGGTGCTCCTGTTTGCTCTGAAGCCACACTGGCCCTCTGGGAGTTGGTCTTCAGCGATGGCAGGTACCAGCCGATTCAGGAGCAGCCTTGCAAGGATTTTCCCAGCAATGGACAGCAGGGTAATTCCCCGATAGTTGGAACAGTCAGACTTCTCGCCTTTGTTCTTGTACAGGGTGATAACGACTGCATCACGGAGATCTTTTGGTAGTGTTCCTTCCTCCCAGCAGCAGAGAAAGAGGTCATGGAGCTTGTTGTGCAGTGCTGTGCCTCCATGTTTCCAGATCTCTGGCGGTATTCCATCAATGCCTGCTGCTTTGCCACTCTTGAGCTGGTGGATGGCTGTGAGGGTCTCTTCAGCGGTGGGCGGTTCGTCCAATTCAACCTTTACTGGGAGGTGTGGGATTTGTAGGACGACTGCTTCTTGAACAGTGCGCTCAGCGCTGAAGAGGCTCTGAAAGTATTCCGACCAGCGGTTCAAGATGGAAGTATTATCTGTGAGGAGTGCCTGGCCATTCGCGCTTCGCAGGGGACTTTGTACCAGGTGCCTGGGGCCATACACTGCTTTCAGTGCTTCGTAGAAGCCCCTGTAGTCACCATTGTCAGCACAAAGCTGGGTCCTCTGTGCAAGTCTGGTCCACCACTCATTCTGGAGATCTCTGAGCTTGCGCTGAAGACTGCTGCAGACGAGGCGGAAGGCAGAGACTAGGACAAGGACAGTCTGATATAAAACCTACGACCCGAGGACCTCGATGCCATCGTCCCAGCTTGCTAGGCCATGGCAGATGAACCAAGGGTTTAAAGGGTGGGGCCAGTACTGCGCACACTGCACTCCACCAAAAAGCTCCACCGCGCAGGCTTTAGGAAACGTCCACGGACCATGACACTGACCATTCCAAGTCCTGTAGCGACGGGCGAGGGGCGAAACGGCAGGTGAAAGATGTCACTGGAAGCCGCAGTCTCAAACCTGCATGCAGGCGGTTCAGGATATTGGTCGCCTGATGTTGACCTGGGGATGACAACATCACTCGGCACACCCTGAACGACCAAGCAGCCTTCTCTAGGGACAGCACTGCTTGCTCCACACGGAGAGGGGCCTAGAAAAGGTGGCCTAACCAAAGCTCGTCCCCTCGCAACCCCAGTTGGCTAGCCGCGGTCAACGGGCATCTTCTCCTGCGGTCAAAAAACAAGAAAGAATAACGGATCCACTCTCATGACGACCACGACCGGACTCAACGTAGCATGCTGGAACGTCCGAACCATGCTCGACAAAGCAGACAGCGGACGCCCTGAACGTCGCTCCGCCCTCATTGCCCATGAATTACGGAGGTTAAACATCGACATCGCCGCGCTCAGCGAAGTACGCCTTCCGGACGAAGGCAGCCTCCAAGAACTTGGTGCTGGGTACACCCTCTACTGGTCAGGCAGGCCTGCATCAGAAAGACGGCTTTCAGGCGTGGGTTTCATGGTCAAGACATCCATTGCGACTAAGCTGGAAAACCTACCAACGGGCCACTCAGACCGCATCATGTCCATGCGCCTCCCACTGAGACACCAGCAGCACGTCACCCTTCTCAGTGTGTACTCCCCAACCCTCCTGGCAGAGCCTGCTGAAAAGGACAAGTTTTACACTGACCTGCGCAGCCTCCTACAGAGTACCCCTGCAGACGACAAAGTCATCATCCTTGGCGACTTCAATGCCAGAGTGGGCCAGGACTCTGAAGCCTGGAAAGGAGTCCTCGGCAAGCATGGCGTGGGGAACTGCAATGACAATGGCCGCCTACTGTTGGAGTTCTGTGCGGAGCAGCAACTGGTCATCACCAACACTACTTTTCAGCAAAAGGACAGTCGAAAGACCACCTGGATGCATCCTCGCTCCAAACACTGGCACCTTATCGACTATGTCCTAGTGCGTCAGAGGGACCGCAGTGACGTCCTCCTCACCAGAGTGATGCCCAGCGCAGAGTGCCACACTGACCACCGCCTTGTCCGCTGCAAACTCAGGCTCCACTTCAAGCCAAAACCCAAGAAATGGCGGCCCCCCAAGAAAAAGCTTGACGTTGCCAGCCTTCAGCGTGACGATGTGAAAGCTGCCTTTCAGACAGATTTAGAGCGCAGGCTCAAAGACACAGCGGACCCAGTAGACTCCTCCCCTGAAACACTTTGGGAACAACTGAAAACTGCTATTGCAAAATCCTCTGCAGAAGTCTTGGGTTTCGCCAGAAAGAAGAACAAAGACTGGTTTGACGAAAACGATGTAGAGATCCAAAAACACCTAGCAAAAAAAGAGCCGCCCATCAGGCCCACCTAGCCCAGCCTTCCTGCCCTGTGAAGAAATAGGCGGGTTAACCCCCGCATTACGTCATTCTGCGAGGCTGACGTCAGTCGTCGTAATCTGGCGTAGTAGAGGATCAGAGGAGGTATATTTAATTGATTTTCCACATTAGAGATATTGCTCACAGTTTGACCAAATCATACCTGAGGCCGTGAGCGTAAAATAAGATCAGCAGCACTCTTTATGAAACATTAGTCGGGTAATATTAAGTAAATTACGAAGGTTCAAAGAAAACTCTTGTTCACGGGCATTGCAGCGCACTTAACAGAAGTGGGGATTTTCCGTTCGCAACAGGTATACAAGGGAGGAAACTCGCAGTACCTTTACGTGCAAGTGTTACGAAAGTTTTTTTTTTAGTCTTTATTGTTCCTAAACATAAGACTTGCTATAGCTTGACCGATACATTGAATGCTGATGCATGTATTGTAAATACAGTCCCATACACTTAAGTCGAAAACGGACAAGTCGAACGAAAACAAAATTCCCGGCCAAGGTTGTTCTTTCTAGTATGATTAATGTTTACAACGGATAACTCAAACGCGATTAATTCGAACTTTGGATAAGTCGAAGGTGTTTCTCCTCTCAAAAGTCCGATAAGTCGAACTATTTATTTTAAAATGCAGACCCACACGCCTAAGTCATAGACGGATAGGTCGAGAAATACTTAAGTCGAAACAAAAATTTTGCTCTTCTAGGACTAATTTCACAATGCTTTTCTAATCGTTTCAGTTTGAGTTAATTAAACTTCGGATAAGTCAATGCGTTTCTCGTTTCGCAAACTCAAATAAGTCTAACCATTTTTTTCCCGTTTCCAAAACTGTCCTTTCTATGAATGGTCTTTTGAACACGCAGCGACATATATTCACATCGGCACCTACTGATCATGATTCGTTGCGTGTGTGTGTGTGTGTGTGTGTGTGTGTGTGTGTGTGTGTGTGTGTGTGTGCGTGTGTGTGTGTGTGTGTGTGAGGGAGAGGGAGAGGGGGAGGGGAAGGGGGAGAGAGAGAGAATCAAGGAATCAAGGAATCAATGAATCAATGAATCATTTTTCGTACCTGCCGTTGCTAAAACTACAACTAACTAAGTACAAAATATACATAAAACGGGGACATCACACACACGCACACACACACACACACACACACACACACACACACACACACACACACACACACACACACAGACACATACACACACATACACACGCACACTCATAACACACATAATACATGTGTATAAGAACTAATTAAATGGAAAGGCAAAACATGAATATCAAAAGGCTAATACACAGACTCCGGCAGTCACACAGACACACGCGCACGCACCCATGCACGCACACACACACACAGAGCACAAATAGTCGATGCATTGAGGACCTGAAATACACTGGAACGTTAAAAACGTTGTTTGAGCAATGACAGCATCAACAAAATCGGCAATACAACGCAAGGAGCACGAGTCACGCAGACGCAACTACTGACGAACGAGAGAGAGAGAGAGAGAGAGAGAGAGAGAGAGAGAGAGAGAGAGAGAGAGAGAGAGAGAGAGAGAGAGAGAGAGAGAGAGAGAGAGAGAGAGAGAAAGAAATAATTCAACAGTAAAGCGTGTGCCTGTGGGCGACTTTGAAAGCGACCTGTTTCCGACAATTGAGGATCAATAGCTGGCAATACCTACTTTGTATTCAAATGTTCATAGTGTGTCTTACATTAATGCTGAACAAAGAGGCTAACAGTTTTTGAAGTCTGAATGTAATGAAACAAAAGACTTCTCTGCTCTCCTCAGTCCTTTGTTCGTAAGGGAGTTCCAAGGATGAATCAATGAATCAATGAATCAATGAATCTTTATTTTACAACGGTGAAGATATTAACACAGTCAGTGACTATGCCTTTTTTCGTACCTGCCGTTGCTACAACTACGACTAAGTATAAAATATACATACACCAGGGACATCAAAGCACAGTGGTACAAAATATATAGTCCACTAAACACAAACACGCACATACGCCGCGCACAAACACACTCACGCGTCCACACACACACACACACACACGCACACACGCACACACACGCACACACACACATACACATACACATGATTGTTAGAATATACACGTACATTCGTGTGTCTACGAATAACTAGATATTATTATTTGAGTAAAATCAGATACCTATAAAGACTTGCCTTGAAACGAGATAATGTCGGAGTGGCTTTAACGTGATGTGGGAGTGAGTTCCACAGTGTGGAACCCGCAAATGACAAAGTAGATTTAAATATATCTATTCGGGGTTTTGGAACAATATAAAGACCCCTCATGTTCCCATAGCAGGAATCTGATTTTTTAAACAACTCTGTTATATATTCTGGAGCGCTATGGTTCCACACTTTAAACATCAGTACCCCTTTGTTATATTTAAAATGATTTTGAAGTGGCAGGAATCCAGCTTTACTGAGTTTTTTCTCGGTCGTCAAGTGCGGGTTGGGAAGAATTAATTTTGCCATTCTCCTATGTAAAGAATTTAGTCTTTTTTAAGTGGACATCACTGCAACAATCCCACACCGTCGATGCGTAGTTTATAATGTGACATGATGTGTGCATTACTGTACAATTTTCTGGTTTCACTATCCGTGTAATACTTTAATTTCGATAACATAAAGACATTTCTCGAGACCGTTTTACAGACATTGTCAATGTGCATCTGCCACCTCAGCTGATTATCAATTGTGACCCCCAATAGACGATGTTCGGCTACCTGTTCTATGATGTCGTCGCCGAGTGATAGATTAAGCTTTAAAGGTTTTAACTGGTGCTTTTGGCGTGTTGCAATAATCATAGATTTTGTTTTAGTATGATGCAGAATCATTGAGTTGACTTTACACCATGCTGATATATCATCGATACTTTTTTGAAGGCCGTTTTCAACTTCCCGTATGTCTTTGTTAGCTGTGTGGATTGAGGTATCATCGGCGAACATATCACACTGTGTTGCTTCGTAGGTGAGACTTAGAGGCAGGTCATTGATGTAAATACAAAATAAAAGAGGACCTAATATTGACCCCTGCGGAACCCCGAGTTTAACATCTTTAGTAGAAGAGCAGGCGCCATTAGCAATTACTTTCTGTTTCTGTTTTCGAGGTATGACATGAAAAAGGAAACAGCCATGTCGTTTCGAAGATAATGCTTAAGTTTGGAAATCAATATTGTATGGTTCACTAAGTCGAAAGCCTTTTTAAAGTAAAGATAAATTACACCTGTCAGCTGCAAAGTATTCATATTTGAAAGCCATGTGTCTGTTAATCTGCTCAGCGCCGTATGACATGAGTGCCGAGAGCGAAATCCTGACTGAGACGAATGTAGCAACTTTCGCGATTCTAAGTAGTCAGACAGGTGTTTATGTATATGCCTTTCGAGGGGTTTAGATAATACTGACAGCAGAGAAATGGGTCTATAGTTGTTAGGGTCAGTACGATCTTTTGATTTTGGCAGTGGAACGACTTTTGCAACTTTGAGGTCTGAAGGGAATACATTCTTTTGTTAACATAAGTTGTAGATATAAGTAAGGGTCTCTATGATGTATGGTACAGCCAACTTTAATATTTGTGGGTTGATATCATCATGGCCGGAGGACTTCTTATTAGCTAGGTCACTAATTAGCTTGCCCACTTCGTGCACAGCAAGTATGGGAATATTAAATGGTAGTGTGCCAGTTGTTTTTCTTTTGCAGAAATTAACTAAGTAATCAGGGCATATGTCAACCTCTGTATCACGACTAGGAGTAGTTATCAAATCCGCAACAGACAAAAAAATTAATGTTCGTTGAATGTGTCGGCGGAGAGATTACTGGGGATGGTTGTTGACCTACTGCTATTGCCTCGAGTGATCGAATTCAGTACCCGCCACACTGCTAATACATCTTTGTTGTCCTTGACAGTATTGCGGATAAAGTCTTTCCTCGCGGCTCGCACCATTGACCTCACACGGTTTCGCTGCTTTTTAAATTCATCAAAGTTCTTTTCTCTTTTTAGGTCATTTCGCACCGACATGGCATGCATTATTTCTTTTGTCAGCCAAGGGGGAAGTATCTCACTCTTTACTCTTTTTGTTCTAATCGGCGCATGTCTGTCTAATACTCCAAGAAATAATCTGTACCAAGTGGACAGCGCAATATTTGGATCATCTGTGAGAAGGACATCGTCAAAAAGAGTGTCATTAAGGTCGTGTAGAAACTCATTACGACTGAAATGCTTAAACGACCTGTAGGTTGTTGTAGTATGACGATGTTTCTTTAATTTGGGGAGTTTTATAGACCAGCAACAAATCACGGGGCAGTGGTCACTAACACTAAGATCTGAGACACTAACATCGGACACCGCCTGCGGTTTGTTTGTATAGACGTGGTCAATGAGCGTAGAGCTCGCGGCGGTAATTCTGGTGGGGGATTTAACTAGCTGTACTAGGCCAAATAAAGAAAATGTAGTGTCCCATGCGGGATGGGGTTTAAGCATATCTATATTAAAGTCACCAAGAAGAATGACGTCATTTTGTCCTTTATACACTTTTTCTAGGTTAGTAGTAAAATTATCATACCACTCGAAGTTAGACGCCAGATTGCGGTAAAGAAAACCAACAAATGACGGTGTGCAGTACGGGCTTTTGACCTCAATCCACACACACTCTACTTCAGCCCTTTCCAAGTCTTTACGCCTACGGACTAAGTGTTCGATAGAGTGATGAACGTATACAGCAATGCCTGTTTGACCGTAACAGGTGGAATCTCTTCTCATGATACTAAAATTAGGAATTTTCACGGCATCATCACTGATATTTGAATTTAGGCGTGACTCGGTAAGGCCGAAAATGTCGAACGGCGTGGGACTGTTAAGAAACGCCGACAGGTCAGATACCTTATTATAAAGATGGAAAACGTTGAGGTGACCCACTCGTAATTTATGTTCTTTTTGTTTGCCTCTAGCCATGAGTATTTCGCTAACAGCTGTATTTTGTTTCACAATAAAATAGCAACTGCAATAGCGGTGGTTGAGCAAACGTCAATCAAAGATGGAAAGCCAATGTAAAGAGAGGAGAAAAAAAAACCCAATCAAAGAAAACAATAACGTATGAAGACAAAAAATAATGTGATATTAAAACGTTCAGGGATTACAAGAGCTGTGCCTTGCAAAAAAAAAAAAAAAAAAAAAAAAAAAAAAAAAAAAAAAAAAAACACTCTCCCACATCTGAAGTGTATACGGGAAGTATCAATGTACGCTACCCTGAAGGAGCAATGTCAAAATACTCCACGTCTGTTTAGGAATTGTTTGTGTTGCCGCGGATAAATACATGCAACGACGACGAAAACAGAACTTACGCCGCGGAGCACTCACAATAAAACAAATCGCTGTAAATAAAATAGTCCATCAGTGTTCACAGTCAAATTTCCTGCAGTGTCTATAGTACGGCTTAATAAACGCCGATTTAGGTGAGAACGCTTAAATAAAGCTTCGACACGGAGGTGCTCAGTAGAATGTAAGCAACGCAGCGTTCACTCAAGACACTCAGTCTAGTCCGCAAAGAATGTGAGAGAAGTCCCGAAGTCCGGGCAAGTCAGTCGTGTATCAACAGAAGCACCATACACACTTTTATCATGCAATACTAAAGGTATTAATTTACACTCGTGAGAAAAACAGATGTGAGTGTAACCTGCATGAGGCATCTATCCCTACGAGCACATGCACCTGCAGGAGCTCATGAGGATCTATGTCTCTTGCATTTGAGGCTTGTAGATGGCATGTGGTATTTATCCTCATGAGCCCGTGCATGTGAAGGGACTCACGAGGATCCATGCCTCTTGCATTTGAACAGGTAATCGCGGCCAGCATGATGTATCTATCTTCCAGAGACCGTGCAACCGCAGGGGCGCATGCGGATCTATGCCCTCGGCCTCTGCATTTAGAATTTGCGGTCAGCATGAGGTATCTATCCGCATGAGCCAGAGCAACTGCAAGGGCTCATGAGGATCCATGCCTCTTGCATTTGTATTTTGTAGTCAGCATGCATCCTCATGAGTCCGTGCAGCAGCAGGGGCGCATGAGGAACTGTGCCTTTTGCATTCAGATTGTCAAGTTAGTTTCGTTCCGCAGAGGTCACACTCTGCGTTCCGGTATTGACGAAGTAAACAATTAAACACATGCAGGTAGATACGGCAGCAGCAGCTGTGCCATAAGCTGCATTGTCTGTAGGGGATTGGGAGAGGTTGTCTCTGTTGGTGGCGATTGTTCCCACCCTCTGGGCGTCGCTTTTGCTGTAACTGCGGCGGGCGCAGCGAAGGGGGTGACCGGCTGGTATGTAAGTACTAGCCGCTGGCATGTTGGGGAATTCCCCCTGTGACGTCACGACTGGCCAGCCCTGACCTTGCTGAGGACGCGGGGTAAAGGCGTGGCCGGGCTGGCGGGTGTTGTGGGCCTGAAGCTGGTCGCGCTGTGGTTGCTCGTAGTTCTGCAGAGTTCTACCACGTCTCAGGTCCTGCTGTTGGTGTCTGGCTCCGCTGAATGGCCTGAGAGACTCTTGCTTCTGGTTGTAGATGTGAAGAGGTTGGCTGCTGGCACGGCGGCTCTCCTCCATCCCGTGTCCGCTGTGGGGCTGGCGTGGAACACCTGCAAAGCGAATGTTCAGTGCCAGCTTCATGGCACCAGCAGTACTCGGGTGGGTGCCGTCCTGGTAAAGCTTCTTTCGGGGGGCTCTGTTGGCTGTGAGGAAGATGGAGGTGTGGTCCGTGAACAGAATCCTCATCTGCTCACAGGCCTCCCTTAGGGCGTCATTGGAGATGGAGGCGGGGGCAAAGAGGGGGTGGTTCTGACCTCTCGGGGGCATGATGGCAGAGGCCTGAATGCGGGCATTGGGGAAAACGGAGGTCAGAACACGGAGGAGCTGTATCCACGCCGCCCTGTTGCATGCAGCTGTTGATACCGACGTGAAACACAACTCTGCGGATGTGTCGTGACTGGCGCTGATTGCGCAGCCATTCCGCCAGCTCGCTGACGCTAAGCCCCGACACCGACATGTTCTGCACGACGGGCCGTCCACAGACATCCTCCGGGCATCGACCCTTTTTAGGACAGAGTCGCCGATGAGGAGCGTGTTAACGTCGGGCCTGATGGTTTGGGCTTGCAGGTTGTCCAACGGGGTGACTGGTGATCCTGAGGTATTGGTCTCACGGGAGTCGGTGGCAGCGTTGAGTGCGGCACCGTCGTCAGTACCAGCACCTGGAACCTGCTCCTTCCCGTCGCCATTTGACAGGGCAGCAAACATGTTCTCGATGATGACGTCAGGTTGGGGGGTGTACTGAACAGTACTATTTCCTGAAGATTTTGGGGGAACTGGGGGATGTCGACTTCAGGGAGGATGGTTTGGGTGTGGTGGTGGGAGAGGTGGAGAGAGCAGGCTTGGGTTTGTCTGACTCTGCTGCCACACTCAGTGCCGTAAGCTGCCGCTCCATGTCGTGTAGCTTGCTGGCATGGCTGTCTTTGCAGGACGTCAGCTGGTTTAGGCGGTCGATATGGCCTTGCTGTGTTTTGTCACTGGCTCTAGCGATGAGTTGATCGCTTCAGTGACAAATCTGTCTGTTGCCCTGGAATAGTTTTTCAATTTGACGTTACTGTCGCGGGCGAGACTGTCGAGCTGTGCCTGGCTGTCAGACAAGGAGGCACAGCGAGCTTTCACTTCTGACAGCTCTCTCCGCGTCAGATGTAGCTCTGCCTGTAGTGTGCGGATGGTGGTTTGCATCATGAGCATCCACTCCAGTACAGGCCCCTGACACAGAGAGCTCGATAGATGGCCGGGTGATGAGGTCAGCGTTGAGAGGACTGATGACATCAGGGCGCGGCGTGAGCTGATCAGGTTGATCCAGTGCTTTGACCGGCGGGGGGTCATTAGGGCCGCTGGGGGAAGAGGTCCCTCTAGGTGGGGTAATGGGATTACCCTCGCCCGCTGGGCGGACGGTGGGGGTCGAGTCGCAGGCGAGCGGGGATTTCTCCACGGCTGGCTGGGCGGAGACACGAGCGAGCTGGAGGGCGTTAAGGGCAGGTGTCCGGGGTTCGCTGCGGTGTCTGACCCTTCATTGCTTGAGCTGCACTGAGCCGAGACAGGATCAACGGCAAGAGGGGGCGAAGGACTGGCCTGATAAATGGCTGATTCACAGTGACACTTACAATTTGATAGCAAAAAAATACTAGATTCAAAACTCATTTTAATAATAATAATAATTACGGTATTTATAATGCGCGTGTCTTATAATAAGTATAACTTTAAGCGCGCACTCACAACTCGCCACGCATGCGCACGCTTTAGACAACGACTCACGTACCACAAATACATTACGACAGTCAGCTTGTGGTGGGGAGTGTGGTGATATAGTGCTAGAACTGTTGAAAGAGCTGAGTTTTGAGGGCGGACTGGAAGGAGGAGAGAGAGTGTTTCTGACGGAGAGAGAGTGGGAGAGTGTTCCAGGTGGATGGACCGTATACCGAGAAGGAGCGGGGGCCGAAAGTGCTGAGTTTGGTGCGGGGGATGTGGAGGCGGATTATGAATTCTTCAAAATTTCTCAATCAGCAAAGAGTGAGAAACAGTCTATCGTGTGGCTGTAGGTGCTGAAAGTCTGCCATTTTTCACTATACTTGTGCTTAAAAGATTGACCATTTGGCAACAGAAATGACGACAAAGCCAATAACCAAACATATGTCAATGCAGTGTAGAACTGGAACAGGTTGTTTAGTTGTCTCTCCTTTTTTCTCACAAAGTCCACTCCAAATACTTCTACTTCTACACACCGTTAGTGCTTTGCAGCCTTGAGGTGGGGTCATTTAGATTTGTCAAATTCTTGATCTGATCTCCTCCTCCAGCAGGTCTATCTTTATCTTCTAGATTGCTATTTCAGAATTTGCACTCTGCAGCCATGGCCAGGTAGTCTAATGGTGAAAACCCTAAAAGAGAAATTACAAAAATTATAAACAGTATTTGTATATGATTAACCTAAAACGTCAAACGTATTTCTAAAGCTGCTCTCTATATTTGTCCACAGACCAGGCGACTGAAAAGAGAGCCTATGCCAGGCAATCAACAGGGTCGCTGACATGTGTGTCACAACGAGGTTCCCAGTTGATCTCCCACAAGAACTGGATAGCCTTTGCTTGACCAGTAACTGTTAGTGTCCAAATCCTGAGAAACGTGAGGAAAGAACAGAGAACAGAACTGACTTGTTCTAATCGCTGGGTAGAGGGAATAAAACAAACCAGAAACTTGCAACATGCAACTTCTACATAGATCTAAATAGAAAAGCAAACGTTTCTGACAAATGTCTTGACAGCATCTTTTCGCACACTTTTTTCTTATCTGCAGCCACATTTTATGTAAACGACATGAGGACACTGCCAAGAGTAAATATTTAGAAGTACTTTCTGACAGACACCTGCACAAGCGCAGCATTGTAATTAATCCAGTTTCTATTTTTAGGAGCAACTCAAAGTGTGCGACAATGGCCAACAAACTAGAAAAAAATGACACTTACCGCATACAAACAGCTCTGCGTTTACTCTTGTCTTCTAGGAGGGTAGTATCCCGATGTTGAGATGATCAGTGTGCGGTCTACAGCAAGTTCAGTTTTATTCAGCCCATTGCGTTGGTTTTCGGAGGGAAACAAACCCAGAAGCTTTTCTTTGATGGTTTCAGGGTACCTTTCGTCCCGATTGCAGGTACCCCAATGGCAATGCCTGACCATTTCAGTGAAATGTATAAGAACAAACAGTATCGTACTTCGCCATTTCCTTGCTTAGTTGCGGGAAAGCTTGTGGGACCCAGCAACAGGACCGCGCTGCGGCAATTGTTTTCTATTTTCTGACTGGCTGAAAATGCGCGCACCGGTGAGGTCCATTGACGCAAAGCATTAGCACGTCAGTGTTCTACATGTGTATGAGCTGACGCAAATGTCGCCCTCTCTGATTTGAGTCAGGAAGACAGTCTGTTTATGTTTGTGATGATGTCTGCGAACGTATTGTGGGAAAGGTAGAAAAGCATGCAAGCTCACATACACTACTGTTCAAAACTTAAGGGCCAGCCCACCTTTTTGTGTCATTGTTTATCTTCGCAAGTACGCTAATAAAATACAATGTTCTTTCGATCCAAATGGGTTAAAAGTTGACCTTAGTCCACTGTACAGGGAAAAATAGACAACAATTCATCAATTTCCACGAACGTGTCAAATTTAAGCACGTGAAACATCGTAAGTTTTTGAGAAAAGCTGTGCGATATTGGCAAGCGTACCAAAGGCAGGCAGGTGAAAAAACTCGGTAAAGTCGTGATGCACGTGCTAAAGGGGTCAGTCGTGAATACTCAGCACTTCTGTTTCGCTACAAATACCGGTACAGTAGGGGCATAATTGTCACTTTTCTAACCATGCCACCACGACGAAGCCTAACGCCCGGTAGATCAAGACCGGGTGCTATCATGGCTGAAGGATGTAATTTCCGGACGAGAAGTTGGGAGACATCTTGGGGTGTCCCGTTCAGTGATCCAGAGGCTGCTGGCACGATTCCAAGAAACTGGAAGGACAGAACAACGACAAGGACAGAACAACGACCTTGCCCAGAACACCCGCGCTGCACCAGCAGAAGGTAGGACAGATACCTCTGTGTCGCGGCTCTGCGCGACCGAACTGTCACGTCAACCACTCTGCGACGTTAACTGACGCAAGCTGCAAGCACAGCTTGCCAACGTCTGCGCGAAACTGGCCAGGCTTCATGCAGAGCAGCAGTGAGAATACCTCTCACTCCAGCTCATCGCAGAGCCCGGGTTGCCTGGTTCCGTCAACATGTGCGGTGGAACAGACTCCAGTGGACTCAGGTTCTGTTTAATCATAAGTCACGGTTCACTGTGTCATTCAAGGACAGCAGGGTGAGAGTCTGGAGACGCCAGGGCGAGCGATTCAGGGATGGATGAGTCCAAGAGGTGGATCGTTACAGAGGAGGCTCAGTCATGGTCTGGACAGGCTTCAGCAGGGAAGGCAGGACCCCTCTCCACGTCATCCGAGGCAACCTGACTGGACTGCGCTATCGGGACGGGATTGTGCAGTCCCTCATCCAGCAAGCTCTCCAAGCCATAGGCGACAATGCTGTTCTGCAGGACGACAACGCTCGACCTCATCGCGCCCGTGTGGTGGATGAGTACCTTTAGCAAGGGGGCATCAGGAGGATGGAGTGGACAGCTCGTGCACCTGATCTGGCTCCCATCGAGCACCTCTGGGATGTGCTGGGGCAACGTGTAGTCAGCAACCCCCCCCCCCCTCCACCTTCAGGCGTTATTCCAGCTGACTCAGTTTCTGCATCAAGAGTGGGCAGCGATCCCACAACATGTTTTTCGAACCCTGGTGAAACTCCATGCGTCAACGCTGCATTGAATGCTTGGCTGCAAACGGTGGGTACACTCGCTACTGACTGTGACTTTTCAAATGAGGGGTGGGTGAACATTCTAACGTACTGCTGTTGTTACAATTGCTTGATTTACTCAACACTTAAAGAAATTGTCACTGAATAAATTAGCAAAGTACTGACTCCAAGTATTGTAATATTATTTGTGTGGTGTTGTCGGTGCGTCTGCGATAAAAAGCAGCCCTTAAGGTTTGACCATTAGTATAGATGAGGCTTTGTGGGCATGGGTCATCCCATCTCTTCAGAATGGCTGTGGCTGCGCCAGCCCACAGAAAGTAGGACTGGTACGAAGCGCCGTGTGTCTGTCAGTGTTTGTGTGCCATTTGGGGGTAGGGGGGGGGGGAGGGGTATGGGATGGGGGGAGGGGCGGGGTTGGGTGGGAGGGGCGGGGTGGGAGCGGCGGCGAGAATTCAAGTAAGGAAAATATCCTAATGTTTCAAGCTTGTGTGTCCACAAATGCGGACTCCAGTCGCTGTCACACACACACACACACACACACACACACACACACACACACACACACACACACACACACACACACAGACACAGACACACACACACACACACACACACACACACACACACACACACACACTCACACACACACACGGCCGGTTGGCGCCAAATGTACGTTCTCTAGCAAGGTTCGCGTAGCTAGACGTGACGTCATTTTATGATTTGTAACTTGTTACTTCCTTGCAAGAATTCGGACTCCGCCCGCCCAGCACATAGTATGCATTCTACGGAACGCGCTCCGACCAGCCCCATTTCAAAGTCTACCGTATTTGCAATATAGTAGACAAAAACAGAAACAATTTGGAATGTTTCTAAAAGAAAAACGCGTGTGAGCTCAAACAAAATGACAGAATTCGGGATTAAATCCTCATCTTATGTGTGAACAAAGGCTAATAAAGTATTCTGCATTCTGCACTAACTCTACACATTTTCTATACAGGACCAAGCTAAGATGGCAGACGGACGTGTCTAGTAACGTGTGTGTGGACTGGAGAGATCGGTTTTACAACAGTGAGCTTTGTTCCAACAACTTCCTGCAGCCCGTCAAGCCGGACACTGGACGTGAGATACACGGACAGTACGACCAGGTGTCCGGCATTCTGCCAGTGTCCGGCACACACAACGTCGGAGGCGTCGTCAGGTTTGAAGTAAGTCTTGTGTCAGTCTGTGTTCTGGCATATTGTTTTCTACATTAACACGTTAGCTTTATATCAGTTTTCGCACTGCCCTTGTTAATGATAAATCAGATCTAATCTGCATCGAACTCGGCCGATCAAAGGATGGCCATTTTCACAATGGAAATCTCACTTTTTTCGAAAAAGGAACCACTGGCTTTTGTTATGTAACGGTAGAACTACAAGCAATAAAAAAATTCAATATTGATTATTAGTACAAGACAGCACGTCACACAGTTTCAAAGACTAACACATCTGGATGTTTTTTTTTTCCCAAGCCAGTGCAGGGACACCCCACGATTTGTTTTTAGCAAGTAATCGGCACCATACTGTGTAGTGCCCCTAGTAATACGTTTCTTAGTAACTATAATGTGTTTTCCAGATTTCCTGGAGTCGTGACTTTGGATCCCGTAGCCCCTTGGAGGAGATCGCTAACGTATCCGCTCAGACCACGTGTCTCAGGGAACCCAGGACAGACGGAGAGACTTATGATGTGTGGATCCGCGCCACAGACATCATGGGCAACTTTCGGGTAGGTGCTGTTGTGTTTTTATCACTAGGGTTAGTGCTTGTTTTTATTACCAGAATTGTTTTTTTTTTTTTTTTTTTTTTTTTTTGTGATGATCACGGCCACATGCATCATTATTAGCTGTATTACGAACAAGGGATTGCCGCTGGGTCTTGTCGCTTCTCGGATCCGATCAGGGAGGTAAAAGTTTCGGGCTAATGCCCTCGAATTTTAGCGCAGACATTCAACTCTCCGACAGTGTACTAGTATCTACCACACGGGCCCCAGTGCCAATGTAGTGGAACTGTGTGCCTATTTGCAGTGTCTATCTCTGCGTCTTTGTGTAATGTATATAATTGTGCGTCTATCAGTACTGTCTCCCATTGTGTTTATACAGGAGGACTGCATTAGAGTGAGTATTGAACCTACGGACCCCAGTTTCGACGCAGTGGGATTGGGTGTCTATCTGTAATGCCTATCTTTGTGTGTCTATGTGTAATGTCTGTAATATTGTGCGCTTATCAACCACCCCAGTGTCGATGTAGGGGGACTGTGTGTCTTTACATAATGCTTATGATTGTGTGTACACAGGAGGACAGTGTACGCGTGAGCATCGACCACACGGGCCCCAGTGTTAATGTAGTGGGACTGCGCGGCAGGTTTGGCCGGGACGGCCTGTACGTGCACAACACCACGGACCTGCCCGCCATGTTGCTGCTCGTGCACGCTGACGATCCGCACAGCGGCCTGATGACGCTGCAGTGGACACTGGGGACACGTGATCTGGCTGATGACGTCGGCAGGGGAGCTGTTGGGGTTCAAAGACTAGACAATACTGTAAGTTCTATACTGTCTGAATCGACGTGTGCATATAGCCACAGTACTGTTTGCAGCAGTGTGCGTTTGTACTGCAGTAACGATGGGTGTATGTACCAGGGGTTTAATCTTTATCATTCGGAATACACCAGTGTTTGAAATATGTTTGTCTAAAATAGTTCAAGGGTAGCGCCAGAATAGCTTGGGGCCTATAGGCCTGTAGGCGCCAAACTATTTTGGCACCACCCTTGGACTAACCCATTGGTCTATATCCTTATCTGTGAGCACTATAATGTAGCTATCATATAACAGTGTACAAATTTGAAACTTTTAGCCGCAGTATTATATGGGTTAATGTAGATTAAGATCAAATTGCCCGAATTCAAATTTTCAGTTAAACAAAAGTTTGACAGTTCATTAATTGCATATTTGTCATACCCCTTTTTCTTATGTCTTTTTCTTTTCTTACTATTGTACGTGTTTCGTAAGAATTTCAGGATATTTTAACGCATTTTTCCAGCCTCGCCAAGTGTCCAAGTGTCATTTGTTTTAATTAGTCGCATTTTAGGCAGACTGTCTCGGAAACATCTGTTTGTCAGTGCTCAGTCACTGACTGAGTGGGCTGGCGAAGGGGTGCCACCTTTGTCCAGGATTAGGACTTCATGTCAGCAGGATTAGGACTTCATGTCAGCAGATATGTTGTTCAGTCCTCTTCACTGCTCCGGGTTTTAAGGAGCTATGCTAACCAAGGTTTTATCATGTTGGATTGGTCCTTAAAAATAATGATTAGTTTTGATTCTTTGGATCCCAAGTGTTTGTCGTGCTTGGAGACCCGTGTCGGGGGAGAAGAGGATCCTGGTGGCTGAGGTTCCCTTTCGGTTCCGGCTAACTGGTGCCAACATTACACTTTGGCCTTGACTCCTAATTAAACGGGAGGCTAGGCGTACCGGCCTAGTCATTCGGCTCTTGTGACGTTGAGCCCTATCCCACTGTTGACATGCTGTTTGATATAAGGAGCACCACGCTGTAGCCTCTGCTGCTGATTAGGTACTTTACGCCAGTATTCCCCTGGATTTAACAATGTGATAGGAGGCGGTGGCTCAGACGGTACAGTCGGCCTTAACCCCCCCCCCCCCCCCCCCCCCGCCACCGAGTATATCTTTCGGTGGTGTGTGGGGACCCCCGGAAGATGAATATTTCTACTACAATAATATGGATACAACTAAAAAATATAAAATGGCGCAAAAGCGGCACTTAGCCACGGACATTATACTGGACAGTGACTTGGACTGTGGGGAAGCGACGCCTCAGGCGTCGGCCGTCTGGCCTCGCTTCCTCATTGTCCATAGCAAAGTGCACGAGAAGCCTGTTTGCAAGCTGCATCATTTCCTGGTGGGGGGAACCCTCAGGAGCCGTATTGGCAGGCCTGATGCCCAACGCCTCAGGTCTGGTGACATGCTGGTAGAGTGCCGCACCCGGGCGCACCCCAACGGGCTACTGAGGCTCTCTTCCATCGGAGACATTCTAGTGGAGGGCACACACACCACCATACAATGAATTTTTTCTAGAGATGTGAAAAAAGATCAAGCTTTGGCAGAACTGTCAGAAGATGAACTTGTACGTAACCTTAAGTGGCAGAGGGTGACCTACGCCAGGTACTTCGCTTCCAAGCGAGGTGGTGGGGAGATCCGTCTCCCTACCATAATCCTGACGTTTGGCACCCCCACCCCTCCTACTGCCATCTGGGGAGGTTATTACTCCTTCAAAGTAAAGACGTACATCCCTCTCCTCCTCCGGTGCTTTAAGTGCCAAAAGTATGGCCATGGGCAGAAGACATGCCGCCCGGCAGAGGCTTCATGCGCCCGTTGCACTAAGCCCGGACACTGCCGAGTTCTGCACAGCCACCCCCCTGTGTGTGAATTGCCAGGGGGTGCATATGGCTTCGAATAAAAAATGCCCTTGTTGGATATCCGAGTGCAGGATTCAGCAGGTGCGTGTGACATTGCCATTGGCACTGACGTCATGATTGGAAGCCAAAAACTGGAAACAGTTAAAAAAATCAAATACTTAGGAGCCATTGTGACAGATGAGGGATCACAACCAGAAATACTGTTCAGGATTGCGCAGTGTTACGTGGTGGAGTTGTAGTCGAAGTATGATAAACACACCAGACACACACACGTAGAGTTCTTTAAAGTAAACCTCGTTCAGCTGCAATCCGTCACACGTGGCTTAAGGATGTAGACAATACTGGAGTAACAGTTCCAACAATATTTAATTCAGCGATGCGATATCCACACAGTAATGCAATTTCAAATGCACAAACTACTGAATACAAAGTCTCTTTTGCTATGTCCACACTACGACTCAAAGTTTCTCATACACAGCGTCTCTCGCAATAAACTGCGTATCTCTACAACTGACAAAGCAAGACAATGTACTCACGGGCTTTCCCAGCGCCCTCCTTATATACACTATCAAAATCTAGAATCTTCTACGGAAATCATGAACTCAAACAACCAGAACGAAACACGCAGCCGAAGCTCATTAACATAAACTTTCCAGAAACAATATATCAGGCTACAAAAACACGGCTGTTCACTTCAGCTCTAAATTCTAGCGTATAATAAAGACACATAAAAGTATGGTATCCCTATCTATGATAGCTCAAAAAGGTACGAGAACATTCTCCAAACGAAATAAAGGCTGCTCGATACACGCGCACATGAAAACAAAAAGTAGCGAAAATGTTGCGATGTCAACTAACCGACGTGACACTTACGAGGCCACCAGACAGTGCGACCTGTCTACAACGTTCCGGACTAAACTTAACAAAACGAAATCGGCTCTACTCACGAACAAAAGAAAAATCTATTAAAAAAATACGTGAATCATAACCGTGATCGCTCAAATAAACATCGGGTCGTTACCTACGAATAACACATGTACGCTCTCACAGGATAACACAACCACAATCGTAACACGCAGACACCAACAGCACTGACAAGATTGAAGACCATATGGAAGGACAGAAACATCACACTCTGCGCCAAGATCAGACTGATGCGCTCCTTAGTCATCTCAGTGTTCTTGTATGCCTGTGAGTCATGGCCCCACACAGCAGACCTTGAAAGGAGGATACAAGCCATTGAAATGAGATGTTTTCGAAGGCGGCTTGGCATTTCATACAGAGATCACATCACAAACGAGGAAGTGGGCAGTAGAATCAGGCAAACCATCGGGCCCTATGAAGACCTATTAGCCATTATGAAAAACGCAAACTGAAGTGGTATGGTCATGTCACGCGTTCAACAGGGCTTGCCAAAACAATCCTGCAAGGAGGACGAAGGAGAGGAAGACAGAGGAAAAGATGGGAGGACAATATCTCAGAGTGGACAGGACCGAGGCTGGGCGATACACTAATAATGGCAGAGAACAGAGAGGAATGGAGGAAGCTGGTTGTCATCAGTGGTGCCCCAACGGTCGGGAAGAGTACGGGATACAGACAGACAGCCAGCCAGCCCGCCAGCCCGCCAGCCCGCTCGCCCTGGAGGAGCAGATGGAGGGAGTGGACGTTGTCATAGTTGGTGCTGCGGCAGCTCCACTCCCATCTGCGAATAATCAGAAGAGGCCCGGGAGCCGCCGCCCCTCCCCCCCCCCCCTCCTTTCTGTTTCTTCGTCTCCTTCCAAAGCAATGGGAAAGGGGAGAAGTCTCTCTTCTCCCCCACATAAGACCTAATCATGTACTCTCTGCTTCAGCTGAATTGTCGTGGTTTTCACGTTAACTTTGGGGAATTACGTTAATCAAGTCCTATAACCCACATTAATATCTCTTCAGGAGACTTTCCTGGATGACTTCTGACCCTGTGTCTTTTAATGGTTTTAACGCTACCCATAAAGGCTCTGATTCGGAGAGGCGCTCGGGTGAAGTGGCTCTTCTCATTAGTAGCCATATTTTATTTAGCCCCGTTAGCATCGACACCTGTCTTCAAGCTGTCGCTGCTGGGGTTACTTTAGAGAAGACCATAACCATGTGCAGTGTTTACATGCCACCATCCCTGCGGTTGTGTAGTAATGATATTTTTTTTTTACTTAGTAGATCAGCTGCCCCCTGCCATTATTGTCATGGGAGATTTTAACGGTCACGCTCACCTGTGGGGTAGTAACCACTATGATAGCAGAGGTCAGATGTTGGAAGACGTTTTTTTCTCAACTTACGTGTCTTTAACGATGGCTCACTTACATATACTAACCCAGGTTCAGGATCTAGTTCTGTTCTAGACCTCACTGTGTGTGATCCTTCTCTCATGCTGGACTTTGACTGGAAGGTTCACGACGACCTGTGTGGTAGTGACCACTTCTCGGTAGTCCTGTCATCCGTCATCTGTGAGAAGGATCCACGAATGGGGCGCTAGAAATTAAGAAAGCTAACTGGCCTCTGTTTGCCTCCCTCTGTCAATCTCTTATTACAGAGGAGGTGGTCATGTCAGCTGAAGAAACTGCTTCTTGTTTTACGTCTATTTTGTTGGGCGTAGCAGGTGAAACCATCCCTAAAACTTCCACATCAGTCCTTCGGAAGTCGATAGTACCATGATTCAACGAAGAGTGCCGCAAAGCCCAATAAACACGCAAATCTGTTCAGCTACGTGCATTTTGTAATCCGTCGCAAGCGAATATTTTAACCTTTAAAAAACAGAGGGCGAAAGCCCGTTACATTTTTAAACGTGAACGCCGTGCTTCCTGGAGACGTTTCGTCTCATCTTTATCTTCTAGGACTCCATCCCACAAAGTCTGGAAGGCTGTTCGAAGAATTAGGGGCAGGGGTGGCTCGGCTTCTGTCAGCCATCTTAGAGATGGTGCCAGTTTGGTCACAGATAAAAAGGATGTGGCCAATTCGCTTGTCTCCACCACTGACCGTAATTCTTCAACAGAGCATTATTCACCCTTCTTCCAGAGCGAAAAGGAGAAGCGAGAGTCTTGTATTTGTGATTTTATATCGGATAAGTCAGAAGACTATAAGACCCCTTTTACATTATCAGAATTGCAGCAAGCCATGCAGAAATGTAATTACTCTGCTAGACTAGATACCCTTCATTATCAACCCCCACCCGGGTCTGCCCTGGGGGACTTGGGTGGGGTAACTACTTTTTAGTTCCCAGGGTCACCCTGGTCAGCCCCACAGGGTGGGTTTTCTTCTGTATTCTGGGGCATGTGTTTCTGTTTACCCTTGGTCCATTCACCTGTATTTGTCTTTTTATAACTCTCCCAACTGCCTGCACTGCCTGTAGCTCTTGATATTGGATGTGTGTTGCTAAATGGTCTTGGCTTTATTTAGGCCCCATGGCGTAGGTTTATTTAACGTATTGGACCGGCTGGCGACTTACATTCAATATTCTGGTTTTTTTTTCACAAGCAGTGCAGGCACGTCCTGAGAAAGCCTTGTTGCTGTCGGGACGTTAAGCAATGTACAATCAATCAAAAACCTTCATTATCAGCTCCTAACGCATCTGCCTGAGAAGTCACTCCTCGTACTTCTCAAAGCCTTTAAACTGGCCATTTTCCGCCATCTTGGCACCAGGCTGTGATTGTGCCCATCCCCAAGCAGGGTAAGGATCCTTCCGACCCGGGTAACTACCGGCCAATCGCTTTGATATGTTTATGTAAAACTATGGAACGCTTGGTCAACGACCGCCTAGTGTGGCATCCGAGTCACAAGGTCTCATCACAGACCTCCAGTGCGGTTTTCGGCATTCCGTAGTACAACTGACCATCTAGTCTGCTTTAAGTCATTCATTCGAGATGCTTTTATCAACAAGCAGCATGTCTATGCAATTTTCTTTGATCTTGAGAAGGCATATGACACTGCTTGGAAGTGTGTCTGACGTGTTGGGCATGGGTTTTAAAGGGCACCTGCCCTTTCTTATTCAATTTTTGTTCTAACCGGTCGTTTCATGTCCGTGTGGGCTCCACCCTCTCCGACTCTGAATGAACAGGAGATGGGTGTCCAGCAAGGCAGCATTCCGTCTCCTGTTTTATTTAGTATTAAAATCAATAACATCGTAAAGGCCGTCAAGGATAATCTGAATGCTCTTTGTTTATTTACGACTTTGCTTTGTGCGCACGAGGACGAGGACTTGCGTCCCCCGAGAGGCGCTTGCAACTGTTTGTTGATCGCATCCAAGGGTGGGTGTCTCTGAACGGATTCAATTTCTCGCCCTCCAAGACAGTCTGTATGCATTTTACTAACCAAACTAAATGTTGGTGTGGGAAAAAACGGTGCTTACATCGCACACATGAATGTTTCAGCCTGATTCTGGCTTGGCCGTACACACTCTTTTCTCACAACAAGTCAGTCATTTTTTTGTGTTTAAGAATGAGGTGTGTTTCGAGGACGTTTTGCTTTCAAAGCCAGTACTCCTTTCGTCAGCGGACCAGACCGTTTGAGACTTCCACGTTTACAGCAATTCTGTGCTGTTATTGTTTCCGTCTCCTACATTTAGGCCCGATTTAGTTAACGGGTGAAATGTTTGTGCAACTTTTAGTTCAGAGTTTTTTCTTTTCTTTTCCTTCCTCGTCTAATTTGACGAAGGGTAAGAAGCTTAGTTTGCTTCTCTGGGTGAGGTTTTCCGCCTCGGGTACATTTAGCCCCGATTTAGTTAACGGGTCAGATGTTTATGCACCTTTATGGGCAGAATCCTTTTTTGTTGTTGCTGTTTTCCCTTTCTTCTTTTCCCCTTCTCCGTCTATTTTGACGAGGTGTAAGCTTATAGATTTGATTCGGCGCTCTAACCAAGCAATGCTGGTAATTTAACCAGTGCTGTGGTGAGGATATGTTGTACAATCTGGCACGTCGTGGCGGCGAAAGTGCGCTTTGTCCGCAGGCCAGAGCCTATGGTGGTCTGAGGTCCGGCGTCAGGCTGCAACAAGGAGAGGCAGGAGAGGCTGTCTGTGCAGTATATACAACAGGAGGCCTGATCCTTTCATTGTCTGAGTAAAAAGACATAAATTCAACCGTGAGATGGAGTTCCCGCTGGGTTGTTTTATGTCTCTTTTGACCGCGATGAGTCAGTCTTTGAGTCGACACTGTTTTGTTTAATTGTTCGGGATATAGGGCTGTATCTTGATTTTTGGGTCTTCTGTTAGCAAGGCTTTCCATACATTTATGCGTATGCCAACTACAGAAGGCCACATGTCTCGCAGGTGGCCATGGAGTATTCGTCCAGTCACGCCGGGCCCGGCAGTTACGTAACCACGGGCCATTCCCAACACCCTACTACTACTTTTGGAAGTAGTAGCGCGATGCATGGATAGCGGCATTGAAGTAGCTGTGCAATGACACCAGAGGCACTCACGTAGATTCTTGTAAAGAAACTTCACTCAGCTGCAACTCGTCACACCTGACACAAGGTTGTAGACCAAACTGGAGTAACAGTTCCAAAAATATTTTATTCACACGATGCAGTCTCAGCACAATGCGTCCGCAAATGCATCCACACTTTGGTACACTGTCTCTCTACAATGCATCTACAATTCTGATACACTGCGTCTCCCATACAATGCACCAATACCGATACACTGTCTCCTCTACAATGTATAAGCAGTTTTGATACTCTGTGTCTCTTATACAATGCACGAACATAATTCGCTAATACCCCCTGTTATACTATTACAGATTTCCAGAACAATCCGGCAAACTCTTTTTAATAGAATATTAAAAACGGAATTTGAAGGCTGCGTGATTCAACATGGACATCACGGAAGAAAGTCGCACCCACCGACTTAAAGATAGCCCACTATCAGACGCTACACCCGTAACAATAGGCAGGTTCCCTGATGAGTATATCGGAGCCTGTAGTTACACACTACGAATACCGATCGAAACGCCTCCCGAGTGCTTCATAAACATAACACATACAACAGTAGTGGCTACAACTAACTCGAAGATTAACAGGCGTCGGGACCAGAACGACAGGATGCATACCTGGGTGAGACCTGTCTTTTATTGCCGCACAACTCAACCAATCAGAAAAGAAAACGTAACCAAAACTCGTCCATAATCATAAAAAGAACACCACAAACTTCTAGCAGGTGACGAGTCCGAAATAGCTCAGGTGGTAAAGCGTCAGAGCAGGCGAGCGAAGGGAATCGTCGGGTCGTGGGTTCAAATCCTCGTCCCGGCCCCAGTAGCTGGACTCGCAATCCAGGGGGGAAAGACGGGCTTGTTCAATAGCATGTCCGTTGAAAGGTCCTGATAAATCAAAGTGGCACAGTTGGAGTGCGCCTGAGTTGATCAGTGTTCAGGTCGTACTCCATAGGTAATAGATTTCCATGTCCCACATAACTCGCCCGTCAGGGCCGTCCATTATCACTTCGTGCCGTGGACGTTAAACCCCGAACTAACCAACCAACCTTCTAGCAAGTGCATTCCGAAAAATCTGTGCATTCCGTAAATGTTGCAAAAAGTTGGGAACATGTAGACTACAAAGCTTTGACGTCATATCTGAGGTCACTAGAATAATCGATCCCTTTTCAGAGCGTTCCAAGTTAATCTAGGATGGACTTTAGCAACAATGTAGCGAGATTATGCAACATTCTAGCCACACAACAAAAAATCAGTTGCAATTCTCCATGAAAAAAGCCCTAAAAAGAATAATACAACCACAAACGTAACACTCATTTTTTTCCAGAATCTAGCCTGAGCATTGCTGGTGTGCCAATTTAGTTGGCCGAGGAGGCAAAGTTTCTGGGGTTCATCTTTGACAAAAGGCTGACCTTCCGCAACCATATTAATTATGTTAGAACCTCTTGTCAGAAGGCTCTAGACGTTCTTCGTGTCGTTGGGCGCACTTGCTAAAATGCAGACCGCTCTGTCTTACTTCGATTGTACCGGGCCCTTGTTCAGTCGAAACTGGATTACGGCTCTGTGGTAAATGGCTCGGCTTCCAAGTCTGTTGTACAGCGTCTGAACACAATTAAACATCAAGATCTGCGGATATGTCTGGGGGCCTTCAGGACATCCCCAGTTCCTAGTCTGTACGCTGAGGCTGATGCATGAGAGCCTTCTTTGAAGCTCCGCCGCATCCGCCTCATGCTCAGCTACGTTCTGAAGCTAAAGGCCCATCCAGACAATCCTGCCTATGATTGTGTTTTTAAAACGCCGTTTGCAGAGATTTACGATACTCATCCGGGAGCTGTCCGTCCACTTTCCTTACGTGTCCGACCTCATCTGCAGGCGTCCGGAGTGGACCTGGACAAAGTTTCAGAATCTCTGCAACACATCATTCCACCCTAGGCCTTTGCTATTACAAGTTCCTGACATCTTGCTGGACTTGACCGCCCACAAGAGGGACTCTACTCCATTAGCCAGATACCAAAAGAACCTCAATGAACTAATTTCAAATTTTCCTTGCCATTGTCGTATTTTATACGAATGGGTTAAAGTCCGCAGTGTCTTCTCGCCATTCTAGACGCCCATTTAAGCACCGCCTCACAGACCATTTATCTGTATTTAGTGCAGAACTGCAGGCAGATCTGCTGGCACTCACGCATGCTTATCAGTCTAGGGAAAGGAACTTCCTAATTCTGTCTGACTCTTTTTCTGCCCTGCAGGCCCTTCAGGGCGCAGGAACAGACCACCCCTTCCTGGTGCAGATTAGAGAGCTTTACGCGGACTTGATGAAGGAATATTATGACATCATTTTTATTCGAGTCCCAGGGCGTGTGGGCATAGAAGGCAACAGGATCGCAGATTCTGCTGCCAACGATGCCCGCAGCGACCCTGTCTGTTCATAGTCATTTTAAACCTGTGATTAGTGCGTACATAGTCCGCGAGTGGCAGTCTGAAACAAAGAGGAAGCTAACAAGCTACATGAAGCTCTTCCTAAGGCGTCCGATAGTCTACCTTATGCGACAGCCGCCGTGAGGAGACTGTCCTGGCTCGGCTCCACATCGGGCACACGTATGTTACGCACTTTTATTTACTAAAACAGGAGGAGCGCCCATGGTGTTATGCCTGCGACGAGCAGTTTTCTGTTAAACACTTTTGCTGTCTTGTGCCGATCTAAATGACACAAGATATAAACTCTTCACAGCAGACTCCTAAAAGGTTTTGTCGCAGGATGTTCCCACGAACTAAATCTTCAGTGTTCTGAGAGAATGCAATATTTTAAATGATATTTGAGCATTCATAGACTATGTGAATTTTATTATTTTGACCTTTTTTGAGTCTGTAGACGTTTCTTTAAAGATCCGTGCGTCATTTTAGCATGAAATATTTTAAAGATATATTTACATCTTAAGACCTTTCTTTTAGTTTGGCTGACCAGATTTTTACCCATCCCGGCGTGATATGGCCTTAGTCGTCAGCTAGGCGTTAAACCCAAATAACTAACTAACTAGATGTTTGTCAGTGGTTGTGTCAGTTGCTTAAGAACACGGTTCACCTTAATATATTGACTTCATTAGGTGTATTGTGTCTGTGTTACAGACTGACTGTAAGGGAACTAGCGACTGTTACTGCCCGTCAGTGGGTGACTGTGAGATCCTCAAGTACCTGATTAACTTCACAAACCTGGTGCACAACAATAGTCACAAGGGCGACCACCACCGTCAGTACTACATCACCATCACAGCCACCAACCACGCCAGTCTCGTCACCAACCAGACAATAGAAATCCTTCTTGATGAGTCACCCCCGTCCACGGGTGTTGTTATGGAGGTTAGTCTATATTATACAATTTCTGTTGACTGTAGACCTCACATAGGTTCGAAATTAAGACTCCATGAAAACCTCGAGGCGAATACTGTAACTCTCAACTTTCAAAGTATCCATCTGCAAAAACTCCGCGCTAGGAACAAACCCCGAAGAAATGTTACCCTAAATCTACACGAACCCTGCCGGCCGACCGGAAATATGAGTGTAGAATCACGGTCAAGCGTTCCCGACAGGAGATGACTGCGCCGAGCGTAGCTGAAACCGGAGGTATCTGAATGCGCATTTTTTTTTTTTTTTTTTTTTTTGTAAAAACTAGGAACCCACACAGTAAGTTTGTTTTTCTCAAAAAATATATAATACCAAGTGGAACGTGACACAGCAGTCCGGCCTGCGACTCTCAGGGTATTGGAAAGGGGGGGGGGGGGGAGGGGAGTGCGGGGTTTAGATCATCCCACTCCCCCACCCCCAGTGACATGGCCAAATATACTAAAATAATTTCCCTTTCCGGGAGTTCAGAAACCACCACCCTCCTCAAAGAAGAAAGTGGAACCCCTCCGCCCCATTTCTTAATAGGTAGTGGCTATTTGGACGGCGCCGTCCAAGCAGATCGTAGGCTATTTTGACGGCACGTGCAAAGGGAAACTACTCCGTGAGTATGTGACATCACACGTGATTGTGCACGGCAGGCGATGGTGACTCGCGAGCGTAGGGACTTGATTTACACTCTATGCTCGTTTTCGAAGTAGGAAATACTCTGCCTGCACGTTGTACACATACTGAAGATGTTGATAACATGTATGCTGCTTTTTATATTATTTTTATTTATACGCGGTCGGGTAGATAGCGCGGCTTTTGTTACGGACCGCATTCACGCTGGCGAGCGGACGGCACAACCAACTGGAAGAAGCGCCGATTCTTGATTTTCGGTTAGTTTGCGCTTTAATTCTTCGTACAAATTAAAACAGTCGCCCACGGACAACGGCATTGGCGGTTTCTCCTCCATCTTGACGGGATCGACTGTAAGAAATTCGCGCGAGACAGAGCGTCGTACAATATTCCGCGAGAATCTTCTGCCTTTGAATTTTTGTTCAATGGAAAGACCCTCTTTCTCTCTCTCCCCCTCACCCCCCTCAGTCATTTGATGTCGTGAGAGTACGAAGAGCAAGGTCTCGTTGCTACACCCTTCATCTGAATTAGTTAATCGTTAGCAGTTTCCTTTTTGTTAATGACACCTCATCCACACGTATCATGAGACTTTGCACCACTTCTTTAATGACGATTTTATACTACTCGCGTGGCATTTTCTGGGCTGGATTACCAATGTTCGATCTATCTATTACATAGATTTACATAGCAACAAAACGTGGACCGACGACCGAACATGAGCACATATTGAAGTGAACAGGTGACGTAACAAGACTTGTGCATACTGAAATGACGCATGCATGGAGCAGGGTAGTGCTTCGTTTCAACTTTAGAGTTTGAGTAATAATTATTGAATCTGCTGGCATCTGAAGCACATATACACTTCATATACATGTACACTTCATGAGTTGTCTGACGTAAACGTGCCGCGAAGTGAGTCCACCTTGAAGTTGAAGGCTGTTTCGGTCACATGTCAGCCCACAAGAACAGTAAGTAGAAGGAGGCAGATGTATAAACTGCTTTGGCAACAGGGCTCTCGTTAATTACTGGACATTTTTTCACCTCGTGTGTTATTTATTTGCTCTGTGAATCTCGCATTCCGGGCTCCACCAAATACCATATTTGATGAACAATCGACTCGAACCCTATTGTATAATCACTATCCGTCGATGTGTAGGGCTTGCGTGACAATGTTCAAGCCGAGATGGACTTTACCAGCAGTCGACTGGTGCGCGTGCACTGGCATGATTTCCTGGACCACGAGAGTGGAGTACTCATGTACCGGGTAGTCATGGGGCCGCGGTGTCTCACTGAGCAGGAGATGGACAACGCTCACAACGCAACAGAAGTAGATGGCGTACAGACGACGACGTCATTCCAGTTTCCGTCTGAAGGTACAGTTGTGACTTATTCTGAACATTTTTTAACGCGTATATTTCCTCTCACTACACTAAACGCCAAAGAATGTACAAGAGTAACTTATGTAGAGCAGAGGCAGGCCCCGACGATAAAACACAATTAAAAGGAAAATGGGGGGGGGGGAGGGGGGGGGACTAGCAAATGTAAACAACGGGAGCAGACACCAAGCAGAAACAAAATGGCTGCGCATACTACATATAAATAAGTGTGACGTCACGCTAACAGCGTCCCAGCCCATGCGGTACACATTATTCGGCTAAAACTTGAGCTACTCATGTCAAAGTGAGGAAGATAGGAGGGACATGAAAGCCTGCATGAGCAATCCTACACAATCTAATTAACACTATAGTATAACCATACAAAGCAATGTGAGGAGGATAGCAAGGAACATGAAAGCCTAACCAAAACAATCTCTGTCAGACAAGGCAACGCCTCGACATTGCCTACAATGATGCCAAAATAATTTAGCATCACTGGAGCAAATGGTAATCAATCTCATTGTACAAGAAAACCCAAAGCTATCGAAAGGCAGAAGCGTTAAATCAGAGTACACGTTACCTTCATGCTGTTTTACCCCAAATAATTCTGTCACAAAATTCCGATCTCCATCGGAAGACAAGTGCTGTAGTGCGAGAAGCGACAAAACTAGAAATCACTTAAATCCACTATCGCAACAAAGTTACACACAGTTCCGGGTGCCAAAAATGGCTACAAAGTTGCCGTGAAGGCACTCTCAACAATTACATCTCCAGCAACTTACTTCTAACTCTAGGGCAAAACATGCATCAAGGCACCGATATAAATCAGGCATCATTTCATCAATCAACAAAGTTCAAGACCAAAAATACAACAATATATAAAACTACTTACAGAGCTAAGAGGGAGTCGACATTGTAGTTCTTCCTAGTTGTATCGTCGTAGCGGCAGAGTAGTCTGATGCGAAGTAACGGTTGAGTGGTACTACTCGATTGCGCGCCACAGAAGGGGCTTTATATATACGGCAGGCGTGGTCCGCAAAGAAAGCATCACTCGTCCGCTTACAGAACTCGGTGCTTTTGAGGCGGAAAAACTGAAGTCCTGTGTTTGTTTGCGCTAGGTTTTCTGATCATAGCTCTGATACTACTGGACCTAGAAACTTGCGGTTTGCTACAAAGAAAAGAACCGCAAGTGTAGTCTTACTAGTGCAAAACATTGACTCGATTAATAAAGGCTAAAATTAATTATGACTTTTTAAACGACTTTTCCCCATGGACCTGGACGAAGCAAAAGGTGCTAAATCCCAAAATAATGTTTAACCCAAAATCGATCGGACTAAAAATAAATTGGAAAATGAAAGTGATTATCATGCTGAATCTTATGGATCTTGGTTTAAGACAATCGGTGTAGGCATTGAAGAGATATTCGACTTAGAATGCCAAGCAACAAACACAAGCTAATCGCCATTGTAGGAACCGATGCTATAGAACAAAGCCACGAGGCGGCTGATGTGGTTGCGTCCCCTGAACAGATGCTGAATACCTAGTAGTCTAGAAGTAAGCCAGAGGGATCAGACTAACGCAGGCATCGCTGAAAGCAGTACCTTGCGAGACCTTACATTGAAGGAAATCCACTGAATAATAATACACACCACTTTTGCAAACAAGTAACATTCTTAATAGTCGTGATGCAAAACAAAAAACCCAAACAAACAATAAAGTTACATCAGATGGGCTATGAGAGCCGGGTGTACCCGGTCTCAAAATGAACTGAGGTGTCGTCAGCAAAAAGGTCGCACTGTACATCTTGGTAAGTAATATGTAGAGGCAAATCATTAATAAATAAACAAAATAGCAGAGGGCCCAGTACAGACCCTTGGGGCACACCGAAGTTTACATCTTTGAGAGAGGAGTATGAGCCATGAACAAGAAACTTTTGTATTCTTTTAGTAAGGTAAGATGTGAAAAAAGCAACTGCGTCTCCGTAGTGTGGTCAATCAGATCAAAAGCGTTCTTAAAATCTAGTTAGTTATTTGGGTTTAACGCCGAGCAGGCGACTAAGGCCATCTCACGGCGGGATGGGTAAAAATCTGGTCAGTCAGACTAAAAGCAAGGTCTTAAATATAGCTTAAAAATGTCAGGTTAAAATTTCGCACATGTCTTTAAAAGAAACGTCTACAGACTCTCAAAAAGGTCAAATAAAAAAAAAATTAACAAAGTCTATGAATGCTCAGATCTTGTTAAAAATATTGCATTCTCTCAAGAAATTGAAGATTTTGTCCGGGGGAACATCCCGGAACAAAACCTTCAAAGAGTCTGCTGTGAAGTGTTTATATCTCGTGTCAATTAGATCAGCACAATACAGCAAAAAGTGTCGAACTGAAAACTGCTCGTCACAGGCAAAACACCATGGACGCTCATCCTGTTTAAGTAAGTAAGAGTGCGTAACATACGTGTGCCCGATGTGGAGCCGAGTAAGGACAGTCTCCTCACGGCGGCTGCCGCAGCGGAAAGGTAGACTGTCGGACACCATAGGAAGAGCTTCATGCAGCTTGTTCCCTTCCTCTTTGTCTCACTCAGACTGCCACTCGCGGGCTATGTACGCACTAATCACAGGTTTAAAATCACTATAAACAGTCTGCGTGTCAGGGACAGGGTCACTGCGGGCACTGTTGGCAGCACAATCTGCGATTCTGTTGCCTTCGATGCCCACATGGCCCGAGACCCAAATAAAAATGATGTCATAATATTCCTTCATCAAGTCTGCGTAGAGCTCTCTAATCTGCACCAACAGTGGGTGGTCTGTTCCCGCGCCCTGACAGAATCAGGGAGTTCCTTTCCCGAGACTGATAGGCATGCTTGAGTGCCAGCAGAATTGCCTGCAGTTCTGCACTAAATACAGAGGAATGGTCAGGGAGGCGGAGCTTAAATGGGCGTCTAGGATGGCGAGAGGACACTGCAGCCGCAGCCACTCTCCCATCCTCAGACTTAGACCCATCCGTATAAAGACGACAATAGCCAGGAAAAATTGAAAGGAGTTCATTGAGGCTCTGTTGGTATATGGCTGGTGGAGTACAATCCTTCTTGTGGGCGGTCAAGTCCAGTAAGATGTCAGGAACGGGTAGTAGCCAGGGTGGAGTGATGTGTTGCAGAGATTCCGAAACTTTGTCCAGGTCCACTCCGGCTGCCTGCAGATGAGGACGGACACGGAAGGAAAGTGGACGGACAGCTCCCGGATGGGCATCGTAAATCTCTGCAAACGACGGGTTAAAAACACAATCATAGGCATGATTGTCTGGATGGGCCTTCAGCTTCAGAACGTAGCTCAGCATGAGGCGGACGCGGCGGAGCCTGAGAGAAGGCTCCTCTGCCTCGGCATACAGGCTAGGAACTGGAGATGTCCTGAAGGCTCCCAGACATATTCGCAGACCTTGATGGTGAATTGTGTTCAGACGCTGTAGAACAGACTTGGAAGCCGATCCATATACCACAGAGCCGTAATCCAGTTTGGACCGGACAAGGGTCCGGTACAGTCGAAGTAAGACAATGCGGTCTGCACCCCAGTCAGTACGACCAACGACACGAAGAATGTCGAGGGCCTTCCGACAAGAGGTTCTAAGGTAGTTAACATGGTTGCAGAAGGTCAATCTTTTGTCAAAGATGACCCCCAAAAACTTTGCCTCTTCGGCCACCTTAATTGGCACTCCAGCAAACAAATTAAATCTAGACAGACTACTTCTGTTAACTGTGACTTATTCATACCCTCCAGAATGAGTGGTGGACCAGACTTGCACAGAGGACCCAGCTTTGCGCTGACAATGGTGACTACAGGGGCTTCTACGAAGCACTGAAAGCAGTGTATGGCCCCAGGCACCTGGTACAAAGTCCCCTGCGAAGCGCGAATGGCCAGGCACTCCTCACAGATAATACCTCCATCTTGAACCGCTGGTCGGAGTACTTTCAGAGCCTCTTCAGCGCTGAGCGCACTGTCCAAGAAGCAGTTGTCCTACAAATCCCACAACTCCCAGTAAAGGTTGAATTGGACGAACCGCCCACCGCTGAAGAGACCCTCACAGCCATCCACCAGCTCAAGAGTGGCAAAGCAGCAGGCATTGATGGAATACCGCCAGATCTGGAAACATGGAGGCACAGCACTGCACAACAAGCTCCATAACCTCTTTCTCTGCTGCTGGGAGGAAGGAACACTACCAAAGGATCTCCGTGATGCTGTCGTTATCACCCTGTACAAGAACAAAGGCGAGAAGTCTGACTGTTTCAACTATCGGGGAATTAACCTGCTGTCCATTGCTGGGAAAATTCTTGCAAGGCTGCTCCTGAATAGGCTGGTACCTGCCATCGCTGAAGACCACCTCCCAGAGGGCCAGTGTGGCTTCAGAGCAAACAGGAGCACCACCGATATAGTCTTTGTGCTGAGACAGCTTCATGAGAAGTGCCGCAAGCAGAATAAAGGGCTGTACGTAACGTTTGTCGACCTAACAAAAGCGTTCGACACTGTGAGCAGGCAAGGCATGTGGCAGATCCTGGAGCGACTTGGCTGTCCCCCAAAGTTCCTCAGCATGATTGTCCAGCTACACGAGGACCAGCAAGGCCAGGTCAGACTCAACAATGACCTCTCAGAACCATTCCCTATTCTCAACGGCGTAAAGCAGGGCTGCGTGCTGGCACCGACCCTCTTCACCATCTTTCTTTTATCATGATGTTGAAGCAGGCCACAGTGGACCTCGATGACGATGCAGTGTACATCAGGTATCGTCTCGATGGCAGCCTGTTCAACCTCAGACGACTGCAGGCCCACACGAAAACCCTAGACAGTCACTTTGAAACATAGACAAAGTCTTTCATTTTCACGCACCTGTTTTGGTCGTTCGAGCTGCCCGTCCTCTGCCATTGTCCAAAGTTGAAGACTCCTTACAGGATGGTGTTGCCGTTCACGTGCCTACGTCGGACGTTGCCGCCGCCCCTTCTCTTCCTTCGTCCGGAGAGGTGAACTCCGATGCTTACGGAGAGATTGGTGTTGCCGCCTGCGTACCCACGTTGGACGTTAGAGGCACCCCTCCTTCGACTTCCGTTTTACATGACGATGATGCCACTTGGACTCCGTTGCTTACTGTGATACAAGACCCCTCTATTACTTTGTCTGACGCTGTAACCACTACGCACCTCCACTGCGCCTTCGTCGGTACTACTACACCTCACAGGACTCTAGTACAGTGCATTCCTGAAGATTTAACTCTGACGCACGATGAAAGAGCTGTCCTCTCCAGAGGTCTGAAGTTTATTCCGAGGCAGCCTACTATAAATAAATACGAACTCATCAGAGATCTGCAGAAATTCTATAGGTCTCTTAGATGGATGGCTGTCCTGGGTCATCCACCGAGAACTCAGAAGGTTGGTGACATCTTCGTTGATCGTTTTGACACTCCTGTCCGAAGAGAACCACCTCATGGTAAACTTCCTGAACTCGAATGCTACATTAAGAAAACCATGTCTGACATTGGACAACTCAAGTTCAAACCCATTCCTCACTCTAATCTCACAAAATCTGAACTCGTCGCTCTCAACAATCTTCGTAACAGAAGCGACATCGTCATCAAACCAGCCGATAAAGGTGGCGCCGTCGTTGTATGGGACAGAGATCTGTACATCAAAGAGGCCTACCGACAGTTAGAGAACCCAGAACACTACCGACACCTTGACGAATGTTCCCTCCAAGCTGATCAAAAGCGCATCTCAAAGACAGTACAAGAGATGATTCTTAAAGGAGAGCTTCCTTCAACAGCTAATCTCCTCATAAAAAAGCGGCCTAAGCAACCTAACTTTTACCTTCTCCCAAAAATTCACAAACTCAACAATCCCGGCCGCCCCATAGTGTCAACTTGCAGCTGTCCCACTGAACACATCTCCGAATACCTGGACATCATCTTCCAACCCTTTGTCCAGTCTCTACCTACCTACATTAAAGACACCAACCATGCTCTAGAGATCATAGACCAAGTCAACCAGAAACAAATTTTCAAACCTGAACTGTTGTTTTCCCTTGATGTTACTTCACTATGTACTGTCATACCGCACAATGACGGCCTCAACGCACTTGCATACTTCCTCAACCAAAGAAGTCATAAACAACCTCCTACTCATACACTTCTACGTCTGGCTGAATTGGTTCTCTCTCTTAACAGTTTCACCTTTGATGGCGTCACCTTCGCTCAGTGCAGTGGCGTAGCGATGGGCACAAAAATGGGACCCAGCTATGTTTGCCTCTTCATGGGTTTCCTTGAGCAACAAATACTTCAGCAATACACCGGGCCTGTCCCTGAGATGTATAATCGCTACATCGATGACGGTTTAGGAGCTACACACATGACCCAAGCTGCACTTTTAGACTTCATTCACTTCGTGCAGGACTTCCACCCATCCATCAAGTTCACATACACTATATCAGCTACTTCAGTCGACTTTCTGGACATGAACATCAGGATTGACTGCGGAATGTTGAACACTTCAATACATTACAAACCTACCGACTCACATTCCTACCTCGACTACCGATCTTCTCACATACCCCAAAACTAAAAGCAGCATCCCATATTCCCAGTTTCTTCGGCTAAAAAGAATATGTTCCGAAGAATCAGATTTTGATGTTCAATCCAAAGAAATGGCTGGATTTTTCATCGACAGACATTACCCACATACTGTTGTTCAAGGATCTCTCCAAACGGTACAAAAACTTAGTCGCGCGAATATACTGCAGACTAAACCTACCGCTGATAGTGACAGGCCTATCGTAACCATGATCTACCATCCCCACACCAATCCGGTTCGTAAAATCCTTTTTTCTAACTGGGGTCTTTTGTCATCCAGTAAAGAGTCTGCTGCTATCTTTTCTGAACCTCCGTTGGTAGCTTTCAAGAGGGATATTAATTTACGGGACATGCTTGTTCGCTCTACTCTCAAGCCTCGTCATACCACCAGACCCTCCGGCTCCACTCCGTGCAATGTTCCTAATTGCAAGACGTGTCCTTTTATTTGCCCTTCCACCGTGGTGAATGGTCCACGTTACAAATTCAACATAGACAGGTACTTCACGTGTCAAACCACCAATGTGATTTATGTCATCTCCTGTGTGAAATGCGGCCAGCTCTATGTTGGAGAGACGAAAAGAACCATCAACGACCGTTTCAAAGAACATCTTCAGTCTGTCAAGTACCAATACAACAGACCGGTCGGACGACATTTCAATCAGGCCGACCACTCCGTCTCGGACATTCGGGTTAAAAGCCTCTGGCTTATGCAAGCCAGTACTGTCTGGGCCAGGAAAGACCGTGACAAATTTATGATTAATAAACTGGGCACTGTGGCGCCACTCGGGATGAATATGAAAGATTAACATTTTTTACCTTGCTTGTGTCTGCTAACTGTACCTTTACCTCACTGTGTCGCTTCTGTTTTACTACTCACTTACCAGATAGGTGAGGCTGGCACTGTTTGATATGTACACTTCCCTTGGGGACTTTCTCAGCGCTGGCCTAACGTTTAGTTTGATCCCTTGCCCTTCCCTGTCGGGCGCCCGGTCTCCGGCCCACGGAGTGATGCGCGGTTGTGGGGCGGGGTGATCGCGTGCATCCCTTGGGTATGTATGTGGTCGTCTTGTTGCATGCCTGTGTGTTTTTCTGTGGGTTGGTGGGTGCTTATTGGGTGGGGCTGGTGGCTCTGGCTGGTTGTCTTCCACCCCCCCTTTTTTTTCCCCTATCTCTCTCCCTCTTTCTCTCTCTTCCTCCCCCCCCCCCTACCCCCCCCCCCCCCCTTAACACTTCTCTCTAGCCCTCTTTCTCTCTTTACGCTTTTTCCTTTACCCTTCTTCCCCTTCCTTCCCTTTCTCCTCTCCCCCCTCTTCCCCGCCCAGCCCACCCGGGTCTGCCCTGGGGGACTTGGGCGGGGTTAGGTATTTTTTAGTTCCCAGGGTCACCCTGGTCAGCCCCACAGGGTGGGTTTTTCTCTCTATTCTGGGGCATGTGTTTCTGTCTACCCTTTGTCCATTTACCTGTATTTGCTTTTTTTAAAACTCTCCCTACTGTCTGCACTGCCTGTAGCTCTTGATATTGGATGTGTGTTGCTAAATGGTCTTAGCTTTATTTAGGCCCCATGTGTTAGGTTTATTTAACGTATTGGACCGACTGGCGACATACATTCAATGTTCTGTTTAGTTGGGTTTTTTTTTCACAAGCAGTGCAGGCACGTCCTGAGAAAGTCTTGTTGCTGTCGGGACGTTAAGCAATGTACAATCAATCAATCAATCTTCCCCGCCCTCTCTCTCTCTCTCTCTCTCTCTCTCTCTCTCTCTCTCTCTCTCTCTCTCTCTCTCTCTCTCTCTCCCCCCCCCCCCCATAATTTTTTTATATATATTTTTTTATGAGTTACCCTTGAAGACGGTTTCACAACTACCTACTCTCCACTTATACCAATATTCTCTTACTGAATTTGATTATTTGCTTTGTTTCAAATGACTTATTACTTGTTGTGTACCCTGCTAAATGCTGGTTTTTTTCCCCCGGGGTCCTCACGTTTCTTCCCGAGGTAGTCCTCAACTTGAAGGTGATATAAAGTTTGCCTTCTGGTTGGTGTTTAGCAGGCTTTGTGTATTAGACACTCAGCCTACTTCGTGCCCAAGGGTAATCCCCGTTCGTTCTCTCTCTCTCTCTCTCTCTCTCTCTCTCTCTCTCTCTCTCTCTCTCTCCCTCTCCCTCTCTCTCTCTCTCTCTCTCTCTCTCTCTCTCTCCCTCTCCCTCTCCCTCTCCCTCTCTCTCTCTCTCTCTCTCCCTCTCCCTCTCTCTCTCTCTCTCTCTCTCTCTCTCTCTCTCTCTCTCTCTCTCTCTCTCTCTCTCTCTCTCCCTCTCTCTCTCTCTCTGTGATGACTGGCTTAGTGGTCAATGTTGATAGACACACCCGCGTGCAATTCTCATCGGAATGCGCGTATAATTATGACAATTGCAGCGCTCTGTGACTTTACAAACTGTGTTAACCTGTGTATTGAACAAGAGTGCACAACTTAGTCGCTATTAAAGTGATTCTTATCACTGACTGGCGGTAGCAAAGAATAAGATTACTCTGGTACGCTTCATCGCGTTTTGTTTTTAGCAACAGTACGTTGCACACGCAGAGACCTATATATCTGCAGACTTTTTTCATTTACATCTACGATCCGCTATCTTTTTCTTCCTTTTTTTATCTTTCGCGCATGTTTCAGTGCTGTGTTTTGACCACTTATCTGCATGCCACATTGTGACACTTTGTTATTTTTGTTTAAACTGTCATTTAGTTTGTTAGTATATTTTAAACTAGTATTTAGTTGCGAAGTTACCTGACATGTTTACTAGTGTCAGCGATCATTTGCTTAGAATAGGCCACCTCAATGTATATCACCTTTGCAGCAAAGTATCAGATGTTACAGTACTACTCAACCAACCCTCCCCATATCATATATTTGGCTTTACAGAAAGTACGTTGACAGAGAATATAAGTAACCAAGCTATCACCATACAAAATTTCTCCATTCATAGGCGAGATGCTTCAGTGCCTGGTCATACTGGCATTTGTGCTTATGTTCACAATACTATTGCTAACAACGTAACACGACGATGTGACCTGGAATCCACCCATGTGGAAAGCCTGTGGCTTGAGATAAAAGCAACCGCCAAGTCAACCCCGACCTTCGTATGTTTTATTTACAGAAACCCCGCAGCTACAGTGTCCTGGCAAGATGATTTT
Source organism: Semisulcospira habei (assembly GCA_036245525.1). Classification (NCBI taxonomy): domain Eukaryota; kingdom Metazoa; phylum Mollusca; class Gastropoda; family Semisulcospiridae; genus Semisulcospira; species Semisulcospira habei. The sequence goes on from BTPG01000001.1 coordinate 207,827,990, forward strand.
GTTGTAATGGTTGACAAAGTACAAAACTCCAAGGGTGATATACATATACTTGGTGATTTTAATGTTGATTTATTGAAACCTGGCAACACGTCATGGAGATCCATGATAACGTTCTTAGGCCTTACACAAGTAGTTCAGTCACCCACCAGGGTCACTGCTACTTCATCCACATTAATTGACCATGTTTATACAACCAACGACAATGCCCTTAGCAATGTCTATGTACCCAGCACCTCTGTCAGTGATCATTTTCCTATTTGTTTTTCATTATCTGCGAAGTTGCCAAAAAAACCTCATAAGGAGCATATAACCATTCTCTACAGATCATTCAAAAAATTTAATCAAGATGATTTTTTGCATGAACTTTCCCAAACACCATTTTCCGATGTGTATAACTATAACGATCCCAATGTAGCGCTGAACCACTGGTATAAGTTGTTCCTCGGTGTTCTTGACAGACATGCCCCGAGGCGCACTAAGCGTGTTAAACATCCCACTGTGCCTGAGTGGCTGACGGATGAGATTAAAAACTGCGATGGAACTAAGAGATCTATTGAAACAACAAAAGAAATTTGACGAGTACAAAAAACAGCGAAACCTAGTTAAATCATTAGTACGAAAAGCACAGAGGCAGTATGCTGAAAAGATTATTGCGGGCGGCAAAGACATACGCAGCGTGTGGCAGGTGATTAACACATTTACTAAAGGACAATCTAGCAAATCAACGAGTGTCCCCCCGCACCTCACTGCTGATGTATTTAATGAACACTTTCTTAACATTGCTAAAACCCTGTCACAGACGAACACCAGTGAGCCAGGTGAATACGTATGTTCAGAACAATTGAAACAGCACAGTCAGATAAACGCCGGCAATACTTTCTCAGTTCCCCTAATGACCGTCCTTGATGTAGGAAAATCTATAACCAACATGAAAAGTAAAACATCTTGTGGTGTAGATGGTATTAGCAGTAAAATCCTGAAAATTGCGCTCCCTTATATTGTTGAATCATTAACCTTTATATATAACCTTTCGATTCAAAAGAGCATGTTTCCCGATGAATTGAAAATAGCAAAAGTTACTCCTCTACCGAAAAGTAAAGATCTGAGCGACCCAAGTGAGTACAGACCTATTTCAATCTTATCAGCAGTGTCCAAACCACTTGAAAAGCATATACATAATCATTTACTTCAATTCCTGGAGAAAAACCACCTTATTAGTACTGCACAATCAGCTTTTCGGCCCAAACATTCGTGTCAGACAGCCTTAACTCTCATAACCCACAAATGGCTTACTGCCATAAATGAGTCCAAACTTTCAGGTGTAGTATTTCTAGATCTTAAAAAAGCCTTCGATCTCATTAACCACTCAATCTTACTAAAGAAGTTACCTTTATATCACATTGACTCAAATGCAGTCGCTTTTCTCTCGTCCTATCTCTTAGACAGAACGCAGAAAGTGTTCTTGAATGGTAAATACTCAGCGAAAGGACTGGTGACCCATGGTGTTCCTCAGGGATCCACCCTAGGACCGTTATTATTCAACATCTTTATAAAGGACCTTCCACTGTCAATATCACACCCCGACACAAACTGTGAACTATTTGCTGACGATACATCATTACATGTATCTGATAAAAATGTTTCAACCGTGAGCGCTGTCCTCCAACATAGTTTAGATGAAGTGTCAACTTGGTGTGAAGAAAATCATATGATTATTAGTATTCCTAAAACGAAAAGTATGTTGGTGACAACACGCCAAAAGCATCAACGTGGTTTGCAACCCCTTGAGCTGTCCCTTCACTCTCAGCCCATAGAGCAAGTGTCAAAACATCGTTTGTTAGGAGTGACAGTCGACGAACAGCTCAGCTGGGAGCCGCACATAGAAACTGCCTGTAAAACTATTTCAAAGAATCTATTTTTATTACCCAAATTAAGTCGTATAGTTGACATTGATGCTATTCTTTAACGCACACATCAAGACACATTGTAATTATGCTTCCAATATCTGGGACGGCTGTGGAGACATTCATTTGAAAAAAATTAATTCCCTTTACCGGCGAGGTATTAAGCTTATTCTTCCTGGTTCGTCACCTACTGATGAAAGACTGAAGGCCCTTAATATTCTACCACTCAGTAAACAATTGGAACTTAATAGATGCTTGCTTGTGCAAAACATTCTAAACAATGCCGCCCCTCCCTATCTCCGTGAGCTGTTTTCCCACACGAATAGAGAGAACACGAGAAACAGCTTACTCCATCTCCCAAAACCGAGAATCGACATCTTCAAATCTAGCATATCATTTTCCGGTGCTAAGTCATGGAATAACTTGCCCTCTCATTTAAAGTCTATTTCAAAGTTATCTATCTTCAGAGCTCGCGTCCATAAATATTTGCTGTCGATGTGAATGTGTCCTATTTTTCTGTTTAGTATGTTGCTCCAGCACAGCAGATTGGTGCAGATTATGTAATAGTTTGACTGTATTAACATGTCAGGCTCATACACGTACATTTATTGTTTTAATTCTTTTTGTATTTTATTTATTTTTTTTTTCTTTCTGATGGTGGGGGGGGGGGGGGGGGGGTATGGGTACTTATATATATTTTATCTTTTGCTGTATCGTCTTATGTATTTTTTTATGTGTAGAGTAGCAGGACAGTTTGGAAGATAGGAAGATAGGCATTGCTATGCCTAAAACTTTTTATTCTGAATAAAAACGTTTCATCATCATCATCATCATCATTCATCATCATCATCTATCTCTCTCTCTCTTTCTCTGGCCTCACATACACGCATTTACTTTTGCTCGCTCCAGCGCGTGCTTACTCACACTCTTGTCTCTCGTGTTCAGTTTCTCTCCGAGTCTCTCTCTTATGACTTTTTTCTTGACGTCATTTTTACTTTTTCCGCACTTTTGTTCTTCCTTTTCTTTTCTTTTATTTTACGTCACCTCCTTCAGTTGCCACATTCCTTCTGCGAATGAAGATAAGTAGCGGCTAATCTCTCTGTTTTTTTGTTTGTCTATTTTGCCAAAGGGTATTTACCCGAAATATTAATAAATTGTGTTGTACCCGTCTTTTCTAAGCGTGTTTCTTTCTCCGTTGGGTACTTCTTTGCATTTTACACGCTTGGCAGTCACCTTTTTGGTACTCTTGACTTCATGACCTGAACGAGTAAGGATCGGAACATTGGATGGGCTGGAATAGGGTGGAGACTTTACAGGACTCGACACAGGAGTTGGCACGGACTTCACAGGCATCTCAGTCTCGAGTTGTGTAGTGTCATCAGGATGTTGCACAATGAGTTGAGCAGGTTCAAGTGGATGCATTGCAGGTTCAGAGTCAGGTGAGACATGAGGAGGTTCAGGAATCAGCTTCTCAGTCTTTCTCAGGTGAACTCTTTTTCGACGATATACAGCGCGCCATCTTCAGTTTCAATGCAGCTAGATTGACCACCACGAGCTACGACCTTTCCTTTGGACCATTTCTTTTTTTCCGAGAACAAAAGGTCGCATGACGATGTTATCACATTCTTTTAGAGATGGTATGTTTGTCTAAGTTCATCTTTTGTTTCTTCTGATGCAGCTTTAGTTTTTCAACATCAGAGTTCTGGAGTTCTGTCTTCAGGAGATTCTTGGAAGTGGGAATCAGAGTTCGTGTGCGTCGGTTTAGAAACCGTTGTGCAGGGCTTGTTCCTGTGTTCTGACACTTTTCATTTCTGAAATTCAGGAGTGCCTCTGTTCTTTCTCATCAGAGGTTTGGCTGACTTGACGGCAGATTCAGCTTTTCCATTGCTCTGGTGGTTGTATGGGTCAGAAGTAATGTGTTCAAAGTCATACTTCTCAGAGAATTTGTTGAAACTGTGTAACGTAAATTGCGATCCATTGTCGGAAACAACAATGCTTGACAAACCGTATCTGGCAAAGTAAAATCGCAGTTTGTCGATGACGGTGGAAGAGTTTGTGTTTTCCAGTCTGTCTATCTCCCCAAAATTTGAAAAATAGTCAACAGTTACAAGAAAGTCTCTTCCTTTAAAAACAAACAAATCTAAGCCAATCTTTTCACAAGGACGTGAGGGAATTTCATGAGGATGCAACGTCTCAGGGTGGTTTGCTGATGGATACGTTTGGCACAAGTGGAGATAAAATTCTTGATCTCTGCAGTCATTCCCGGCCAGTACAAACATTCTCTTGCTGTTCTCAGGCAAACATCAATTCCGTTGTGAATGTCATGAAGTGCTTGCTTCATCTCCAAGCGCAGGGAAGTTGGAACGACAACTCCTTCTCCCTTGAAGATCAGACCATCCTGACCATTCAACACGAAAACTGAAATATGGGGTTACTTCAATTGACAGGTTGTATTTCTCTTCTGGCCAACCGTTCGTGATGACAGATTTTATTTTTTGAAGACTGGTGTCTTGCTGAGTTGCTTTTTTATCTTTTGGAGTCTTTTCTTTTTGATGGGCTGAGTGTCAACGATATTGATGTGCTCGAACTCTTCTTCGAACTCTCCTTAGTTTTCGATGTAGGAACGAGATAGGGCATTAGCAAAGAGGAGCTCTTATCCTTTCCTATAGCGGACTTAGACATCGTAGCCACCGATGAGCAGCATCATTCCTAGAAGTCGTCTGGGTGCAAAGGACAGTGGCTTTCGCAGGACTGACTACAGTGGTTTGTGATCACTCTGGACTTTCACAGTTATGCCTTTACCCCTTCCGTCATTGAAACAGAACATTGGTATTTATACCCACTTTCTGCACTGCAGTCAATTTCACATCGAGGTCTACGTATAGCATCATTGGAAACGAGAAATTCACCCTCGCAGCATAAAAAAACTACCTCTCTGAATTGAGTGAACGAGAGCCGGCACAGACAAAAACATGTTACGACAGCGATGTGCAACTTTGGCACACACCGTAGTTTTCAGATCTCTGCAGCATAAAATGTGATAACTAGCTCGTACCTATAGGATAAAACAGGTTTAAAATCTTGCGAAATCAGTAAGAGATAAATTCTACTGAAGATCATGAAATCTGAAAATCACTAGAGCTCGCGGAACTAGTATCGCAAACACATTGGATTTATCCAAAGTTCGTCTTAATGGAGCCGTTTTCAGTGAATATTAGTCATAGAAAGAGCAGCTTTGGCCACGGAGATGTTTATTTGACTTAACCAAAGTTTATTTGAACCAAACTGGACAGTTTGAGAAATAGGTTGTAACTTGAATTAATCCTAGAAGAGAGTCGTCGGACATGGGACAAAATGGTTCCACTTAAGCGTGTTTCGACCTATCCGTCTTTGACTTAGGCGTATGGAACGCTTAAAATAAATTAGTTCGACTTATCCGACTTTAGAGAGGAGAAACACGTTCGAATTTTTTCCGAATTTCTACTTAAGCGAGTTTGACTTATGAGTTGTAAAATTGGTCATATTGAGAGCAGCTTTGTCCGGGATTTTTTGTTTTTGTTCGACTTCAGTGTGTATATATATATATACATATATATATATATATATATATATATATATATATATATATATATATATATATATAATATATATATATATATATATATATATATATATATATATATATATATATCTATCTATCTATCTATCTATCTATCTATCTATCTATCTATCTATATATATATATATATATATATATATATATATATATATATATATATATATATATATATATATATATATATATATATATATATATATATACCCACGCCATAATATTTTCCCTTTTTTGACACGTGTATTGATATATTATATATCAAGCAAATTAATATTCATGAATTTGCTTGACATACTTTCCTTCCCAAAAACTTTTGCGCGCCAAGAAGACGATCGTGATGATACTTGCATATTTAAAACGGAAAGGCGAAATATGATCACACTGCAACATTAACAGGCTCCTTATGTGTAGTGGTAATGAGTAGTATTCTTAGTGTGTATACATATACGCTCGAAATGTATATCCTATACACACACACACATACACACACACACACACACACACACACACACACACATACACACATACACACACACATACACACACACACACACACACATACACACATACACACATACACACACACACACACACATACACACATACACACACACATACACATACACACACACACACACACACACACACACACACACACACACACACACACACACACACGAACGGAAAAAGATGCCAGGAAACGCGCGAGTCGCTGGACTGACAAGTGAAATTGACTAGAAATCAGCTGGCGATATCGACAACCGGAGAAAAGAACTAAATAAACAAACCTGCTGGCATTTTTCGCAATTATGCGTGATCTATTTACAAGTAGTAATACGCACGGTTATACAATGCACTGATTTCTTTATAGTCTGACGAAATCTACGCGCTGAGTCGACAGCGATGTGCAGTCGTCTGCCATTCACGTATTTCGTCTGAACACCGCAATCAGCCGCAAAATGAATGACGCGAGGCATAGGTTTGTTTTGGACTGGGTACATACATTATATTGAGCAACATTTTGCTTGATATAGTGCCGATAACGTCTTACGACTCGGACATTTTGATTCGGTTCTCGTAATCACATCTGCCTGTTATTGACACTATATCAAGCAATAAACAATCCTTCCATAAAGTAATAAAATGTAGTTTGACTATTTATTACACAAGTTAGACTAATGCCGGCAACAAGTTTGTAATACGAGTAAGAAGTTTTGCATTCGAATATTGTCTCATCAGTTGTAGTGTATGTGACGGCGCTCCAGATTAAATTTTCTGCCTCAGGTCACTACATCACTACCGTGGTGGCCTACAACGGAGCCATGCAGCCGTCAGGTGTGTCGTGTTCAGACGGCATCACTTACGATACCAGCCCGCCACGGCTACTGAACGTGTCCCTGACTCACGCCCGCACCGGATACCACGTCGCCTGCACGCAGCCCGACCAGCCTTGGCTAGTCAACGCCAACGTGACGCGAGTGCGACTGGCCAGGACTGAATACTGCCTCAAACTCTGTTCCCAAAACTCTTCTGCTATTGACGCGGGCCATTTGCCGATATCCTCCAACCACACGATTGAAGCCGAGGCTTCTGCCGACTTCTGCCGAAGATTGCCAGTGATGACCGAGGACTCGCCGATTGTGCTGCCCTCGGATTACGTCAAGCTGACTTGGGCGGCGACAGACGAAGAAAGCGAGATGGAGGAGTATTACGTGGGGGTGGGGACAGACAGGACCACGGGCCCCGCCCCCGATCTCCTTCCCTTCACGCCTACTCACGGACACCCCTCGTACCACGCGCGTCACTCGGGACTGGGTCACGGCGACCTGTTCTACATCTTCCTGCGCGCGGTCAGCAAGGCCGGACTTGACGTGCAGGTCACGCTGGGGCCCCTCATCATTGACGTCACTCCGCCTGACGTCACACAGTCAATGCCTGCCCGGGTGGAAGGGGGGTATCTGGTGGTGACGTGGAATAAGAGTGCCTTTGTGGACCTGGAACAGCCGGATGGAGTGGGTTTCGACATCACCTTCAGAGTGGGTAAGTCACAGAGCAATGTATACACGCCGCGTCTCTAGATGTTTTGGGCTGATCTAAAAATAAATTATCAATTCCAATTTGCTACCTGTGGACGATTTGTGTCATTTGGACGCATTTCTCTCAAGTAGATCTTGTCAAGTCTGTTATGACTGTCTTGTTTCAGGCTATGACAACACGTTCATCACACCCTTCCTAGCCATCTCAGAGTCCGCTCTCAACGCCTGCCTCAACAACAACCACACCGGATGTGCCCGCTATCCAGTCAGCGCTCTGTATGCACACGACACGGAAGTGGGTCGTTCATTCTTCCTCCAGCTGCACGTCACTAACACCGCGGGTCACGTGACCACTGTTAATACGTCATCAGTCCAACTTCCTGCCCATTTCCCACCAAGCCATGCCGTCATTTTTGACGTGGTGAAACCTGAGTTGTTACCACATAATGAAACCTCAGCAGATCGTGACAACGAAACATCAGCAGATTTGAGCAGATTTGTCCAGATTCCAGAGGACGTCGACGTGGTTGTAGATGCTGGTGAGATGTGCATGGCCTGGCGCGGTCTGAACCATGAGCAGCAAGTCAGCATTGAAGTCGGAATGGGAACGTCGCCCACCCAAGACGACCTGGTCCGTTTTACAACTGTTGAGAAGCAGAGTCCAGCCTGCATCAACACCACCTCCCTTCCTGTCTACAGGCAACTGTACTCCGTTGTCAGGGCAACCAGTCCAGGAGGGTCCACGGTTTTTTCCTCTGACGGTTTCCGCTTGATTCCGCGTGACGATCCTGAAAACAGACTCGCGGTGTTTAACGGTAAAGGCTGCAGCACAGCGGACATTGTAGGATCTCAGGTGATTGTTCCCGGCGTGGATAAACTCGATCTGACAGCGACAACCAGCGTTTCCATTCACCCAGGCGACCTTGTGTTTGTGAGTTTCACGCCATCCATCCCTCGCGTCATGTTCTCTGACGCGGTCCTGCTGCAGACCACACTGACTGGCTACCAACTCGTCCCCAGGGCGTCACGTCTGACAGCGATACTGCCAGCCCCCGCCAACACAAACGTCACAGTAGAGCTCATGACCTGCCTCAAGGACACCGCCATCTGGCCCATGCCCGAAAGTTTCGTGACAGTCACGTGGGAATTATCCGGACCTTGGACAAGGCTAGCCAAGCGTCTGAGAGTGGAAGTCACTGACTATACGTGCCAGCAGGCGTCTCAGAAAAAGGAGAAATACAGCCATCAGTACTGTCTGCTGGACCAAGTGTCCGCCTCTCCCATCCAGTCACAAGCCCACATTCGTGCCCACAACGTTATCCAAGATCACCAGTACGTCGCCAGTATCGCTGTCTGTTTGGACAACGCCTGTCTTCCCGCTATGTCGTCTGCCCCAGTAACATTCAGCACTACCCAGCAAGCTGTCGTCTTCCATAACGTCACGATCGTGACACAGTCGCCACAGGCCATCGAGGTGGACGTGAGTGCTGCAATCAGCCACTATCCCAGTAGGTCCTCTCCACAGACTGCGTGCGTGTTTCTATGGACTGTGGCCAGAGATCGGTACGCTGCACACCCCGTGGCAAGCTGGAGTGTTGAGAACTCCACATTGTGTACAAACATGAATGTAAGTCATTTTCTAGCTTTGAAACTTGCTTTGACACGTTGACCCGAAATACCCAAATGTATTCAAATGGGGAAACTGTCTTCCGAATACCACAACAAAGTTCAAGAGAATGATGAACCGTGGTAGTGTGAGGGAGCCGAGGGAAGGTGTCGGTGTGCAGGTGGTGGGTGTTTTGTCATCAGAGCAGCTAAATCTGGTTCAAGGTTTCAGGTTGCGGTTTATTTATTCCGCATACCTAAAAAGCAATACAGAAACAAATAGCAATACCTGCTAAAGAAAATAAAAATAAGACTAAGGTTGCAAATAACAGATACCCCAGAAGCATATATAGAACAACAAAGGAAAATGTCATACACAAATGTCAAACATATAACTAATCAAAACGAGCAATGCCAAAGCAGTACTAAAAGCCATGCCAAGAAATTCCAAATGCCAAGCCATGCGTAAGCAAGAAAATAACAAAATAAATACTAAAGGTAAAGCGAACCAATGAGAAAAGGGGTGGTATGTAAAACACTAAACGACCAACACATACAGAACATACACACAACCTCATCATTCACTCAAGCTTTAATGCATTTACTCCGAAGACACATGAGAACGCATTTAACATCCCTAAAAATGTATACAGTCATACTTCGCATGCACTCGCAACCAAAATCACCAATCACTGTGGTTACAATTGGGGAAAGGGGAGACAATTTACATTCTCCGTCACACTCCATTCATACACACTCGTGCATGATAACTACACATTAAATACAGCACGTCTCATGCATACTTGGGATACAATGGGATATGGGTTGGCAGCACTTAACCTAGCTTTCACTCTGTGCATGTGAACGAGACGAACAGAAACGATAAGGCAAATAGTCGTGTTGGTCAAGGGGACATATTAAGTGTATGTGAAAATATAGCTCTCTAAATCTTAAGCGAATAAATAAAAAAAACCGCTAAATAATCAAAAAAAATTTTTTTAATGCACATACTAGGAGGTCAATAACCTCAGTATAGCATTACATAAGCGAGCCACTATCTTTTGGGAATCACAGAGGTACGCTACCGTAATATGGCCATAAGCAAGCACATAACTAATAACTACACTTGCGGCAGATGCACTCCAATAGACATAGAGATCCTAATGTCGGGCACCTGCATGCAAACAGTGTAAGTAGGCATAGCAGCCACGTTCCCGTATTATTGGGGAAGGAGGCAACAAATAAATAGGAAACACAAGTTAGGAAACCATGACACTAATGCAGACGACTCGCCGAGTCACGCAGGTGGTGACTTCACGGCTAGCAACAGTATGGGGAAACCTCAGACGCGGGCTAAAAATAACTACATGGGGACAGATGCCTATCGCACTCTGCTACAATAGTTCCAGGGCACTGACCGTTGCCGCTTCAAAGCGCCATGCTATCACGACACCACTCTCAAATTATCACGGTCCCATCCACGTGCACGATTAGTAGAAAGACTCAGAGTCAGTAATATACAGTTTGATTTCATTGTTTCAGAAAATAATAAAATATTTATTTTAGTTTGCGACGCATTTGTTTCGTTCACTCTGAAAATCAAACTGGCCGGACAGTTTATTCGTATTATTCAAGTTTGTGTACTAAACGCTTTCATGACGCAAGTAATGCATGTGCACTGTTTACTCATAACTTTTTAAAAAAAAAATTGTAGGTTCATCTGCTCAAGAACTACACTGGCGTCGGCCAAGGGACCCTGTACGCATGCCTGCAGACCGTGTTTCCATGGAGATCCGAGAGTCCGACGTGTCACAAGTTTGTCCGCCTTGGCAGTGTCGTTGATTTAGACCCCTGGCACGTCATAGAGCTGCCGCACACCGTGTATCGCGAGAACGACTTTCAGCAGTATATGTACAGCGGGCAGTTGGGGAGCAAATTGCACGAACTGTATGACTATGACATAGATTTTGCGCGTAGCCAGGTTATGCTGTCGGCAGTGGTGACCTACAGCGAGGGTCGGGACGTCACGTGGTTCTTGATGACCAATCAGCACGTTCCTTCTGACGGCGCGTGCGCAGGTGATGCAGACTGCGTGACGTCAGTGAGCGAGAAGAAAGGCAGCGTAGTGTTCCCCAGAGCTGACTCCAAACTGCAGGACGGCCACGTGTACTACATTTGTGCCCGTCTGTCCCACACACGAACTGACCTGCTGAACTCTGACACCAGTCACCTCACGACGTCTGATGTGTGTGGAGACGGTGTCGTCATTGATGATTCTCCACCTGACGGCGGATCCGTTACCATTGGCAACGCGCAATCCGGGTATCTGGCCGTCAACACTCGAGTGACAGTAGCGTGGTCAGGGTTCTCGGACGTGGAAACCAGAGTTGCCGCTCTTGCCGACAGCGTCATTCTCAACTATTCTGTTGCTTTGGGTACGAGACCAATATATATTTTCTTTGTGTTCCAATTAAAGTAGATGTTTGATTAACTCCCTTGTGCATGCAGCCCTCTCACCCCTCCCCCCTGCACGGTGGCTGTGTGCTCCAGGGGTCAATTCTTTTGTATAGCAAAATATGTTAATTAGCGCGCTTATTATCAAATGCACCGTCTGTCTAATAATGAACTGCATTTCAGGAAGTTACCCCGGCGGAGAGGACCTGTCTCACTACGTGTCTGTGGGCCAGAGAACATCGTGGTCGTTTGAACATCTCAACATCGCTACTGGCGCCACCTGTATCGCCACTGTCAGAGGTCATAGAAGAATTTCTGTTTTCTCTTTGTAACTCCTACAGATTGGTGGTATTTGTATGGAGTATTTTATGTGTTGTGTATTTGTGAAGCAAATACTTTGAAATGTCTTTACAATTAAAAAGAAATCACAGTGCTTTTATAACTGGAATTTGCACCTTTCTCCCTTGTTTTAACATCTATATGCTCATTAAGTGTCTTCATCTCCCACCTTCTTTCCCATGGCACAATGTATTTTTTATCCATCTTCCTTGCCGGACCAGCAGACTCCATTATGTTTTTTTCAAATAACTTGTGTTACTTTGCCCCCAGCTGAGGACCGTGTGGGTCACGTAACCGAGGTGTGGTCAGGGCCCGCAATCGTGGACAGCACGCCTCCTACAGTCGGTCGTGTGGCGGCAGGGACGATAACTCGCGAGAATTATGTGGCCGGCCCGGATTTACCTGTCCAGTGGGAAGGTGTAGGAGATACAGAGAGCGGAGTAAAGTCGTTGGAGGTGATAACATCAATTAGCGAACTGACTTAAAATAATCACAATACGCAGCTTTAATTGAGATTTCACTTACGTCGTCTTATTTATCCAGTATTAATATTTATATTGATTTGATTACCGGCACTTAACTCATTTACACGGGATGCCATGCAACCGGAGAAGCACTGACCATAATGGTTCAATTACGGTGGTTGAAGGGTCATACAATTTTAAGGGTAGCACGAAATGAGGTTTGCGCCGTAAAGACGCCAGGATAATCGGGTTAACTTGAACTATCATGGTCCAGCCAGGTCTCGGAACCATTGCTCATTCGTAACACGACGTATTCAAAACTCTGTCGATCTGTTTTTCTGTTTTTGTTTTGTTTGGGGGAGGGGGGGTGGAGGGGGGGGGGGGGGGTGGAGCTGGAGAGGGGGGGGGGGAGTGGAGCTGTAGATGGGGGATGGTGGTGGTGGTGTGGTATTGAAGATTAAAGTAAGTTGTAATTTTCATGTTTTTCTTTTCATGTGAACGTTCTCCGCATTGATTCCATTTGTAAGCGATGATGAATGATGATGGTGATTATTATTATTATTATTGTATAGACAGACAGAAACCGACATGCTTCAGATGGAAAAGTTACTTTTGGGGTTTTCGTCAGGTTGCCATCAGCACAGAGGGAGGTCAAGATGACGTTATTCCATTTGCAAATTACCTTGGCAACATGGCAGAAATAACGGACACATCCGCTCTCGTGGACGGACATTCCTACGTTGTACTGATCAAGGTGAGAGACGTGTTTCAACACTGATTATCGTGGAAAGGCATATTTAAAGGGCTTGTGTTAGATTGGGTGCACAGTTTGCTGACCATGTCGTTTAAACGTATCAGACATTGCTGCTTTGTATTCTAGGTGACCAACGGCGCAGGCCTGACCACTCTGATGTCATCAGCTCCTTTCATCGTGGACAGTTCAGTACCCGGACCTGGTCAAGTCTGGAACAGTGCTCCCAACACCATGGTAAAACCTTTCCTTTTTATATATAATTTAAAACTCGAGGCCGTATCGTTCAAAATCACAGACCAGAAAGCTACTATATTTGAAATTTAATTCACATTTAATGATTTTGTTCATCTATTATTTTGTTAAACTGGGGCCACTTGATTCTCTAGTCTTCCAAAACGTCCAGTACTTGAGTTTCAATTCAAAGTTCGTAACGAGTTTGTAAAACGATTTTGTAAGTGCCCCGGTTATAGTGAATCAGAATTACCTTTCATTGATGACAGGATCCACCATAAAGAAGTAGAGATGTACTGCCTGCGACACTAGTTAACTAATGATAATTAAAAGGTAGCCATTTACTATAATTGCTACAACTATGGGGCCTACATCAAGGCCTGGAGGCATAGCGATCCTTAGGTCGCATTTACTTAGAAGTACCCAACGGAGAAAGAAACACGCTTAGAAAAGACGGGTACAACACAATTTATTAATATTTCGGGTAAATTTCCGGTTCGTAAAATCCTTCTTTCTAACTGGGGTCTTTTGTCATCCAGTAAAGAGCCTGCTGCTATGTTTTCTGAACCTCCGTTGGTAGCTTTCAAGAGGGATATTAATTTACGGGACATGATTGATCGCTCTACTCTCAAGCCTCGTCATACCACCAGACCCTCCGGCTCCACTCCGTGCAATGTTCCTAATTGCAAGACGTGTCCTTTTATTTGCCCTTCCACCGTGGTGAATGGTCCACGTTACAAATTCAACATAGACAGATACTTCACGTGTCAAACCACCAACGTGATTTATGTCATCTCCTGTGTGAAATGCGGCCAGCTCTATGTTGGAGAGACGGAAAGAACCATCAACGACCGTTTCAAAGAACATCTTCAGTCTGTCAAGTACCAATACAACAGACTGGTCGGACGACATTTCAATCAGGCCGACCACTCCGTCTCGGACATTCGGGTTAAAGGTCTCCGGCTTATGCAAGCCAGTACTGTCTGGGCCAGGAAAGACCGTGAAAAATTACTGATTAATAAACTGGGCACTGTGGCGCCACTCGGGATGAATATGAAAGATTAACATTTTTTACCTTGCTTGTGTCTGCTAACTGTACCTTTACCTCACTGTGTCGCTTCTGTTTTACTACTCACTTACCAGATAGGTGAGGCTGACGCTGGTTGATATGTACACTTCCCTTGGGGACTTTCTCAGCGCTGGCCGAACGTTTAGTTGGATCCCTTGCAATTCCCTGTCGGGCGCCCAGTCTCCGGCCCACGGAGTGATGCGCGGTTGTGGGGCGGGGCGATCATGTGCATCTCTTGGGGATGTATGTGGTCGTCTTGTTGCATGCCTGTGTGTTTTTCTGTGGGTTGGTGGGTGCCTGTTGGGTGGGGCTGGTGGCTCTGACTGGTTGTCTTCCCCCCCCCCCCTTTTTTTTCTCTATCTCTCTCCCTCTTTCTCTCTCTTCCTCCCCCCCCCCACCCCCCTTCACACTTCTCTCTAGCCCTCTTTCTCTCTTTACGCTTTTTCCTTTACCCTTCTTCCCCTTCCTCCTTCCTCCCCCTCTTCCCCGCCCCCGACTCTCTCTCTCTCTCTCTCTCTCTCTCTCTCTCTCTCTCTCTCTCTCACCCCCCCTATAATATATATATATATATATATATATATATATATATATATATATATATATATATATATATATATATATATATATATATATATATATATATATATATATTGTTACGTGGTGGAATTGTAGTCGAAGTATGATAAACACACCAGACACACACACGTAGAGTTCTTTAAAATAAACCTCGTTCAGCTGCAATCCGTCACACGTGGCTTAAGGATGTAGACAATACTGGAGTAACAGTTCCAACAATATTTAATTCAGCGATGCGATATCCACACAGTAATGCTCTTTCAAATGCACAAACTACTGATACAAAGTCTCTTTTGCAATGTCCACACTGCGACACAAAGTTTCTCATACACAGCGTCTCTAGCAATAAAATACGTGTCTCTACAACTGACAAAGCAAGACAATGTACGACCGGGCTTTCCCAGCGCCCTCCTTATATATACTACGAAATTCCAGAAACGTCTACGGAAATCAACAACGCAACCAATCAGAACGAAACACGCAGCCGAAGCTCATTAAAATAAACTTTCCAGAAATACTATAACAGGCTACAAAAACTCGGCTGCTTACTTCAGTTCTAAATTCTAGCGTATAATTAAGTCACATAAAAGTATGGTATCCTTATCACCTGGTAGCTCTAGAAAGTACGAGAACATTCCCAAAACAAAATAAAGGCTGCTCACTACACGCGCACAGGAAAACAAAAAGTAGCGAAAATGTTGTGATGCCAACTAACCGACGTGACACTTAAGATGTCACTAGACAGTGCGACCTTTCTAGAACGTTCCGGACTAAACTTAACAAAACGAAAACGGCTCTACTCACGAATAAAAGAAAATCTTACTAAAAAGGCACGTGAATCATAACCGTGATAGCTCAAATAAACAACGGATCGTTACCTACGAACAACACACGCACGCTCTCACAGGATAACACAACCACAATCGTAACATATATATATATATATATATATATATATATATATATATATATATATATATATATATATATATATATATATATATATATATATATATATATATATATATATATATATATATATTTTTTTTTTTTTTTTAATTTTATGAGTTACCCTTGAAGACGGTTTCATAACTACCTACTCTCCACTTATACCAATATTCTCTTACTGAATTTGATTATTTGCTTTGTTTCAAATAACTTATTACATGTTGTGTACCGTGCTAAATGCTGGGGTTTTTTCCCGGGGTCCTCCCGTTTTTCCCCGAGGTAGTCCTCAACTTGAAGGTGATATAAAGTTTGCCTTTGGTTGGTGTTTAGCAGGCTCTGTGTATTAGACACTCAGCCTACTTCGTGCCAAAGGGTACTCCCCGTACGTTCTCTTTCTATCTCCCCCACCTGGGTCTGCCCTGGGGGACTTGGGTGGGGTTAGGTACTTTTTAGTTCCCAGGGTCACCCTGGTCAGCCCCACAGGGTGGGTTTTCCTCTTTTCCGGGGCATGTGTTTCTGTCTACCCGAGGTCCATTCACCTGTATTTGCCTTTTTAAAACCCTCCCTACTGTCTGCACTGCCTGTAGCTCTTGATATTGGATGTGTGTTGCTAAATGGTCTTAGCTTTATTTAGGCCCCATGTGTTAGGTTTATTTAACGTATTTGACCGGCTGGCGACATACATTCAATGTTCTGTTTAGTTTTTTTTTTTTTTCACAAGCAGTGCAGGCACGTCCTGAGAAAGCCTTGTTGCTGTCGGGACGTTAAGCAATGTACAATCAATCAATCAATCTTTCTCTCTCTCTCTCTCTCTCTCTCTCTCTCTCTCTCTCTCTCTCTCTCTCTCTCTCTCTCTCTCTCTCTCTATCCAAGGACTCGGTGCCGCCGCAGCTACTGGTCAGCAGGTCAACGCAACACCGGCACGTGCGTCACACTCGGTATCCCCGCTACAGCCTTCACCTAAACCAGCGAAACGGCGCCGGCCACACAGTTCCCCTACAATTGAGATCGGGGACGAATCCAGTGACCCGTGATATGTCGGCCAAGCCGCGTCTCCCACCTCAATTGCACGGGATGTGTCACCGATGCGCGCGTGTGTTGTGGATCAGCCAATAGATAGTGTGTTT
>BTPG01000001.1:207850112-207882612 GCA_036245525.1 Semisulcospira habei
GAAAGGTAAAGGGTCACAAGAGGCTGGCAAATGTGTGTAAAATGTTGATTTTTGATAAAATTGTAGGCATTCCCAATTTTTTTTGTAAATGTTTCAACCAAATTTGGTACAAAGAGAGCTGATGATAAGACCTTCCTATGCATACTAATTTAGTCGACTCATCACAAAGGCACGGGGGTGACAGATGTGTGAAAAATCCTTACATTTTCAGAAAACATGAATTTTGCTGTTGCTTGTCACAAAGATCACACATATGTAAATCGGTCATACACGTGAGCGATAATGGCTTTGCCTTTCTATTTTGTTGTTGTTGTCATGCCGTCCTTTCTTCTGAAAATTAATCAGTTTGTTTGTGTAATCCCGAGGAAGTATATCTATGTGCATATTATGCATTATTTTGACCTCGAGCTAGGGTCACTAGTAAAGTGGTCGGTTAGAACTGTAATAATGCGTTTTTGTCGAGTATGTAGCTTACAGTGTGTTGACAGTGGTATGGCAGAAAAGGTAGCAGGTATGCTCGAGCGAATGAGCGGCTGCAAATGATTGTGGGCATGCCTTTAGGCGCAGACTAACAAAGTGCAAGATGACTATACGAAATATGCAAAGTTTCCAGATATTGATTCCCCCAAAAGGGATGTTCTTGTTACAGCTCACAGCTCATAAAAGGAGATACTTGGATTAGTAAGGAACATAATCTAAAATGAGACCGATAAAGTATACAACCACTGTACACATCACATTCTGGCGGCATATTATTATCACATAAAACATGTAAGCTAATTAACTTAAACATAGCATTAAATATCACATAAATAAGTGTGGAATTAAATCTATCACTTTGTCTATCCCAAGAAGGTTTAGTTACACTTAGTCAAATTACTGCTTCCATTTGCATCTTCGTTTGTCACTGAAGCCCCGAAGCTGTTGGCATACAGATTTTTACATTGAAAGACACTAAATACATTTTGTCAATGTGTTCCAGTTCCTCCCTGCCAGTCCAGTGGAACGGATTCTCAGACCCCCAGACCGGCATTCAGGACTTCTCCTGGTGTGTTGGCATCGCGCCAGGCAAATGTGACGTCATGTCTCTAACTATGACGTCACTGTCGCGTGCTGCAGTGAGGGCGGGGCTTACACTGCCGGTAGCCACGCCCCTATATGTCACGGTGCACGCGCGGAACCCAGCAGGTCTGGTAACTGTCAGCGTGTCGGAAAGTTTTGAAGGTAAATGGCACTGGTGGCCAGATGATATGTAAGAGAATCTCGCAAAAGCTTAAGAATTAACAACAGCCGTCAAGTCCAAAATAACAGACCAAAACACACATACGAGGTATGATCATAAAGTGCTGTCAAACCGAAACCGATGACCCAATTTCCTTGATATTAACACATTGTATAAAAACACTATCATCCTCTGTATGTGCACAGTTTTAGCCACTTTAGATTCAAGATTCAAACGCGATGTGGTATTATGAAGAGGGTCAAGGTCGTACATGTGAATTTGCGGCTTTTGCTGGGTCCTGGATGCATGAAAACTCTGTCCTGCCAGCCTCGTTTTCAGTTTAAGGAAGAACCCAAAGTCGCATAGGTCGCGGCAAGGACTGTATGATTGTTGAGAAAGACTGCAAATATTTTGCTTCTCTGTGTAGGACACAGTGACCTTGGCTTTATGGTCATTGGCATTTTCAAGAAGAAGAAAAACAAAAACAAAAACAAAACCAAGATGTTCTGACCACTGAGAGTTGGCCCCTGCTCATGAACAGACTTCAACACTTTTGGAAAGAGAATTTCTTCCGTGATATTTTTCATTGATTGCGTGCTCCATTGGTGAACTATGAACAATAACGTAGACGTTTAAGGTTTTGAAAATGGATAAAATGTTCCCGTCATTTCTGAAAAAAATAGTATTATGTTGACAGGTCCACTGTTTTCAATCACAGCTGTTTACATCACTTTTGAGTGACGTAACACAGCAGCATGGCTAATGATAACAGCCCCATATTGTGCATGAAAACAAGGCAAAGGATAAAATTTGTTTTGATACTGATTTTATTTATGTGACAAGTAGTTTACAAATGGCGGTCCAACTATCTTTACTTTCTGACCATACCTCATGTAGCAGGAAAAGACTGAAAGCAGTTAAAAGAGTCAAGGTAAGAAATCAAACCAACAAGCAATCCTACGTTAACCCATTCAGCCCTGACGCACTACAACAGGAGATGGGTCGACCATGATAATTCAAGGGTAGTGCCAGATTAGCTTGGCGCCGACAGGCGCCAAGCTAATCTGGCACTACCATTGAATTATCATGGTCGATCCATCTCCTGCAACAGGTGCATAGTCGTTAGATGACGCCTCCAAAATTTGGGAAATACATACGTCAAGCTGAATGAGTTAATATCTATTACGGCAGATTGAAACCGTCACACACACGGATGCAAATAGAGAGTGCATGGCAGAAAAAAAGTTCGCTACTTGCAGCGGCTGCATCTCGAATGTCAAGTGTGTTATTTGCAGTTGACCCAAGTCCCCCGGAAGTTGTCGTCGTACCTCGCTTTCTGTCACCACGTGACGGCAATCCCGCATACAGCCAATGGGATCGCTCCGTTCTCTATCTGGCCTGGCGCTTTGAGGATCCAGACAGCGCAGTCGTCAGCCACACCATCAGCATTCGCAGCAACCTGACAGGACGACTTGTTGTGGACCCTTTGATAGTTGGCGCTGATACCGAGGTGAATATTCGGATATCTGTTGCTCAGTAGGTCATGAAGCCACAGTGAATTCGGATACTTTGATGTAGCACGTCATTTGTGTACACTGGCTACCCAACACTGTCGTCATGGGTTTTCACCGTAGAGAGATCCTTACTTTCAAGGCACGCTTTTATTTTAAATACAGAATAAACACATTTAATTATAGCTTCGTCAAAGTATACCGAGAAGCCCGCCAAGGCGAGTTCAACATACTTTGACGAAGATGTGCGATGACATTGAGAGCGGTTTTATATCCTATTCTGCAGAGGGGTATGATATGTTTCCTTGAAGCCTTCTCAACTTTCACTTACTCTGCCAGGTACTCGGTAACATTAATGCTGAAGGATAAACTTAGTTACATATTATTTAAACTTATTTAAAACTAACCAGCGTAAATCGACAAAGCAAACATGTGCCTAGCGCAAATCCACCCAATCGTGAATCTACCCTACAAAAAAAAAAAAAAAAAAAAAATACCCACACAGCTGAGCTTACCGCATACTCACAAAACCCAACACTCTGGCGCATGTCGCCACTGGTACTATTTACGTACGATTTTCGGTGGCAGCATGCGTACGGGATTTAAACACTTGCATTATTCATTTATATGTTTTGATGCATTCTCTTTACAGGTGACCCTTGCTTTGGACGCGGACCATTTGCTTGCTGACGGCGACAGTCACTATGCGGCAGTGACGGCGTGTAACGCGGCCGGTCTGTGCACCATGTCTGTCTCCGCTCTCCTGCTGATCGACTCCACGCCGCCTGTGGTGGGGACACTGCTGTCGCCACTAGTCTGGAGGAACATCAGCGTCACAGCTACACTGAAGTATACAACAGACAGTGATGCAGCTGAATCTACTATTGAAACAAGAACTGATGATGTATCTACCGAAAATTCCAAGCAGCCTTCTACCAGTAGTTTCAATACAGACAGAGAAACTAGTACGAGTTATTCAAAAACAGTTTCTACACAGTTTAACACAGAAAATACATCTGCAGTTACCTCCGCAACTTTGTCTTGGGATTTGAGTTCAGAAAATGGAAGCACGGTCAACCCTACAACGCAGTCTACAAAAGGCTTGAACATAGATATTTCGACGGTCAATTCTACAATCCTGTTAACGGAAGAATCCCCTACAGACGTCACATCGTCCGTAAGCCCCACAGTTCTACTTGACGTTATGTGGCAACGTTTCGCTGACGCCGAGTCCGGGGTCGCCGCGTATTACGTTACGGCGGGCAGAGCGTACAATGGGGAGGAGCTTAGCAGGGGGCGGGTAAGGGCGAAGCATGACGTCAGTAGTAACATCCAGAGACACACCCTCACTCTGAGTGACGTCCTCAGGCCGGGTGACGTCATCTATCTGAGCGTGTGGGCGGAGAACACGTTAGGACGTCACAGTGCCGTGGCGCGGATGGCTTTTGACGTACTTCAGGATGACGAGAACGGGACGTCAGGGACTGTAGTGGCTGTCAGACACTCGTGTGACGTGGCCTTCTGTACCCAGGAATGCACGTGCGCCGCCACTGGCCAGGTGTGTAAGCAAACCACGGGCTCGTGTCAGCCATACGTCCCGGACCACCCACATCTCGGCAATTTCCGTGTGTTTCCGTACATGGGGCTGGTGTCAGGGCCTGAGACGTTTACCACGTCAGTAAAATGTCTGGAGGGACACTGGGAGGTCTCCGACCCACAACTGCTGCCCAACGTGTGGCGATTTGAGTGGAGTTTCAGTCTGGCCAACCATACGGAGGGAGACGGGGTTTTCAACACGCAGACAGAGGCCGTTTGGCATGACGTAGGGCGGAACACCTCAGCCGTGCACTGCATGCCGGGACAGCGCGTACTTCTGTCAGGGCAATCTTACATTCTGCATGTACGCGCGTGGCTGTCCGCCCAAGATCACGTGACTTTCCTGTCAGCGCCCATCATGGCGGACCACACCCCTCCTCAAATCAGACGCGGGCGGGCTGTAGTTGAGTCTGACGTCACGTGTGGTGGTGACGTGGATTATGTCACTACAGAACCCACGGTGACGGCGTGTTGGGACGGTGTGTTTCGGGATGCGGAGAGTGACGTCACGCAGTACGTGATGTGGGTGGGAACATCACCATACGGTAAGGATAGGAAATAAATTATTGTGTGTTCTTGATTTATTGGCCCCTTTCTTTAAATGTTCGGCAGGAATGTCAGGAAATAGGGATCTACCGGTTGGTTTGGCTTCTAAAGCGTTAGGAAAAATAAAGTGTGCTAAATTAATTTTTCTTTTCTGTAGCCGACGACCACACCCAGAAGATCCCCGTGGGCCTCAGCACAAGGTGGACTTTCCCCACGGCCAGTCTCCAGCAGGGCACGCGCCATTACGTCACTGTGCGGGCAGTTAACGGCGCCGGGTTGATAACGACAACTGTTTCTGACGGCATCACTGTTGACGTCACACCGCCCGTTACAGGGGTCGTGTTCGCCTCTCATCGCTATAGGTAATGTACAGGCTCGCCACACATAGACATAGACTGTGTTCTGGTCTGTTATATTGACACCGCGGCTTAAAGTACCGACCAGCACCCAACGCCAGCAAAGCGCCAAGTCCGACGTTTCCTAAAGAAGAAACAGTTAATAAATTAAAGAAAGAGGGTCAATACAAAATAAATGATCAAAATGGACGCAAGAACTTTGCAATAGGTGCGACAAGAAAACAAACCCTTATGGTGACCGAAAGACAAATATTTTCTCAAACGACATACTATATGAGTGTGTATTACTTGCACAATACGTAATACTTGCACAATAATCGAAGTTAGTAATTTAAAATATTTTACTTTTGGTAATTGATAAATGTTTATGTTAAATGTTTATGTTAGTTATTAAAAGTTACGATGTTGTTCAACTACCAACTTAAAACCTAGTGCAGTTTCAGACCGTAATTCAGTATAAACTATAATTTTCTATGCTTTTACAGCCACCTCCCGGCCCAGACCTCCACCACCTCCCTCCCCGCCTCCTGGCACGGCTTCCAGGATGCACACTCGGGGCTGGCGTCATACCACGTAGCCATCTATGATGTCACCGATAACATGACGGCTGTGACTTCATTCAGGGATGCTGGGATCCAGACGGAATTTACCATGGACGGTTTGAACTTGGAACACAATCACAGGTGGGTACGTACCCAATGCGACAAAGGGCCATAAGGCCGATGTCGGTCGCCGTTGGCCCACGCACGATAGTGCGCGGGCCAACGGCGACCGACGTCGGCCCGATGGCCTTTGCGTACTGGGTATAACGCGTATCGAGAACTACACATAGTGCTTGGGCTCGTCGCACCAGATATGGTCGATGAGTTATCCAATGAGAAGAGACAGAAGGTATCGCTAGTACTGGGTATAACGCGTATCGAGAACTACACATAGTGCTTGGGCTCGTCGCACCAGATATGGTCGATGAGTTATCCAATGAGAAGAGACAGAAGGTATCGCT
The DNA here is from genome assembly GCA_036245525.1 of Semisulcospira habei. Classification (NCBI taxonomy): domain Eukaryota; kingdom Metazoa; phylum Mollusca; class Gastropoda; family Semisulcospiridae; genus Semisulcospira; species Semisulcospira habei. The sequence continues at coordinate 207,856,347 of BTPG01000001.1, forward strand.
AGTAATGGGTATAACGCGTATCGAGAACTACACATAGTGCTTGGGCTCGTCGCACCAGATATGGCCGATGAGTTATCCAATGAGAAGAGACAGAAGGTATCGCTAGTACTGGGTATAACGCGTATCGAGAACTACACATAGTGCTTGGGCTCGTCGCACCAGATATGGTCGATGAGTTATCCAATGAGAAGAGACAGAAGGTATCGCTAGTACTGGGTATAATGCGTATCGAGAACTACACAGAGTGCTTGGGCTCGTCGCACCAGATATGGCCGATGAGTTATCCAATGAGAAGAGACAGAAGGTATCGCTAGTACTGGGTATAACGCGTATCGAGAACTACACAGAGTGCTTGGGCTCGTCGCACCAGATATGGCCGATGAGTTATCCAATGAGAAGAGACAGAAGGTATCGCTAGTACTGGGTATAATGCGTATCGAGAACTACACATAGTGCTTGGGCTCGTCGCACCAGATATGGCCGATGAGTTATCCAATGAGAAGAGACAGAAGGTATCGCTAGTACGACCTTTCGACTTCCATGCAGCGGGCAGTCATAACAGGATTTCTATGCGCACAACGTCATGCATACTGCGTGCTGTCCACATCAGCGTTCATTCTTCAGTCTCGAACTACCAAATTAAGTCAGCTGCCACATTTGGCGGACTGATTACAGCAGTTTAAAGCATAGGGGCGTAATGAGTAATTCAAATCCGCTGCGCCAGCGCTTAAGTCAGAATACAAGGGAAGAAACGAAGCACACGCGCGAAATTCTAGCTGTGGCCGGAAATATCCCGAACCTCTTTCTCAACATCTAGAGTTGAACGTTAAACCCTTTAGTAGAGTGCCGTGAAAGAGGCCTCGATGCACTGCAGTGCATCTATTGTTTTCTGCCGTGTTTACTCTAAGTCGACGCGATTACTCGAAACGATATTGACAACTGAGCAGTGTTTATATCAGACTCCATTAAAGTAGAACTTTTTGGGCTGGGGGAAATATGTAGCTAACGCGATTGCTGCGTGTAGGGCACAAGTTCATGTCGACAGTAAGACGCACTCTTGTTTTAATTTCATTGGATATGCTAATTTACATAAGGCAATGAAAAATGAGCATGGACCGTATTTCCGGTCACATCTAAAACCCTACAACTCTGCGTCTGCTATGAATGATGCTTGACTGTGCAGAAAGCCTTGATACTAAACTATCAGTTTTGATCGGAGGACAAGGTTGGTATGTATTTGTTGCAAAATATCTGTCGAATTTGTTCAGTTCGAGGCTGTAGTCGGATGGTTGCTTTGAGGGTTGAAACCTGCTATGGAATCACAGTGCTTCGTCGATTTGTGTGCCTTTCGTTTTCTCCCTTGTATTCTGACTTGAGCTTAGTAGGAGGTGGTGCGCACGCGGTGGCGCAGCGGATTCACATTAGTCAAAGCACTATCGACAGGACCTTATAGTTTAACGTTCCCCTCAAAAACATTCAAGATAAGATCGTTAGTTTCTCTTCTTTCACAATGGTACGGACATTCGCCCAAAATCTATCACTCTGCGCAAGACTGCTCGTAGGAAGTTGCATGGGCAGTCACATTTTGACAAGTGAACTAGTCTACCCTTGAGACGAGTCAACAGCCGTGTGGATTGCAGAAAACTATTCATGAGTGACATCAATAGTCTGCTGAAATCGTCAGGCTCATGTGGACCTTTATGGCTACGTTGATGCTAAAGTGGTTTTATGGAATAATGGTTATACAGTCAACGACGCTCACGTTGAATCTACATTAAATCCGTCATTCGGATAAGTCCCTCGAACTTTTAGCAGTTGGTCGATGTAAAGCATTGGGTTGGGCTGAACTCCTGCAGCAAACACAATTCTAGTCTCGAGTCTTTTATCAACCTGAGGATTGGCATGCGAAAGCGTTTTACTTTCATACCCACATGTTTCAGGTACGGTTTACTTGAAGTAAGCGGTGGCGGTGAAGGCCACAGGCAGAGCGGTACTGGAGAAACAATCTTTGACGTCATAACATGAACAAATGCTAACATGCTCATTGTTCCATCTTCTCTCTTCATAGGGGCCCGACGATCATACTGTTACTGAATGCGAAAACCACTGCGCCTACGTGTGCGCCACCGGCCACCGCACTAACTCATTACTTCAACAGAAGAAAAGCCCGGAAATATCCCAGCATGCACTGACCCCTTTTTCAACCTCGGGAGTCTGACGTTAAACCCTTTAGCGGAGTGAAAGAGGCCACGCTGTTCGACTTTGCATGCATTGTTTTCAAACTTTTACTTTTATTACTGTACAAATTCGTTTTCGGAAAGTCATGGCGCTAGTTTAGATCTACTTTTAGTATTATTATTTTGCAGGATATGCTCATTTAAACGAATCAGGAATGGACATGACGCTTATTTCCGGGCTGAGTTGGAGCTCAGTTAATGGCCGTCTGCAAGAATAATGCTTGACTGCGCTAAAAGCTCTAATACTAAACTATCGGTTCTGATTGGCGAACAAGGCTGGTGTAGATCTGTGGCAAAATGTCGATTGAGTTTGTTTCTTTCGGAGTTTTAGGCGGATGGTTGCCTTGATAGTTGAAAACTGGTCTGGGATCACAGTGCATCGCTTTTCCACACCTTTGCGCGTTTCTTCCCTACTTCTGTTGTAGTAATTATTAGTGCGGTGGTCGGTTGCGCACGCGATGGAGCAGCGGTATTTTTATTCAGTAAAAGCTCGATCATCAGGCCCCTATGAAGAGAGAACCCAATGCGCAAAAGGCCATCGGGCCGACGTTTGACGCCGTTGGCCGGCGCACGGCCGTGCGCGGACCACCAGTGGCCGAAGTCGGTCCGACGGCCTTTTGCGCATTGGGAGTATGGTATAATGAGCATGTTAGCGTTTGCTCATGATATGACGCCAAAGATTGTTTTTCAGTAAAAGCTCGATCTTCACCCCCCTATCATGCCTATGTCTCTCTTCGCTATTTCAGGTACGCGGTGTTGGTGAAGGCCACAGACAAGGCCGGACTGGAGAGCCAGGCAGTGGAGTCACGCGCCATCTTGATTGACGTCACACCAGCAGAGGGCGTCACGTGCAACAATTACCAGCTGCAGGAGGAGAGAACTCTGGCTTACACCAGCACTTCGTCCTTCCTGCACGATTCCTACATCACGGACTTTAGTCTCCACGTGGCCGACATTGAGGAATTGGTGCAGATAGAGATGGTGGGTTCTAACATGGAGCCCGGTGCTGCTGGTTACCTGGCGATGGAGGAGAAGAAAATGCCCGTGTACTTCAAGTACGCGCAGTCCGGCGTGGCCACAGCTCAACACGTGTTCATGGCCAGCGGTGAAGGGAAGCAAACTATCAGCGTGGAAGTGCAGGCCAGACCAGGCGCACAGATCCAGGCCAGACTTTATCGCTGTAACGACACTGCCGTCTCTCAAGAACACTCCATCACTGTACACCAGATGTCGCAGTTTGACGTTTCCGTGTGCGCGCGCATCCGAGACAAAGAGTCCGGCATCCGGTCCTTGCTGGTCGGCGTGGGAACGACCCCTGGCGGCCTTCAGGTTAGACCTCTGACCCCAGTAGGTCAAAGCGGTCACAGTGTGGTACAGGTGCACCTACAGCACGGTCTGCCTGTCTACGCCACAGTACACGCCGAGAATCACGCCGGTCAGTGGTCACGCTTCATTTCACCGCCAATCACCATGGACAGGACGCCGCCACAAGTCAGCGAGGTCAAAGTCACGCTGAGGTACGAAGGCGAAAGTCAGGGCAACGCACCAGAAGTGTGGGGCGAGGCGAGGTGGAGTGCCGAGGACGCGGAGAGTGGTGTGGTCTCCTGTACTTGCGGCCTGGGTCAGTAGCTGTCACTAACGTGGTCGGCCTAACTGATAAACCGCCTTTCAAATAATCCGTTAGCTAGATAGGGGATGTTACACGTCACCTTGAGACAACTGCAGTTTGACAAGCAGGACTAGCCAAAAAAACAAAACAACGGAATCAGTAGTAACAGTGCGACCGCATTCTATACTACCACAAAATGTCACTGTCAACGTTGTCAGTGACATTTTGAAGCAGTATAGATGTATACCCTCTTCATATTTCTTCTCTGGCGGCGAGCACTGGAATTCGTTGGGCACTAGCATCCCACGGCGTGAGATCGATCAACCATAAACAAGTGCAAGGTTAGCATGGCGCCTTCGCAGGTAACAAGCTAATCTGTAACAGCTACACTACCTTTGAACTTTCATGTTAAATTTGCTTTTCGCAGCTTGTACATAGACGAAAAAGAACGCCTGGAAATTGAATAAATTCCCAGTATGCAACGGTCCTCCGGCCCACGACGGTCACAGTGAGCCTGCGAACGGCTATGCGCGGACTCACTGCGGCTGTCGTGTGCCCGAAGACGTTTTGCTATTGGGCTAGAAACAATAGAAAAGTCAAACAATAGAAAGTTTCCCGGATCAATGTTTTTTCTTTCGTTAGAGGGCCAGAGCAGCATCCAGCCCGCTGTGCAAAAGACGAGTCACGTGACCCCAGGGTTATGCCAATGGCGACTCCGTCGTCCCCAACACGAGGCCAGCGTGCGGGCGACTGTCACCTGTGTGAACGGGGTTCAAATCCACGCCACGGTGACCTCTGATCCCGCCATGGTCTTACTTCAGCCACCGGACCTCGCTCAGGTCCGTGTAACTGTTTTGCCAAGATAAAACATCAAGCAACAAACGCTGCATAGGTTTCAGATGAAAAAGATATTCAATTATCTAGTGCAAACAAACAAACAAAGAAAAACGTGCGTGTCATATATTTCGTAATGTTTACGATATACAGCACACGATACTTTTAAATAAGAATTGAAATTAGTGTCATGTGTTCGATCGCAGACGTAATGCAGCTCTGCGTCCTCACTAACTGCACAAACTTAATATTCATTTTGTTACAAGCGTCGAAAAAGATCAAAACTCAATGCGCAAAACAGCCATTGGGCCGACATTGGGCGCCATTCGCCCGCGCACGGTCGTGCGCGGGTCAACGGCGGCCGATGTCGGCCCAATGGGCTTTGCGCACTGGGAATGACTCTTTTTCAAACGTCATTTAAAAAGAAATAACGGTGTTACTCTTAAAATCTTAAAATTTAAGATGACGATATTTAATATCCAACATTTGAACATAACCCTTGTCCTTTACAAAATCTGTTACAGGCTTCTGTAGTCTCGCTGTCCAACCACGCAGTGATGTCTCCCTTCCACCAATCCGACCTCGGTGTCCGATCCAGCAATTCTAGCCTTCACTTCTGCTGGCATGGCGTGCACGATCCCACAATCACTGGTGTCCAGTTCCGCTTCCTGCACGAGTCGCGGCCCCTGACTGAGTGGTCGCCCGTGGATGTCTACAAGACGTCGGTCATCCTGGTGAGAGGAGCTGACAAGCTGCCGACCGGAAATGTCACTGCGCAGGTCCGGGCCGCGAACGCGAAAAACATGGCGTCAGATCCTGTTTTTATCACAGTTCAGCTAGACGACAGGGAACCAACAATGACCGGTAAGCAGTGCTGACCACGAGATGTGTACAAACCCCTCCTCAGACGGAGCGCAGCAAACAACACCCGAATGAAAGAAGCATAGATGTACGCGTGCCCGCGTCTGGGATAAAGAAAGGGGAGGGGCTCATAGAGATGTATGCTTCCTGCTGGCCTCTTTCATTTTAGATCGTGGTGGCTCCTCTTCCTACACCTGACTGTATGCAGGCACTGGTACTGCATACAGTAGATCTACCGGTGGTTGCATGCTCAAGGGATTCATAATGGGACTCGCAATTCTCTAACTTACTTTTAAATCTTTTCTTTGCAGGTCGAGCGGCCTCGGCGACCCTGACAGATGATGTCCTTGGCCTGACCTGGCAAGGTGTCTTCAGTACCAACAGTGACGTCATTTTCGTTGTCTATGCGGGAACGGCTGAGGGCTATGGTGACGTCATCAACCACGTGATCACCCAAGCCACGTCGTACAGTGGGCCGTGTACACAAGCCCTGTCCAGTGTTGACGTCACGATTAAGGCCGTGCGTGCTAACGGAATGTCGGCAATCTACCAGGCGGAGCTTAAACTGTAGACATAGGAGTCTGTAATCTAACAAGAGGGACAACTAAAACTGCACAATCTAGACTAGAAACTTTTTGCGTCACATAATGTTTATTACGTTTTGTATTGTCTTCACAAGTTTAAGTAGCACACTGTCTTGTTTTGTTTATCAGCTGTGAAGAAGGATTCAAAGCCGAAAGTTACTACACTGCTGTTTGTGTTTGTTCTTGACAGTGCGTCCCTCTGCTTGTTAATCACTTCGTTAGATGTATTATTCACCTACGTTATTCTCAAATCAGGTGAAAGCAGTGGCACTGTACGTAGGTAAATGATCCAGCCCAGTCCATGTGCAAGGCACAGATTCTCATGGGCCTCTGCAGTGACGTGGGTTCATGAGAATCCACACCTGTTGCTCGCCCCACTTGTCTCTATGTTGTCGTGCCAAAGGGATTATCAGGCATTTGATCTGTGATGATTTCTGACACATAATGTCGAGCCGCTGGTAGTGAAGTGTCAATGTGTAATCCCGGTTTTTAAAAAAAATAATGTCCTCTGGGTGGTGTCTGCTGCGGTGGGCCCGCGCACCGCTATGCACGGACCCACTGCGGCTGACGTCGGTCCTATGTTTTATGCTCCTTCGATAGCCCGCGACGATCTTTGTTCGCCAGAAGCATTGAAAGGCCTGAAGTACGCACATGTAGCGTGTTGTCATTGTTTACAATAATTATTCTGACTTGGATGATATTTGCTTATCCGTCCTTTTTGTTTTCCTGGCGCGCAATCGTCCGTTATCGCCCTTTTCTCTTCTAGTGACTGAGCTTTGCTACTTGCCTAAGATATTTCAGTTCTGCTTTTCTGCTCTGACAGTTGTCCGTCTCAGTTTTATTTAACTGCAAGTTTTGAAGAGGCGGTTGTATCAAGCCCTTTATCTGAAACAAAAACTTTCAGTTTTCGTAGGATTTTGTGGAATTTTGAAAAAAGGAATTTCAATTGTGCATGCTTAAGTGATCTTTTTAAAATTTACATTTCGAGTTGCTGCTTTTATTACTGCGCTGTTCTTGTGTTTACCTTTTCATATTATCTAAATAAACCACTTTCTCTGCAAGTGTGCTTTTTCCAGTTTGTTAATTTGGGAATAATTTAACTCCGTATTAATCCCGTCCGTAAACGTCAACCCTTCACTGCTCGATCAAAGTCAACAACATTCCAATGTAAAAGAAATAAATCGCCATGAGCTTTAATATCACACGACGATCTATGGCCGTTGCTGGCCTCATTCATAGCAGTATGCCATAGTTTGTGAGTTTGCAATGGTTTAGAGACATTATCTCTAGCCTCTGGTTGTGAAGATGTTAACACATTCCCAAATTTTGAAGTTGCCCTCTGAATGGACTGTATTACAATTCTAGAGACATGGATCGAGCATGATAGTTCAAGGTGGTGCCAAAATAGCTTGGCGCCTATGGGTGCCAAGCTATTCTGGCACCACCCTTGAACTTCCATGCTCCATCCATCTCTTGCTGTGGTGTGTTGGGGCTGAATGTGGTAAACTGAATGAAATTGGCGCTTACCTTGAAAAGTGGAGTTGCAGCCATGTTTGTAAAAACAGGGTACTGTTCCCATCGTTGTCATTCACGAGAACACATGTCATCCTCAGTGTCACGTGCATCCTTCCTCGGTATTTAGTTCATTGACAGGGAATGACTGCACTCAAAACCCATACCGAATAGTCACTCAAACAAGCTAAAAGAAAACGATTAGTTGATTTGCTGTTAGGTAGCGGCTGTAAGTCATCATCATGCAAGCACTGTTAGTTTAAATAATTGGATACCGCTACGTACAAGATAGGGTGAACGGGGACTAACCATTTACAGAATCGCATTACATAATCAAGGCAGTTAATCGTTTCCTGCTTGTCATGCCATGATATACGCAGGAAGCATGTCCTTTTTACTTGTTGCAAAATCAAATAAATCTTTTTAATATAATTCGTTTGGTTTGTGCTTTGCTGTATTATAATTTTATTTGCAGAAAAAAAGTAAAATCTAATTAATTACAATTTAATAATGCTCTGTCCACACAGCAACAATTTCTTTGAGTTTTTTTTTCAGTGGCCAGGTTGTGTGAAATCTATCAGCCAAAATCATAATTTGACAAGATATTGCTGACAATGCGACGCATTTCGAAGTACGCTGTATTCTTAGTTTGTAATGTGTCATAAAATACAACAGGTCAAAGTTTTCGTCTCATATGCCCCCTACCCTCGGGCCCACGACGGCCGCAGTGGGCCCGCGCACGGTTGTGCGCGGGCCCACTGCGGCCGTCGTGGGCACGAAGACGTTTTGCTACTGGGGTATCTAGGTCTAGATTCTTTTAAGCTTGATATGTTTTTTTAATAATGTCAAACTGAAAAAAAAACCCGAGTTTGCCTGAGCTGTTTCACCCCCCACCAAACAGCCGAACACGTTTAATGTGTCAAATGATTGACATATGGGCGTCGACGTCAACATAGACATACGGGTGTCGATGCCAGTGTTGACAAATGGATGTTGGGGTGTCGATATATGAGTAACTACACATTTTAAATAATAATAATAATTACTGTATTTATAATGCGCTTATCTTATAATAATTATAACTCTAAGCGCGCAATCACAACTCACGCACGCATGCGCACGCTTTAGACAATGACTCGCGTACCACAAATACATTACGACAGTCAATTATAGCGGTATTTTAGGAAGTAAAGTAATGGTGATTTTGGCAGTGTGAGGCACTACACCCGGAGACAAGGCGGTCAGGTCGATCTCTTTCGTGCCTGTAATACAATCACACGGACATTAAAACAAACATTAATTTAAAGGTTCTAATCCCCAAATGCACACTCCCCACTGTTCTAAAACAGTTTGCAACTGACAGATGATAATGTGTGCGAACCTCTTGGCTGTCTGTGGCGCGTTTTTGTCAAGATGATTCCACATGAAACATCGCGATATAAAGCGCCGCGGACAACCAAATTGAGAAAGCAGTCGTTTGTCTCGCAGAGATTTGTAAATAAATATATACCATAGTAACAGCCAGCATGCGACATGCTTGGTCAGCTGAGGGCGGTCCGCCCAGAAACCTCCCCAATGTTGTTCACATCACACGGACAGACTGGCGGGACGCTTCCTACCACTGACAACCACTTTCAAAGGTTCGTGAACCTAAACTTCCTTCCGACAGTTTCTTAACCCATTTAGCCCCGAGTCCCTACAGCAGGAGATGAATTGACCATGATAATTCAAGGGTAGTGCCAGATTAGCTTGGTGCCTTTAGGCGCCAAGCTAATCTGGCACTACCCTTGAATTATCATGGTCAAGCCACCTCCTGCAACTGGTACATAGTCGTTGGGCAACACCTGCAAAATTGGGGAAATGGGACCTTTGGGCTGAAAGGGTTAAATTAAGACGTATGCTGTGAGCTTAAAGTGCTTGATAATCTAGTCTACAAGGCCGGTAACGAGTTGCTCTACTCTGCTCCTCCACAGACGTAATCATAGACGTGATCTCTGAGCCATGGCTGCTCCAGCGACTGTAGTAAGTCACGTCAGGCTGGAGCTTCAACCAAAGGAAAAGGCCGCACGATACAGAAAGACAGTTCAGCCTGTAGGCCTACAGCCAAGACCTCAAGCCTAACAATGGAGGTGGAGGCGGAGACTCACGCTCTGAAATGGATTGCTGCGCTGGATGACGGCCAAGCCAGTCATGTCATCATTCTCACTGTCTGAAAATGACTGCTGCAATAACGCATGAATGGGAAGCCCCGACGGGCACTCGGCAATAGCCAACATACTCCGAAGACTTGTATAGGTCTACTGCCCAAGACATGCTGGAGTCAATAATAATAATAATAATTACGGTATTTATAATGCGCTTATCTTATAATAATTATAACTCTAAGCGCACACTCACAACTCGCGCACGCATGCGCACGCTTTAGACAATGACTCACGTACCACAAACAGTGAAATACATTACGACGGTCAGCTTGGGGTGGGGAGTGCGGTGATATAGTGCTAAAACTGTTGAAAGAGGTGAGTTTTGAGGGCGGACTGGAAGGAGGAGAGAGAGTGTTTCTGACGGAGAGAGAGTGGGAGAGTGTTCCAGATGGATGGACCGTAGACGGAGAAGGAGCGGGTACCGAAAGTGTTAAGTTTGGTGCGAGGGATGTGGAGGCGGAGAGGGTCGGAGGCAGAGCGGAGGGAGCGGGAAGGTGTGTAGGGGTGAAGTGAGTTGGAGAGATAGGCAGGAGCGCAGTTGTTCAGGGATTTGTAGCAGAGAGACAGAACTTTGTATTGGATGCGTTGGGGGATGGGGAGCCAGTGAAGGAGTTTGAGCAGGGGTGTGATGTGGTCGGATTTTTTCTTTCTGAGGACGAGGCGGGCAGCATTGTTCTGGACGCGTTGGAGAGTGAAGATGGTGGAGTGAGGGAGACCGGAAAGGAGAGAGTTGCAATAGTCGATGCAAGATAAGATGAGAGAGACAGCAAGTTTGGTGGCAGCTTCGGTAGTGAGGTATTTTCTGATCTGACTGATGCGGCGAAGGTGGAAATAGCATGCCTGGGTCGTGGCGGAGACGAAGTTGGTCATGGACAGAGAGGAATCGAGGATGACGCCGAGGTTCTTGGCCGAGTCAGAGAGGGAGATGGGGGTGCTATCGATTTGAAGGTGGAGAGAGGGAGGGAGCTGGGAGAGTTTTTGGCGAGTGCCTACCAGCATGGCTTCCGTTTTGTTGTCGTTCAGTTTCAGCTTGTTTGCTGTCATCCAGTTTTTCACGTCTTTGTAGCAGTCAGCCGTGCGAGTCAGTAGTGACTGAGTGTTGTCGAGTTTGTCTTTGTCTTGCAGTTGTGAGTCGTCAGCGTAGAGGTGGTGGTGTATGCGGTGAGACTGGATGATGTTGGACAGAGGAGAGGTGTAGAGTGTGAAAAGGACCGGGCCCAGGACGAATCCCTGTGGAACTCCGCAGGAGAGCGTTACCGGGTTGGAAGAGACGCCGTTGATGGTGACGGACTGCTGTCTGTCAGAGAGGTAGGAGAGAAACCATGAGTGAGCAGAGTCAGTGATGCCGAAGGAGTGGTGGAGTCGGTGGAGGAGGATAGAGTGGTCTATAGTGTCAAAGGCGGCAGAGAGATCGAGTAGTGTAAGAAGGGAGATGTTGCCAGAGTCAGTGGAGAGAAGCAGCTCGTTTAAGATATGTAGAAGGGCTGTTTCAGTGCTGTGATGTTTGCGATAGGCAGACTGGAATGGACTGAGGAGGTTGTTGTCGGTGAGATGGAGGTTGAGCTGGTTGAGAACAACCTTCTCAAGAAGCTTGGACAGGAAAGAGAGATTGGAGACTGGGCGATAGTTCTTGAGTTCGTTTTGGGTCGAGGTTGTGTTTTTTGAGGAGAGGACGGACGATGGCGGACTTGAAGATATCGGGGACGGAGCCGTTTTCTAGAGATGCGTTGATGATGTCGGTAATGAAGGGTAGAAGTTTTGGAAGGCCGTCACGGTAGAGAGAAGCTGGGAGGGGGTCAAGTTCGCAGGTTTTGAAGGGCATGGACTTTATGGTCTTGAGGACTTCATCCTGAGAGACGGTGCGGAAGGACGAGAGGGGAGTGCCGGAAAAGGTGGGGTCGGGAGGGCAAGGCGGAGGAGGCAGGGTGTCGAGTGTGTCGTGCAGATTTTGGATTTTGTCCGAAAAATAGGTAGAGAAAGCAGACGGGAGTTCTTCTTTGCTGTGTGTGTTGGGGAGAGGAGAGTCTTTAGAAGTGCCTAGGAGTGTGTTCATGGTGGCGTAGAGGGTTTTGGAAGAGGTGGATTCCAGGATTTGGTTTTGAAGGTGTTTGCGTTTAGATTCGGAGATCATTTTGCAGACTTTGGATCTGGTTGTTTGGAAGATCTGTCTGTGAACGGTGAGGTCAGATGAGCGCCAGAGGCGTTCCGCTTTTCGGCGCTCGCGCTTGGCCTCAGCTATGTCATCAGTGAGCCAGGAGGAGGGGAGTCGGTTGGGTATGGAGCAGGTGGTGACAGGGGCATGGGTGTCTAGAAGTTTTCGAAGGGAGGAATCGAAATGGGATGCAAGATCGGGAGAGGGGGTGGGGTCCGAGAGAAGGTCGACAGCTTCGTCGAAGAAGCTCTCGCGGTTGACAGATTTTAGTTTGCGGCGAGAGACAACGAGCTTGGTTTTTTTCGGGGGATGTAGATTGAGGGAGACGAGAATAGCGAAGTGGTCAGAGGGAAGCACAGAAGAGGTGTCAGAGTCGAGAAAGAGTTGATCGGAGGTGCGGGTGATGATCCAGTCGAGGGTGTGGCCAAGTCGGTGGGTGGGTTTAGTGATGTGTTGTGTAAGATTGTGGTTTAAAAGTGACGTGCAGAGGCGTTTTGTGTCAGGGTGGTCGGGTTTGTCAAAGTGGAAGTTAAAGTCGCCTAGAAGGATGTGTTTTCCGGGTCGTGTGCTGTAGTGTTCGAGGAGGAGGTCGAACTCGGTGAGGAACATGGAGTTTGTGAGTTTGTTTTGAGAGCTTGGAGGGGGGCGATAAATACATGAGAAGATGAGGGACTGGCCAGGGAGTGTTGCTACGGCCTCGACAGATTCAAAGGAGGGATGAGCAAAAGGTAGAGACTGAGAGAAGGAGAGGTGAGCGGAAAGACAGTCCCTGTAGATGATGGCAATGCCACCCCCTCTGAAAGCGCGCGGGAAGGAGGCCAGGCGGTAGCCACTCGGAGTGACGCTGGCGATGATGGGTTCGTCGCCAGCCGAGCGGAGCCACGTTTCGGTGATCACGACAATATCTAGGTCATTGTCTAGAATGAAGTCGGAAATCACGTCAGCTTTGCCATCTTTGCAGACAGACTGGGCATTAAATAGACACAGTTTTAGGTTGGAAGAGACAGCAGAGGGAGAAGAAACGGACGAAGAAGAGGACAGAGGAGAGGGAGGGTAGGGAGGGGGGAGAGAGGATGGAGGGGGGAAAGAGGAGTGAGGGGTGGAGTGGGGAGGAGGAACAGTCGGGGAAGGATAACCGGGTAAGAAAGAGGATGCGAGAGGGGGGTGGGGAGGGGGGGAGGGGGAGGAAGGGGAGTAGAAAAAGATGAGGAAGAGGGATGGGGAGGGTGACGGGGAGGAAAAAGGGGGAGGAGGGGAGGAGGAGGAGAAAGCAGGCGAAGGAGGAGGGGGTGAGGAGAGGAAGGGGGATGAGGGTGGGGGAGTGGGCAGTCGAGGAGGGCATGGAGCAGTGAATGAGGGAGGGAGGAGAAGAAATGGGAGAAGAAGAAAGGAAGGGGGAGGAGGCGGAAGGGGTGGAAGGGCATTGGAAGAGATGAAGAAGTGTGTGGTAGTGTGTGTGTTTGTGCGTCCTGCCTGTGTTTGTGAGTCTCGGGCAATGATCGAGCGGCTACCCTCGCTGGCAAGCCAGAAATTACATAAGGACTATGAATGGGCAAAAGAGCCAAGGGAACAACACAACAGATCTCCGGCGCAGCATAGGTGTGGAGAACGGCGGCGGGCATTAGGCAAAGAAGTACCCAACGGAGAAAGAAACACGCTTAAAAAAAGACGGGTACAACACAATTGTGTTGTACCCGTCTTTTCTAAGCGTGTTTCTTTCTCCGTTGGGTACTTCTTTGCATTTTACACGCTTGGCAGTCACCTTTTTGGTCTCGATTGGGCATTAGGCAGACTTGAAAGGACATCAGATAATCACTATAAGCCAAACCGATATTGCCACGATATAAAAATAAACTTTTAGAAGACTTTTGATGGGTGGGACGGAGCGCCTATGGGCCTTTCATAGCGCAGAGATCGCATCGTGACCGAACTGAACTAAACTAAACTGAACAAGAAATGCAAAGCCCTTATGGCTCACGTTTATGACCGATCCACACATGTGACAAGTAAAGGGATGGCTTCTGCACCAACAAAATCCATGTTTTCTCAAAATTTAATCAGTTTGCACACATCTGTCAAACCCTCGTGACCCTTGACCTTTGCGATGAGTTGACTAAATTTGTATACATAGGAAGGTATTATCAGCAGCTACCTTTGTGCCAAATTTGATGACAAGTTTGCACAAATTTTGATAACAACTACAATTGTATCAAAAAATTGGCATTTCATACACATTTGCGGACCTCTTGTGACCCTTGACCTTTTCCAATGGGCCATCCAAATTAGTATGCTTAGATATGTCTTACCATCAGGTATCTCTGTACCAAGTTTGGGTTTGAAGTTGTGAATAGTAAATGAGAAAAAACATTTCATGTCACAATATGGCTATTTTTTAAAACTTATTTCCTGAGCTCTTGTGACCCTTGACCTTTCCGACAGGTCATCCAAATTAGTATGCATAGATAGGTCTTATCGTCAGGTATCTCTGTAGCAAGTTTGGGTTTGAAGTTGTGAGTAGTATTTGAGAAAAAATTCTTTTGTCAAAATATGGCTATTTCGGATCTATTTCCTGAATTCTTGTAACCCTTGACCTTCCCGAGGGATCAACCAAATTAGTATGTGTAGAAAGGTCTTACCATCAGGTATCTTTGTACCAAGTTTGAGTGTGAAGTTGTGAACAGTATTTGAGAAAAAAAATTATGTCAAAATATAGCTATTTTGGATATTTTTCTTGATCTCCTGTGACCTTGACATTTGTGAGAGGTTACGGAAATTGGTATGTTTAGAAAGGTCTTACCACAAAGTATCCTTGGGCCAAGTTTGAAGACTGTAGCTTGAATAGTCTCCGAGAAAATGCCAACGTTAATGTTTATCACGAACGACGGACGACGGCGGACGCTGGATGGACGACCACTGGCCCAAGAACATAGACTCACTTTTACTTCGAACGTCAACCAAAACAAGATGAGGATTTCATCCGAAAGTCTACCGTATTGTTTGGAGCTCAGATGCGTTTGTCTTTAAGGAACATTCTGATTTGTTCATATTTTTAGGCTTGATCCATTTCCCTCCTCTTTAAGCCAACCTCTGATCAACATTCAAGTCGGTGCACACAAATAAAGACGGACACACAGCGCTTCCCGCCGTTAGTACGCTCTGTGGACTCGTGTCGCGACAGAAATCCATCTCCTTCTACTCTAACCTACCCTCTGATCCACACACACTGGCACACAGAAATAAAGAGGGATACACGGCGATTCCCTCCATTCGTAAGCTCTGTGGTCTGGCGTAGCTTATTTTTTTCTGAAGAAGAATAATAGCACGAACAACCAAATGACATCACTTCCAACTTCATGTCATTAGTCCCACTACGCCCTGTTCATAGTGACGACTCGATGTTGTGTGTCACTCATCGCAGTACTAACATTTGACGTATTAGAGGATAAACTTTGCAATTTTCTTGCTGATTTTCACGCCTAGACCTTACAGGTCACAGTTTGACCTAATCCTACCCCAGGGCCGGGACAAATAGCAGGCTTATGCAGACACCGTTTATGAAAAATCATGCGGGTATAATGAGAAGATAGCCTTTTTCCGTAAAAGAAAAATTAAAGTTATGTTAGCTGTTTTACAAATGACTCCGAAACAGGTGATGCAGCAAATTGGCTGATTTTGACACCTTGGGCATACAGGTCACAATTGACCTAATAGTACCCGACAACCGAGACAAACTGTAGGCTTATGTAAGTACCGTCTATGAAAAATCATGCGATTATTAATAGGAATATTGTTTTTTTCCTAAGAAAAGATTCAATTATTTTAAGATTAACCCATAAAATTCGTGAAATTAATCCCAAAAACGTCAAAATATATTTTATTCAACAAATATTTAATTATCACTCAAAATGTTCTAGAGATAAACAGCTGGTTAACGAACTCATTCAATATCTCCCGTTTATCTAGCTATATGCAAATTATCTAGTAAATATAAGAAAAGTTACGGACTCCAGTTTGGATCAACCGGTTTTTGTGAAACGGCCATTTTCTCGCCAATGAGCATCTTAATCAAAAGATCGAAAGAAACGTCTCGAGATAATTATTTTAAGGACAATATCCTACAATTTCAAGTTTGTCCGTCCTCACACGCGGGCTCTATTCGCTGTCTCACGCACACACACACACACACACACACACACACACACACACACACACACACACACACACACACACAAACACACAAACACACACACACAATCACACACACACACACACACACACACACACACACACACACACACACACACACACACACACACACACACACGCGGCGCTTTGGCGCCAAAAAGACGTTCACTAGCAAGGTTTGCGTAGCTAGACGTAGCGCCATTTTTATCTTGTTACTTCTTTGCCAGAATTTCTGCCGCGCACGCCAAAAACGTCATGTGCATGCTCCGGAATGCACTCCGATCAGCCCGATTCAAAGTCTACCGTATTTTTAAATACGTTAGACAAATACAGCTTATCTCTGCCCTGATTTAGCGAAGGGCAGGTTGCCATTTTTCTTGCCCTGGCCTCAGGTGCATGCGCGAGCCAAAGGCATTCGTGTCGCGTTCAGGTAATGAGACGGCACTCCCTTTTCACGTGAACCTGCATGCGCCAGTACGATCTCACTCAAAACCCTTCCACTTCCTGTGGACACAGTGTTGTTGCTGTTTAAAAAAAAGAAGTGTTTATTCAACGCAAAAGAATACAGTGTTTACGAAATCGTTAATTCTACGCAAAATATTCCAAGCAGTCAAAATAACAAAGTGTTGTCAGCAAGAAGCATAGATCCTCATGAGCCTTCGCAACTGCGGATGCTCATGAGGATCTATGACTCTTGCAGTGAGATCGTATTAGTTTTTGTCGGCAGTAAAGGGTTAATAATGTCGAAAACGGTTACAAAGTAGGTCAAACTGATGACAAGTGACATTTTCACATAGTGAAATACATTCGAATACAAAACAGCAATCCAGAGTTCTTTTTAATACAGATTTGATCGCGGTTTGAAAAAGGAAAGTTTGAAAATAATCCTTTGCCTTCCAGCTTAAATGCACCAGTCAGAAAGTTGTTTTTTTTTTTCACCTCGACTGCAGACCAACTATCTTTTCGTTTATATCCTGTTAGCCCTGGGACCCTGCAGCAGGAGATAGTTTGATCACGATAATTCAAGGGTTGTGCCAGATGAGCTTGGCGCCTTTAGGCGCCAAGCTCATCTGGCTCTACCCTTGAATTATCATGATCAATCCATCTCCTACAAGTGGCTCTGCTAGAAATAACGCGCAGAACATGCCACAAAGTTTACCCGGGAAAACTGCCCTCAAATTGCCCCTAACCCTCCCGTTTTCCGAGGGGACAAAACTCATCACTGCAAATGTCCAAATTTGTTAGTTGCCACGGCGACTCTTATCTATATGCGAGAGGAAAGGAAGGGCTGGGTTCATTTAAAGTTCAGTTTTCCCAGGTACAATTAGTTAAGTAGTATAGTCAGCGTGTACCTTATCTGAAACAGTGAGCTGGCGAAAAGACGTCATTTCCGTCCCGATATAACTTTGACCCACTGTTTAACCATTTTTGATCTTCTCAATGTTCCTCTGAGCTTACGGTGTGCGGGAGCCCGTGAAGCGAAAACGACAGAAAATTGTATCAACGCGACGCGAGCGCCTTTGCGTGTATTTAGCTTAAAAATCGTCAGTGCGCATGGCTGATACACGCTTTAATAGGTAATGCGGTTAAAGGTAAAACTAAGGTTGTCTACGTCCACTTTTACGTAACTCGTTGCGTGTCTGTAGCGGTACATGTCGGATGATTCCTGCAAGAATCATCGCAACAAAAGCCGCTACCAACACGCAAGAACAACAGTCGGCTCTATGCCCACCCAAAGTCACGTGTTTTATTTTTGGGTACAGCAGTACCTGTTTTTAAATATCTTTATAAGAGGTCACCTAACATAAAAGTACTTGGGTCCGGGTAGGCTCTCTAGCATCTCCCCCTAAAATCGCCACCTAGTCCTCCTGGCATATTTCTTTCACCTCTGATGTGTAAAGTGGGACGCTTACAATGTTGGAGTTGTGTTACATTGTATCAAACAAAATAGGCATTCTTTTACTGGGCACACATATTTCCTTCAGAATTATATTTACTTTCTGTTGACGAAAACATACTAGTTTGCTGCTGCCAGCCCTGACATGTGATCTCTTATAAGGATATATCCAGACCAAAATGGTGACTGCCAAGCGTGTAATATGCAAAGAAGTACCCAACGGAGAAGAAACACGCTTAGAAAAGACGGGTACAACACAATTTATTAATATTTCGGGTAAATACCCTTTGTCAAAATAGACAAACAAACAAACAGAGATATTAGCCGCTACTTATCTTCATTGGCAGAAGGAATGTGGCAACTGACTCTTATAAGGATAGCTGCTTATTCTAAAACTGGTATTGCTGTATGAAGATAAAACTTGTGACTTTGGATGTATACAGCCGACTGTTGTATTCGAAAGAGCTGTAAGTAAAAATGGACGCAGACAACCTTAGTTTCACCTTAACCGTAATATGTATAAATGCCCACATTGTTTTATGCAGACAGTGTAACACAAACCCAACAGCCGCAAGTAAGCGTCCCACATTTTTCAACATCAGATGTGCAAGAAAATATGCCATAAAGGTCGCTGTTGCCATCTAAATGATGGCCTTTAATGACAGGTGACACTTTTCGTCTTTCAAGACTTTTCTCGAGAAAGCTCTGGTCTCTTAGCCCTTTCAGGTTGTACATTGCTTAACGTCCCGACAGCAACAAGACTTTCTTAGGACGTGCCTGCACTGCTTGTGAAAGAAAAAACAACTAAACAGAATATTGAATGTATGTCGCCAGCCGGTCTAATACGCTAAATAAACCTAAGACCATTTACCAACACACATCCAATATCAAGAGCTACAGACAGCGCAGACAGTAGGGAGAGTTTAAAAAAAGGAAAATACAGGTGAATGGACCAAGGGTAGACAGAAACACATGCCCTAGAATAGAGGGGAAAACCCACCCTGTGGGGCTGACCAGGGTGACCCTGGGAACTAAAAAGTAGTTAACCCCACCTAAGTTTCTCAGGGCAGACCCGGGGGGGGGGGGGGGGGTGGGTGGGTGGGGGGGGGGTCTTAATCCTTTTAGCTCCAAGGTACCATTTCTCAAATTATGGAGGTGTTGCCTAACGACTATGTAGCAGTAGTAGGAGATGGATGGATCATGATAATTCAAGGGCAGTGTCAGATGAGCTTGGCGCCTTAAGGCGCCAAGCTCATCTGGCACTACCCTTGAATTATCATGATCTATCCATCTCCTGCTGCAGGGTCCTAGGGCTAAATCGGTTAAGGCGTTTAAGCCTCGCAAAAATATTGGATTTCAACTGAACACTTTCTTTGCAATAACACACGACCTTTTACATTAACGGAATAATAATAACATAAAATTTTTAAAAGGTGACTAAAAATCTCATGTTGCAGCATAATAAGGTTTAAACGTGAGAGGGAAACTCCGGCTGTTACATTGTATTTAATACAAGATTGCGTGTTACGTCTCTGAGTGCCTCTACAGATTTCGAGCTTGCCTGCGTGCCTACTCTGACGTAAGTGTAAGACTAACGTCCTCCCTATCTTCTTTTTAGAAGGTGCCACAGAGTCTTCCACAGTCTTACATCCTTATACTAGGCTTAGGATAACTCTGTAGAACCTACCAAAGGTTCGCCTAGGAAACCTTCGGCAGGTTAGGCATTGTGTCTAGTGAAGGACTGGGACCGTAGGGAACTTAACAATAGAAGTCATTCCTAGAGTTACTACATGAGGTTTGAAAAACAAACAAACAAACAATCAAAAAAGCAACAACAAACAAAAAACAAACAAACAAACAAACAAACACACAAACAAACAAACAACAAAACAACAAAACAACAACAACCGTGTAGTCTCTAGCAGTTCCTACAGGCAGTAATTCAAACTCTGAAGGCATTTATGATTTTCTATTCCTCTAGCACATGAATGGCGTTAAATGGAGAGTGTATTTCTGCTCTACTCTTCCCCATCTTTTTCTAAAGCGAGATTTTCAATGTATTACATTAAAGGTCACACGGCGTTCCCAGATTGGCCACTTAGTTTGTTTTCAGGCAAGCCGAAACATGGGGCACAGCTGGTGACGGCGCGCTGAGGCAGCGAGTCTCCCAGCAGTGTTAGGCTGGTTGTTTAACTGGCTTCCTGATAAGCGCAGCACAGCAGGGAAAATCACTGCCTTTTGTTTTTCATGACTTTCTTATTTACCGTTCAAGTGTGCGATGCAACACTTTGTTTGCTTAAAAGCGGACAATCTGCCCAACACACTGACACCAAACACACTATAGCAGGATAAGGTAGAACTGTCTGTGTTGAGTTTTGTTACAAAATAGATGAAGTTCCAACATCAATAACACAAATATGATACAAACTACACCAAAACGGACTTGCATGTGCTAGAAGTAACATGCCTAGAGTACGTATGACTTACCAGATCAGAGACAACGTGAAAGAGGCCGCAGTGCGGAAGGTCAGTGATAATGAGGTCACTGTTAGTGCCAGTACTCCCACAGGCACGAAGCAGCAGCACGGATCAATGTTATCATTTCTATCATGTACTTCATTAACTCATTCTACCCCAGACACACCACAGGAAGATAAGGATCGACCATGATAGTTCAAGGGTGATGCCAGAATAGCTTGGCGCCCATAGGCGCCAAGCTATTCTGGCATCACCCTTGAACTATCATGGTCGATCTGTGTCCTGCACTGCAATGCAGTCTTCAAAGGACAACGACAAAATTTGGGGATTTCGGTGTTGGGGTAGAATGAGTTAAGTCTTTTTGTAATCTTCATCTATAGCAAAGCACTTAGTCAGACATTACATTCTTTGTATATAGTTAACAAGACTGCAGACATATGGCCCACTGACAGACTAAATGGTCTGGTTGTAAGAAGCCGAGACGAGGGAGCTTAGAAGGGATTAACGAGAACAATGACAGACGATAGCCAGAAGACAAGTGGTACAGTATCCAAGATGCCGCATTCCTTTCTATTAGCATCAGTTTCATCCACAACTAGAGATTCTTGTTGCAAGGTTCTTAGTGGGATAAAAACAATCAGGCAGTCAGTCACGGGATTATATATCATACTCTCTTGTGCCTTTTCTGCTTTTGTGACATCGGAGAGCTTGCTAAATGAACGTGACTTTTTTTTAATCCCTTTTTAGCTATAGTACAATATCATCAGTCGTAGCGTATGTTTATGTGAGAGTTTGCATAATTTAAATGGTATAGATTGTTAAAATGGAGGACACCTCGCTTACTGTCAGTGTCCATGAAAATAGACTCAATTCTCTGTGTTGAATATGTGGAAGGAGGTCAAGAAAAGGGCATGACAAAGAACAGGCCATATCATGCGGTAAATATGAACAAATGATACAGACGTGTTTTAGGATAAATCTCCATGAGGACAGGGCTTTGATACACTCTAATCCAATATATCAGGTGTGCTATGGGTGTATGAACAAAATGGAATGTCAGCCAGCAGCACGTGTTTCTGAGACCGTAAAAAACAACATTTCTAATGACATTGAATCGACAGGTCGGATATGAAAAATGTTTGATCCCAGTGTCAGCATAAGCAACTGTGCTGTGTGTGCACATGTGCAGCAACAAGCCAAAGGCGGACGACAAATTACAGGGCCTAAATGGGGAAATAAAATTCCGTCTGGCAGCAGTATAACAGTATCTGAGAGTTGCTCCATACAAGACGATGGCCCTGATTCTGAGTGCACTTTCAGTGACAGTACTCTAGTAGAGTCCACATTTGGTATGGCTGCCCCATCAACATCTACTCCAACGAAAACACCACCACCATGCAAAGTCTTAGTATCCGAGGAAAGCAAAGCGGAAACTTGTTGATGCAGCAACATCTCCACATATGAAAAGGCCAAAGAGACCCAAGCTTCGACCAGTATATGAGCTTCAAATACCATTTACATCGGACGAACAATGTACTAAACTGCACTTAACAAAAACAAGCTAAAGCTATCTACCAACGAGACAATTCGCTGTAAGACAGGAGGTCAACCACTGTATTTTGTGTGCGTGCCTAAACCCAGAAAGTCATCTGCCACGGCATCAGTTCGGGTGAAAAGAAAATGTTCAAAGGCGCTCGAGAGTGCGAGGTCAAACATGTTCGGGGCATCTGACATAGACAGAACGGAAAAACTATCTGGTGAAGTTAAGAGAATACTAGCAGACAAAATATGTGCTGTACTGGATAATGCAGCTTTTCGGAGATCAGTATTTGTCTCAAAGAAGCAGAGAACTGCTCTTCGTACAAACCTTGGATTTGTTGATCCAAATATCGCACACACAAACGTTTCATGAGGAGTATTGGAGTGAGATTTGAAAGCGAACAGGAAGAAAGGCAAACACAGAAAGACACACTTTGTGGCAGAATAGAAATAGTGACGAAAAACCTCTTTCATGAAAATAAAATCACAAACATAAAAGAAAGCCACCCAACACCTGTTGCATACGTCGAAGATATAAAGCAGTTTGTTCCGGATTTACTAGACAAATATGAAGAGGCAAATCTCCTAGACTGGCATGATGGGGAGATACCCCCCCCCACCCCCCCCCCCCCCACACTTTGGTACCGGTTTCAGGCCACTTTACAAATTTCAAATACAAGCGATCAAAAATCTCTGTAACTTCAGTAGCTGAACTGGCCCTTCGTCTGTCTTGTACTGTGTTTGTCTTAAATGGCGTAAATCCGTGTCTGTCACGTGAGTGTGCGTGTTGGGTTTCAGTTCGCGGCGCTTTGAGTCGATTCACCCAAAAATTGAGAAAAAGCGCCTATATAATAACGGTATTATTATTATTATTATACCTGAGGATAACACTTAGTGGGGACCGGACCATGGCGGTAATACTTTTAAGACAATGCTACAGGTGACCAATCTACACAGTCCGAACTCCAAGCACAACACGTTCTTAGTCATGACAATCTACGAAGGATTGCTAAGCCTTTCAAACGACAAGTTTCTGATCTCTAAAACATGCAGTGGAAAGGTAAAAGAATACGCATTTTGTTTGCTTGGGGACTATAAGTTTATCCTCAAAATATTTGGTCTTTCTGGAGGCCAGGGTGTACACCCTTGTCTTTGGTGTAAAGCTTCAAAAGGCGCCACATCAGCGCCTGCAAGACGACCAAAGAACACTTGACAACATCAAGAGAGACAATAGAAAATTCCGCCGTGCTGGAAAATCTAAAAAGAAAGCAAAACGTTACAACAACGTCGTGCACCGGCCAATATTACATGTCTCCGTTACTCAGGTAGCTCTACCGTATCTCCACCTACTTCTTGGCATCGTGAAAAAACATCACACCTTGCTCGAACAAGAATGTCACGCACTGAACAAAGCCATCGCAAAACAACTAGCAGAGGACGACACAAGGAACGAGAACACTACACAAAGCACGCCATTTGACACATACATTGAAGATGTCAGACGGATCAACGAAACGGAAAAGGAAAAAGAGATGATTGAGGGATTGCAGTTCTCAGATGATCCTGAGAATAATGAGACATTATCACAGTTTAACTTAAGACGCGAAGACACAATTGAGAAAACGCAAAAGGCAGTGGATTTGCCTTTTCTCAGTGGCCCTATCACCTCAGGTCTTGACCATGCTATGAAACAACATAAATTTTACATGCAGGCCTTACATAGGCCATCGTTTGTTGGGAACCACTGTCATCGTTATCTGAGGTCGGATGTGTACAGTGATATCAATGACAGTGTTCTCACCAACACAGTAAAGATGACAGATGACCACAATCTACACGCAAAAGCACACGATATATCCTCCAAGTTCAAAACAGTAAAGAAGTACCCAACGGAGAAAGAAACACGCTTAGAAAAGACGGGTACAACACAATGTATTAATATTTCGGGTAAATACCCTTTGTCAAAATAGACAAATAAACAAACAGAGAGATTAGCCGCTACTTATCTTCATTGGCAGAAGGAATTCCTTCTGCCAATGAAGATAAGTAGCGGCTAATCTCTCTGTTTGTTTGTTTGTCTATTTTGACAAAGGGTATTTACCCGAAATATTAATACATTGTGTTGTACCCGTCTTTTCTAAGCGTGTATCTTTCTCCGTTGGGTACTTCTTTGCATATTACACGCTTGGCAGTCACCTTTTTGGTCTGGATTGACAAGTTCAAACCGCTTAATGAACTGTATTCCAAAGCTCACAAAAATGTTTCACATAAACTACCAATCAGAAGGACAGGTGTTGGCATCCAAGAAATCAAAAACAGCATTGACAACTACATGGTTTTCTTTAGAACCAACTTTCCAGCAGCAAAGATAGTCCCAAAACAACACATACTTGAGTGCCACTGTGCAGAGTCTGTCGCACAATGGGGTTTTGGACTGGCACTCCGTGGTGAGCAGGGAGGCAAAGAGACGCATGCAACAATAAACAGTATAAAGAACAGGACAAACGGAAACAGAGAAGTTCACAATACTCATGACAGAACACATGACACTAGTGTGACATGTGATGTACTCAGTCATGCCACCTGTGAAGAAAAGAAAACTGTAAATGGAGGCAGGTGATTATTATGCTGTCGTTGCACACACACACACACAAGTACACACACACACACACACACACACACACACACACACACACACACACACACACACACACACACGCACGCACGCACACACATACACACACACACCACACAGCATTGTTATTTTTTTTATATCACATCATCGGATTTCTACCGCTTTCTGTCAGACAATTAAGCTAATCTTTTTTCTCTTTCTTAATCACCGAGTTGGTCGCCGTTGCTGTGGGAGGAGGTTTTGGTGTGCCAACAGACTGATGTGCACAGGTGTACTGAATTTCTTTATTCTGTGCTGCTTTGGTGGTCCGCTGATGTTCACAGCAGACTTTTCCAGATTAAACATTTTCGTCCTGAGACTGAAACGATCCAACAGTGAGATCATCTTGTTTACCGCAGAACAGTTTTCTTTAACCCATTTAACCCCACGGCTGCATTTCCAAAGTTTTAGAGGGGTCATCTAACGACTGAGTACCAGTTGTAGTAGATGGATCGACCATGGTAATTCAAAACTAGTGTCAGATTAGCTTGGCGACATCAGGCGCAAAGCCGCTGGCACTACCCTTGAATTATCATGGTCGCTCCATCTCCTTTTGTAGGGCGTTGAGGTTAAACGGAAAGTAGTGCCAAAGAACTGTGTGTCCAGTGTTGAAATTGTAACTGCAAGTCCAGCGGCGTAGTCGTATAGACAGATCCGTGCTGCTGCTTCGTGCCTGTGGGAGTACGGGCACTAACAGTGACCTCATTATCACTGACCTTCCGCACTGCGGCCTCTTTCACGTTGTCTCTGATCTGGTAAGTCATACGTACTCTAGGCATGTTACTTCTAGCACATGCAAGTCCGTCTTGATGTAGTTTTTATCATATTTGTGTTATTGATGTTGGAACTTCATCTATTTTGTGACAAACTCAACACAGACAGTGAAATCCTTTCTTTTCTCTTTATTTCCACCTTATCCTACTGGCTATTAGTTTGTCACAACTATAGTGTGTTTGGTGACAGTGTGTTGGGCATAATTTCCGCTTTTAAGCAAACAAAGATATGCATCACACACTTGAACGGTAACTATGAAAGTCATGAAAAACAAAAGGCAGTCATTTTCCCTGCTGTATTGCGCTTATCAGGAAGCCAGCCAGCCTGACAGCTGACTGGGCCAAACAGCCATGGGCACGCTTTTCACACAAATGAACGTACTTGCCAGTGCCGAATCAGGACAGATATAAAAGCATGTGCAGAGTTTGTTTCTCTCAAAGAGACGGTTGCTGGCTCATAGAGAAGATGGACGTTGTTGTGGTTATAAGTGTTCTGGGACTGTGTTTTGTGAGTGTAGAGCCACTTGTGCTAAAGGAGGGGAAAGGTACGCACAGTCGAGGTGTAAAGAAGGAGCAAAGCGCTTTGAAAGAACAACAAAAAACTTTGTGTTTGTTCTTTGAAAGCACGTTTCCTTGGTGAGCAATAACGTACAAAGAAAGAAACGTGTCGTATTAACTACTGACGAGCTTTTTAAGTCGGTGAGCCAAAAGTATAGCCTGCTACACC
>BTPG01000001.1:207887612-207902612 GCA_036245525.1 Semisulcospira habei
CCTTAAGTCATTTCTCAATCTCATAGCTTCGATTATTTCTTGGTTTAGCCAAGGCGGTAACGTGTGGTTTTTTATCCGCTTTTGCCGCAAAGCCGGGGCGTGTTTGTTAAGTACTCTTGTAAAGAGTCCATACCAAACAGCCAGAGCCTTTTCAGGGTCAGTTTCGTTATTAACGACATTAAATGGTGTTTGATCAAGGTCTGCTAGAAAAGCAGACTGATTAAACTGTTTAAATGAGCGATACGTTATAGTTGTGTGCCCGTTCTTACGATGCACTGGCAGTTTTGTTGACCATGAACACACAGTAGGAAAGTGATCACTGATGCTGAGGTCAGGAACACTAACATTGAATACACTAAGGGGACGGTTGATGTAAATGTGATCAATGACTGTTGCGGTTGTTTTTGTGATCCTAGTAAGGGCCGAAAGTAACTGTTCTAAGCCTGTTTGTGTGGTGATGCAATCCCATGCGGTATGGGGCTTCAACATATCTATGTTAAAGTCGCCTAGTAGCAACGCGTCACAGTTAGGTAAGCCAACTTTTTCTACTGCATGCAAAAAATCATCGTACCATTCAAACTTGGCTGCTGGGTTACGATAACAAAAGCCGACGAAGACGGGTTTAGTTTTTGGAGCCCTAAATTCCAACCAAATGCACTCGACTTCCGGAGTTTCTAAGTCCTCACGCCTTTTTACTAAATGTTGGATTGAGTTATGGATGTAAACGGCAAGCCCAGTTTGACCAAGTACACGAGGGTCACGTCGAGTGATGATAAAGTTAGGTATGTGAACGGCTTCATCGCTTATGTCCGAGTTAAGTCGCGTCTCACTAAGACCAAACAGGTGGAATGGTTCAGACGAATTTAGAAAAACATTCAAATCGGCCACCTTGTTAAAAAGATGGTATATGTTCAAGTGACCAGTTTGAAGGCTTCCGTGTGTCTGAGCATTATGGATCATATTGAATTCTAATTCTCACAATTGAAGTGCAACACAATACAAAAAATATAAACAGAGAGAATAAGAATAAAAGTGTCAACGCAGTAAAACGCGGCTGAAGTTATAGCACCTCGTATCAAACGTCACAAACGGTGTCCAACACAGCGTTATCAAATGAAGATCGCTTTTGATTAATAGTGTATCCACGTATGAATGCCACGCAAGCTGTCTAAATAGTGACTGTGGTATAGCACACGTATCAGATGTCACACGTGAAAAGAGTGTTCTGGTCAGCGGCACACTGGGCAGCGAAAAAAACTATAGGCCCTGAAATGTGTTGATAAGACCAGGCACACCGTGAGTGAGAGAGAGAGAGAGAGAGAGAGAGAGAGAGAGAGAGAGAGAGAGAGAGAGAGAGAGAGAGAGAGAGAGAGAGAGAGAGAGAGAGACTGAGACTGAGACTGAGACTCTGACTGTCTGACTGACTGACTGACTGACTGAAACTTTATTTATCAATGATTGAGATATTAGGCGCACAGGCCTTTCTTCCAATCTGTCCTTGCTACATCTACTGACATATAATAACAGGCAAAGCTACATTACACTCACAAACAACATCGAAAGTAATGCGATTACAACAACACTACAAACAGCACCAATGATTTAACAAAACACGTAGGTACCCATACGAAGATTTTAGCACGTGTCATAATATTCGTTTGTGGGAGCCCTCCAACACCGGAGCCACGCCACAAGTATACTTTCACTCGAATGACATGCTAAGCACATCGTTTGAATAAACTGTGCACCGGCACTGCATCCGCTGACCAGGTCTATACGGGAAGCACACCCACAAACGGCACGTGAGCGCAAATGGTATGATAAAAAATAATAGTTACATAAAAAGAAATTAAAATATATTATGTTTAGACAACACGAGATAATTAAATTTACGTTGCCTTGTATAAGTGCTTGTACAGTTTTGCTTTAAACGCAGCTAGGAAATTAACTTGTTGTAGATGCAGAGGAAGGGAATTCCACTGGAAACCACCTGAGTATGACAAGCTGGATTTATACAAATCAATGCGGGGCCATTTTATGCTCAGGTTGCTCCGAGAGGTGCTGTATTTCTTCTCAGTAAGAGTAAAGAGTTTCGATAAGTGGCCGGGGGCCTTACCGTTAAGAGCTTTGTGCACTAGTACGCACTTGTTAAATACTAAGTGTTTGTCAAGAGGAAGGAGTCCAGCTGCCTCGAGCCTCACCTCAGTGGGTAGAGATGAGCTAGGAATAATAAGTTTGGCTGCTCTCCTGTATAGCGAATTTATTTTCTTGAACTGGACCTCGCTGCAGACATCTCAAACTGTTGAGGCATAATCAGTGTGGGGCTTGATGTATCCATTGAAAAATAGTTTACGCGTGTTCAGATTAATGACCGCTTTCAGTTTAGACAGTAAAAATAATTTCTTTGAAATTGTCTTTCCAATGTGTATGAGATGAGGCTGCCAACTAAGTTGGTTATCTTTCGGGGGTTCTTTCTCCGGGTATTCCGGTTCTTCCACCCCCCCACTTTGGTACCGGTCTCAGGCCACTTTACAAATTTCAAATACAAGCGATCAAAAATCTCTGTAACTTCAGTAGCTGACTGGCCCTTCGTTTGTCTTGTACTGTGTTTGTCTTAAATGGCGTAAATCCGTGTCTGTTTCGTGAGTGTGTGTGTGTTGGGTTTCAGGCGCGGCGCTTTGAGTCGATTTCCCCAAAATTGAGAAAAAGCGCCTATATAATAACGGTATTATTATTATTATTATTATTATCTACAATTACCCCTAGTAAACGGTGCTGCTGTACTTGCTCTATGGGGACAGCTTCAAATGAGAGGTTTAGAGGCGCGGGCTGCAGCTGATGTTTCTGACGTGTTGTGACTAACTTGCTTTTTGTTTTACTTCGATTGACTCATTCTATTTCTACTGCACCATTCAGAGACTTCTTGTAGGCTCTGCTGGAGGCTGCTGGTTATGTCAGCTACAGTTTTACCGGATGCATGTAGCGTCGAATCGTCAGCAAACATGTCACACTCAGCACTAGCACATGTGATGTGTAGTGGTAAATCATTAATAAAGATACAGAATAACAATGGGCCCAAAACCGAACCCTGAGGAACGCCAAGCTCTACCTTACCCTCTGTGGAATAGTTGCCATTTACATAGACAGCTTGTGTTGTCGCAGAAAGATAAGAGTTAAAGAATGAAAGGGCTGACGGGCTGCTGTTGTTGAAATAAGCATTAAGTTTCCTCAGCAAGATTTCATGATTTATCAGATCGAACGCTTTTTTTAGGTCCAAGAATACCGTGACAGTCATTTTGTTATTGTTGATGTTATCTAGCCATGAATCAACCATACGTACTAATGCTGAGTGGCATGAGTGTTTGGGTCTAAACCCGGACTGGAACTTATTTAACAAGGACCGTTCTTCGAGGTACTGGGGGAGATGCTTTCGAATATGCTTCTCAAGTGGCTTTGATAAAACAGACAGAAGAGAAATGGGACGAAGGTTATTTACACCAGTAGTATCTTTGGTCTTGGGTATAGGAACAACTTTTACTTTTTTAAACGCCACAGGAAAAGTATTATACTGTATGCATAAGTTAAAAATGTAAGTGAGGGGTTCAACAATATAAGGCAGTGATATGTGGAGTATATAACCATTTATACCGTCCACACCAGCAGATGTCTTGTTCTTAAGGCACGTTATATAATGCCCGACTTCGTGAACAGTGATAAAGGGGATACCAAACGTATCATCGGACGATAATCGTTCCTGGCAAAACATGGACAGTTGATCCGATATTACATACGCTGACGGATCAGGGCTGTTGGAAGTAAGTAGCTGTTCCGGAGCTGAGAGAAAGCAATTGTTTATGCTATCCGCAGAGA
This sequence comes from Semisulcospira habei, assembly GCA_036245525.1. Taxonomy (NCBI): domain Eukaryota; kingdom Metazoa; phylum Mollusca; class Gastropoda; family Semisulcospiridae; genus Semisulcospira; species Semisulcospira habei. The sequence continues at coordinate 207,891,483 of BTPG01000001.1, forward strand.
ATTCGTGTGGAATGATATGAGTCTGCCTGCGCGTGTTGCTTGTTAGAGTATTCAAAGCAGTCCAAACAGAAGCAGGAGATTTTTCGTTCTCAATTGTCTTTTCAACAAATGACTTTTGAGCTTCTCGAACTAAGTACTTAACTTTGTTACGCAAACGTTTAAACTCAGGGAAGTTCTTTTCTCGTTTAGCGGTGTTTTGTGCCTCCATAGTTTGTTTGATTTCCTCCGTTATCCAGGAGGGAGGCTCGTGGCGTCGGACTCGCTTCCTTCTTAGCGGCGCGTGTTTATTCAGCACCCCGAGGAACAGATCAAGTCATATAGTGAGCGCATTAACAGGGTCAGTGCAGTTATACACTTGATCAAATCCTGCATAGCTTAGATTATGTAAGAAAGCATTCGTATTAAGCTTTTTAAACGAGCTGTACGTTATGTACGAGTGCTGGTCCCGACTTCGTTTTGCAGGCAGATTGCACGGCCATGTACAGCTGATGGGAAAGTGGCCACTGACGGCTAATGAAGAAACATTAGTTTCCGCTATTGCTGTTGGGTTATTAGTGTAAATGTGGTCCATGATGGTGGCAGCAGAGTGTGATACTCGCGTTGGAGATTTAATCATCTGCTTTAGCCCGAAAAGAGTGATCGCTGATTGCCATGTAGGCTTGGGTTTCAGCATATCGATGTTAAGTCTCGCAGCATGAGAACATTTTTACCGGTGTCGTTCACTATATCCATCACTTGTACAAAGTCGTCATACCAGTCAGCAGTAGCAGCTGGATTTCTGTACATAAAGGCGATAAGGATGGGAGAGGAATGTGGTATTTTCACCTCCAGCCACATACACACTAGCTCTCTGGACTCAAGGTCTTCACGGCGTACCATATTACGGATAGCGCTATGTACATAGACAGCTATTCCAGTGTGTCCAGGGTAGCCTGGGTCACGCCGGATAAGAGAAAAAATAGGAATAAGTAAGCTAGCATCACTGATGTTTGGGCCCAGACGTGATTCCGTGAGACCAAAGAGATGGAAGAGCGGTGGCTCATTTAAAAATAAACGAATATCGGGGACCTTGTGAAACAGGTTAAACATATTAAGGTGTCCGATTTTCAGTCCAAGTGATTGTACGCTAATTAAAGCTTTCGGCATCGCTTCTCGTCAGTTCGCATTAAGGTCAAAGTCACTGTAAAAAGCTTCTATGATCTCAAAATGAGATCACATACGCAAAAATGCACGATGATCTCAAAATGGGATCACATACACACACAGTACGGTTAAGTCTCTTGTGCCATGAGAACTTGGAGTCCACCAAAGAAAACAAGAAAAGACAATTCACTGGCTAAAGACCAGAAGGTCACTGTGACTTCCGTAGTCAAACAGTTCTCAGTGTGCTGCCTCAAAGGCAAACACACACCCAATGTCAAAACAGTCTGTAATATTTCGCAGTTCCGATTACCAGAAATTAATCACTATTTACGTAACACGGACAAAATCTTCAATTTCTTGAGAGAATGCAATATTTTTAACAAGATCTGAGCATTCATAGACTATGTAAATATTTTTTTATTTGCCCTTTTTGAAAGTCTGTATACGTTTCTTTTAAAGACTTGTGCGACATTTTAGCCTGACATTTTAAAGCTATATTTACATCTTGTCTTAAGACCTTGCTTTTAGTCTGGCTGACCAGATTTTTACCCATCCCGCCTTGAGATGGCCTTAGTCGCCTGCTCGGCGTTAAACCCAAATAACTAACTAACTGTTTATTTACGGGAAAATAGTGTATGTCTTTGGACGAGCCTTGTTAACGCTGCATACGAGTGTTAGGCAAAGCTTCATCTTCGGCGTGAAATAAAAACCGTTTCACCTGACGGAGCAGGACACCTGCACCTCTTTCACTCAGAAGCAGTTTGTCACTGCTAAAGAGAGCAGCAGCAACATGTCCCTGTGGTGTGTAGAAGCCCTTTATTGGAGGCAGAGCACTTTCTCACTGACATAGTGTTCAGCCAGGCGCTGGTTGACAGTTTCTGTTATTTGTAGTGACCGTCGACCCTGGGGGAGGATTGCAGTGTAAGCAACTGCAGCAGAAGGGTATGCACGGCGGACCTGCTTGGTGAGGCGTTGGAAGCTCTGCAGAATCACCTCCGTGTCGTGGCCCGAGGCGCAGTCGTTTGTACCCACGTGGACCACAACACGGCTGATGTCCTCACGGAGGTCACACGTCTCTAGGGTTGCAGCCAGGTCACCAGCCTTGACCCCGCGCAGGGTACGCACGCACGTGGCCCCGCTAGGATCAAGCCGGCGGCGATCCACCCGCTGTAGATTGGAGTCGCCAATCAGTAGATCAGACACTTTACCCGGGGTTGGTTGGTTGGTTAGTTCATGTTTAACGTCCACAGCACCGAGGTGATCATGGACGACCCTGACGGGCGGGTTATGGGGGACAGGGAAATCTATTGCCTATAGAGTACGACCTGAACACTGATCAACTCAGGCGCACTCCAACTGTGCCACTTTGATTTAGCAGGACCTTTCAACGGACATGCTATTGAACAAATCGGTTTCCCCCCCCCCCCCTGTATTGTGAGTCCAGCTACCGAGGCCGGGACGGGATTCAAACCCACGACCCGGCGATTCCCTTCACTCTCCTGCTCCGACGTTTAACCGCCTGAGCTATTTCGGACTCTATTTTACCCGGGGGCGGCAGACGGAAGCTGAAGAGTCGCGAGGCTTTTGGCGGCCGGTCCTTGATGGGATTAGCTCCCATATCTTCGCCGCTGGCCCCACTTGCCGTAGACTCGCACGTCTCCTGACTGAACGTAAAGGGATGCTCAGTAGAGTCAGCATGGGTAAGCTGCTCTTTCAGGACGACAGGGGGAGGGGAGGAGGCGGCTGAGAGAGGAGTCGTGTTTTCGAATAGAGGGATGGAGTCACCAGCGGGTAGAGGTGATGTGATAGATACCCTGTTTCTGTCTAGCCAGTAGTTCTTTCAGGCGGCTCTCAATAGCGTCGACCTTTCCCATTTTGGTGATGAGTCTAGAAACTTGCCTTTGCAGATCGCTATTTTCTTTTTTGAGGGCGTCGATTTCCACTTTCAGGTTCTCACGTAACTCCTTTTGCTGGTTTTCGAACTGCAGTTTCAGGTCTGTTATCATGGCAGTCACACTAGCAAAACAAGGGGTTCCTACCACTGGCTTAGTACAACGGTCACAGCACTGAGGGGAACATTGGGTCGAGGTGTGTACAGTCTCTGAAGTGACGTCATTTGAGACGATGCCTTTGGCTGTTTCATCATTTACCTCGTCCATCGAACTGGCCAAAGACTTGCTAATCTCCTCGTTGCCTCCAGACACTAGACAGGGAGAGTCACGGCTAGGGAGTGTGCCCATCACAATGCTTGGCTGCTGCTTCGCTTCACTGACCAGCACTGACAATCCCTTCGCGCATGGAAACAAGGACTTCGATGCTATGAGGGAGTGGTTTAGAGGCAGCTCGTGTCGATCAGATACATCTTGGTGGTCACCTAGGGGATTAAGGTCAGTGGTGTTATGGCGGGGCGTCGAGATGGATGAGCTACCATTGACAGCCGCAGCGGCCTGCCCATCAAGGACCGCGGCAGCGCTGTCACCGGTCGCGCTGTCCTGTTGATTGGGTAGAGGGGGGAGGATGGCGAGAAGTGGAGACGGGGTGGGGAAGGTGTCCACGGGGGTGGGTGGTGGGGTGGAGAGTGCATGGGATTCCTCAGGTTCGGAGGGTGGGGGGCAAAGTTCAAGTGTCTCACCGCTCATTGCGCTTACTAATGCCTTCAACTTGTCAAATTCCGCGCCCATCCATACAGGGCACACGTTTCCCTGTGCGAGAACTCTGCCGGTGGTGTGGAAGACTCAGACTCAGACTCAGACAGTTTATTGTTCAGACAAAATGTCCATACAATGGAGTGAGACATTACATAATTTATAATTCAGGTGTATATAAGGCGATGTTTATATCAACACACACACACACACACGCACGCACGCACGCACGCACGCACGCACGCACGCACGCACGCACGCACGCACACACACACACACACACACACACACACATACACACACACACACACACACACTTTCCATTCGATCGACGCCAGCACACTTTTGACCTACATGTAAAATGCGGTATCCAAATCCAGGCCACAGCCATGTACCACACAGACCAGGTCGGAGTAAGAACCACAGTTTGCACGTGGAATCATACAAGCATGCTGCTACGGAGCTTAAAAGCATGAAATACGAATCTTGCTAAATCGGCAATAGACTGCGGGTTGGTAGTGTCTAGGATACACAATTCTCTTTTTTTGAGTTCCATAAGGTCAAACTTACATAGGTATTTGGCACGCAGTTTATCATAGAATGGACAATAAAACATAAAATGAACTTCATCTTCCACAGCCTTGGCACACAATGGACACACTTTCATTGCAGCATTGGGAGTACTATATCTTTGTTTGTTACTTTGCAATTCGGTTATGCCAAGTCTAAATTTAATGTATAGATTTTTGACATAGGTTGGCTTAACCAGTTCAAAATAATTTTCTTGGACAAGTGTATGTTTAAAATTACGATACACAGTAAAACGTTCACTCTCAGAAAGCTTTGATGACCAGTTTTGTTTGGCACAATCAACCATCCTTTGTTTAAACTTGTTTATAAAACATTCCTGTTTCCAGCACCTTGTGAAATCCATACATGACCAAACCCATTTCGAAAAAGCAAATTCTTTATCTTTGACACCCATGTTTCTTTCCCTTTATCGTCTAAATCCTTAAGCATATGATAAGCCATATTTGCAAAGTTAGTAACAGTTAAAGCACAGAGTCGAAGCCAGCAGGAAACACATCTTACTGACGTTAATACTGACAGGGGATATCGACCAAGTTTACCATAAACCATCAGGTTCGGTGTGCGGAAGTTGACATTAAGAAAACGTTTACATGCAATTGTATGGACTCTTTCAATTTCGGCACACTCGTTTATACCCCAAATTTCAGAGGCATACAACAAAATTGGGACAACCTGCGCATCAAACAGCTTGAAAAAAACATCAGGACTAGCGCAGTTAATTTTCTTCAACATACAGAAAATATCGATTACACATTTTTTTGCCTTAGTCACTAAGTCATCAACGGATGTGTTTAAACTCAAACGTGTGGTAAAGTTTAACCCAAGATACTTATACATATTGACAACTTCTACCCTCGTTCCCCCGTAAATCCATTTTTCATATTTTGACAAATACCCACCATTTCGAAACACAATTATTTTTGTCTTGTCTAGGTTAACAGACAAACCAAGTTTAGATGCTTCTTTGTATAAATTGTTCAGCTGAGTCTGCAGGCCATTGGGGGGTTGATGAAAACAAAGCAATGTCATCTGCAAACATCAACAAAAACAGTTCTGCTGCATCGGCGTTTAGTTGGAAACCATGTTTACCATTTTCAATAATGTACACAGCATGCTATTTAATCAAAAAGGAGAACAATGTCGGCGATGCTAAACATCCTTGTTTTAAACCTTGTAAACACTCAAAAAACGCTGTACAATCCAGGCTGTCTCTAACACAAAATTTCACTGAGTCATACATTGCCTTCATAGCTGAAAGCATTTTGCCGCGCACTCCAACCTTCAGTAGAATATTCCAAAGCACACCTCTTTTAACAGTATTGAAGGCTTTGCGGAAGTCAACAAAAGCCACATAAACTTTCTTATTTTGTAGAAGTTGTTTTTGAACAATAGCATAAAGTGTAAATATATGGTCCACAGTAGAATAGGATTTCGTAAACCCGGCTTGTGTTTCAGACAGAATAGTATGTTCCTCAGCCCAGTCTGTTAACCTTCTGTTCAAAATATAGGTATACAGTTTACTAACACAGCTAAGCAGAGCAATACCACGATAATTATGTGGATTATTTACATCTCCTTTCTTGTGGAGTGGGAATATAACAGCTTTAGACCATTCGCTGGGGAACAACCCTTTGTTGGATAAAGCATTAAAATACTTAGTGAGAAAGGAGATGATAGCTGGGTTGGAGACTTTAAGAACTTCATTTATAATTCCATCAGGCCCGGGGGCCTTTCCTGCTTTGGCATGTTTTAAAGCAGCAATAACTTCTGCTTCTTCTATGTTGGTATCTAGGTCATGAAATAAGGCTTCATCAGACTCAGAGTCTTCTGAAAAAAATACATCATCATTATTCTCTTGCTGTGTTATGTTTTCATTTAGAATGCTAGAGAAGTGATCAAACCACTGCTTCTTTGTTATATTGTTTCTTAAACGAGGTGTTCTTTTCCATTTCTTTATTTCCTTCCAAAATGCCTGAGAGTTATGTCTATACTCAAGAATTTTGTCAACAGTTTCCCTCTTGAAATTAACTTCTTTAGCTCTAAGTAATCTCTTGTATTGTTTTCTCTCATTAACAAACGTTGCTTTATTTTCCATGGTTTTATTTTTTGTGTATGTACGTAAGGCTTTACGCGTTCGCATTTTTGCATTTCTGCATTCCTGGCCAAACCAAGGGTGACTAGCGGTGTTTGTTTTATGTGTGTTGCCTGTGGATGAATGAAATTGTTTTGTTATGCAACTAGCAGCGTCTTTGATAGCACATGTGAAAATGTCTAATGCACTATTAATATCATCATCGATCTCAGCAGTAGCAGCTACTAGAGCATTCTGGAATGCAGGAGTAGTTAAACTGTCGCTGAGCGTTTGGGCCTTAGCAGGTTCCCAGATAATCTTATCAAATGAAAAACACTGCGTATCGTCATCAGAAACATCGTTGTGGGGTGATACACGTACACAAGACACAGTAAGGACCATCGGCATGTGCACAGACTCTATCCTCTCGCCAACTTCAAGTTTGTCACATAAAGTCAGGAGATGCAACAAAATAATCATTAATACTACAACCAGTGGGTGAGATAAATGTCAGGTGCTTTGACAGATCAGTGCTACAGAACCCATTCAAAATCATCAGTTCAAAACATGCACACAAATCTAATAGTTGTCTTCCAAATGTATTTACAGTCATATCTTCAGTAAATCGTGAAGGTTCAAATAGAGCGGTATTAGTTAGTAGCGTTTTATCAGGATCAAGCTGAAACAAATATGGATTAGGCTGCAAATCACCAGCTCTTCCATTAAAATCACCACACATTAGGAAATGAATGTCTCCAAATTGCTCGAGGGCACTAGCAAGACACTGTTCTAATTCTTCTAACAAGCAGTCATACGGTAATTGTCTATAAAATGGTGAATCCTTGGGCGGAACATAGCACGCGACCAAAAGCACATCGCATTCAGTACCAAACAATGATCTGTCAAGTTTGAGAAAGACACTTTGAGCGCATGTCATGTTCACTTGGAAAACAAACTTGGCATACACATTTTTTACTAACACAACAACACCTCCCGAGCTTCTTCCTTGACGTGACAGTTTGACTGCAGGTAAAGAAAAACACGTGAAATCAGACCAGCAGTCAGGCGGGACGAAATCATTGTCTAAAAATGTTTCAAACAAACACACACTGTCATAATTACTTACATATTGTAGAAAGTCTGGGTCAGATAGCTTGCTCCACAGTCCATCAACATTCCATGACAGAAAGGTAAGTGTATGCAACACACTATCTACTGGCTGCTCTACAACACACGCGCGCATCGGTGACACATCCCGTGCAATTGAGGTGGGAAACGCGGCTTGGCCGACATATCACGGGTCACTGGGTTCGTCCGCGACCTCAATTGTAGGGGAACTGTGTGGCCGGCGCCGTTTCGCTGGTTTAGGTGAAGGCTGTAGCGGGGATACCGAGTGTGACGGACGTGCCGGTGTTGCGTTGACCTGCTGACCAGTAGCTGCGGCGGCACCGAGTCCTTGGATACGGTTGTCCGGTCTTCTGTTGACGCTGTTGTCTGTCGCATAGCGGCGGCCGAAGTTGTCGGTGGCGTAGTTCCGTTGCTCTAGGGGTCCAACGACGACCAGCTTGTTCCCCTTGTAGTACGCCCGCAAGCCTTTCTCCCGGTGCAGTCTGATCTGTTCGTGTTGCCGGTTGGTTAAGTCACCAGCAACGTTAACCCCCTTTTGCTTGAGTGCAGCACGACCCTTGGTCAGGACGTCCATCTTGTCCCTCCATCTCGCAAACTTCACGATCATGGGGCGGGGCTTGTTGTTGGCTCTGGCACGGTTGGCTGCTACAGAAGCAAAGTCCGGTTTGTTCCCCACCTGGTGTGCGCGTACCAAATTGTCCTCAGTCCAGGTTTTATTTGGCACTGTGCCCTGCAGACATTCCAGTACTTTGGTGGCACAGGAATCGAAGGTCTCGCCTGGCGTTTCCACGATTCCAAAAAGTCGCAGATTGTCCGTACGTGAGAACGCCTCTAGCTTGTCTAGTTCTTCCTCGTAGCGTTTCCGCATATCTTCAATGTCCTCCTGCAGGTCTTCTACAGACTCGGAAACCTCCTCCTGCTTCTCAGTCAGTTCATTGCAGGTGTCCTCCAGGCTGCGAGCGCGTTGCTTCAAGTCAGCAATGTCGGTGCCAATCGCCTGTATAGAGGTCAGCACATCACAAAGGTCAGCACGAAGAGACCCCAGTTTCTCGTCAATCACCTGTGTCTGCTTGTCGATTATACGCTGAATGTCACTGACAGTAACTAAAGGAGATGTAGTTCCAGAGACCTCGAGTGGATTTGCGGATAGAGCTTCTTTGTCTGACACACTTTGTCTTAGCACAGTTCGATTGACACAACAGTGCTACACAGTAATACCCAGTACTACACAGTACACGTAGCTGGCAGTTTTGTACTAACAGTCACCCCGCCGATCGCCGTACTCAGTTCAATGGCGATATAGGAAAACCAGTCAGATGGCAGAAGTCTGTGGTCGCACAAAGTCCAAATTTACACCGTTATGATCAGCGTAGATATGCCAAGGCTTGGCTTGACTTCGCGAACGAAGATTTTATAGGAGTTGCCTACGACGTGTGCAGGCTTGTTCGTGGCTGCGGAGGCCAATCCGGGACAGGCAGGTTCGACCGCAGTGGCTGCAGGGGAAGGTATGGCCAGGGTTCTGAGTTGCGGCATCTCTGTTTTTTCTCCTGAGCCGCTTGTCCTTAAGGCTAGCTCTGCGAGAGTCCTCAAAGGAGACAGCTGCCTTGTAAATGGTGGAGCGCCAGGTGTCACGGTCCACAGCAAGCGAGGACCACTGGCGGTGGTCGATTTGGCAGGCACTAAGTGACATCTTGAGACAGTCTTTGTATCTCTTCTTTAGTGCCCCTCTGTCACGGTGTCCAGTAGCAAGCTCGCCAAACAGGGTGATCTTTGGTAGGCGATGATCCTCCATCCTGGAGACATGCCCCGCCCAGCGGAGCTGTGTCCGCAGCAGCAAGGCCTCGATGCTCACAGTTTCAGCCTGTTCAAGGACCTCGACGTTGGTGACATAGTCACTCCAGTGAATGCCCAGGATGGTACGCAGGCAGCGCTGGTGGAAGCGTTCGAGGAGTCGTAGTTGGCTGCGGTAGAGGGCCCAGGACTCGGAACTATACAGCAGGGTGGTGAGGACCACAGCTCTGTACACGCTGATCTTGGTGCCTGTTTTCAGCTGTTGATTGTGCCACACCCGCTTGAAAAGTCGCCCGAAAGCGCTGTTCGCTTTTGCCAGCCTGCTGTCAAGCTCCTTGTCCAGCTTGGCGTCCGACGTGATAATGCAGCCAAGGTAAGTAAACTGGTGCACTGACTTTAGTTCAGACTCGCCAATGGTGATGCGAGGAGGGCGATACACTGTCTTGGGTGCCAGCTGATGGAGGACCTCTGTCTTTTTCAGACTGACCTCGAGTCCAAAGAGCTGGTCAGCGTCTGAGAAGCAGGACGTGACGCGCTGCAGGGCTCTCTCTGTGTGTGCAACGAGGACAGCGTCATCAGCAAAAAGCAGCTCACGAATCAGTTGGTCTAGGGTTTTCGTGTGGGCCTGCAGTCGTCTGAGGTTGAACAGGCTGCCATCGAGACGATACCTGATGTACACTGCATCGTCATCATCGAGGTCTACTGTGGCCTGCTTCAACATCATGCTAAAAAAGATGGTGAAGAGGGTCGGTGCCAGCACGTAGCCCTGCTTTACGCCGTTGAGAATAGGGAATGGTTCTGAGAGGACATTGTTGAGTCTGACCTGGCCTTGCTGGTCCTCGTGTAGTTGGACAATCATGCTGAAGAACTTTGGGGGCAGCCAAGTCGCTCCAGGATCTGCCACATGCCTTGCCTGCTCACAGTGTCGAAGGCTTTTGTTAGGTCGACAAACGTTACGTACAGCCCTTTGTTCTGCTCGCGGCACTTCTCCTGAAGCTGTCTCAGCACAAAGACCATATCGGTGGTGCTCCTGTTTGCTCTGAAGCCACACTGGCCCTCTGGGATCTGCCATCTTCAGCGATGGCAGGTACCAGCCGATTCAGGAGCAGCCTTGCAAGAAGTTTCCCAGCAATGGACAGCAGGGTAATTCCCCGATAGTTGGAACAGTCAGACCTCGCCTTTGTTCTTGTACAGGGTGATAACGACAGCATCACGGAGATCCTTTGGTAGTGTTCCTTCCTCCCAGCAGCAGTGAAAGAGGTCATGGAGCTTGTTGTGCAGTGCTGTGCCTCCATGTTTCCAGATCTCTGGCGGTATTCCATCAATGCCTGCTGCTTTGCCATTCTTGAGCTGGTGGATGGCTGTGATGGTCTCTTCAGCGGTGGGCGGTTCGTCCAATTCAACCTTTACTGGGAGTTGTGGGATTTGTAGGACGACTGCTTCTTGAACAGTGCGCTCAGCGCTGAAGAGGCTCTGAAAGTATTCCGACCAGCGGTGCAAGATAGAGGTATTATCTGTGAGGAGTGTCTGGCCATTCGCGCTTCGCAGGGGACTTTGTACCAGGTGTCTGGGGCCATACACTGCTTTCAGTGCTTCGTAGAAGCCCCTGTAGTCACCATTGTCAGCGCAAAGCTGGGTCCTCTGTGCAAGTCTGGTCCACCACTCATTCTGGAGATCTCTGAGCTTGCGCTGGAGACTGCTGCAGACGAGGCGGAAGGCAGACTTCTTCACAGGGCAGGAAGGCTGGTCTAGGTGGGCCTG
>BTPG01000001.1:207907612-207945112 GCA_036245525.1 Semisulcospira habei
AGAGAGAGAGAGAGAGAGAGAGAGAGAGAGAGAGAGAGAGAGAGAGAGAGAGAGAGAGAGAGAGAGAGAGAGAGAGAGAGAGAGAGAGAGAGAGAGAGGAGAGAGAGAGAGAGAGAGAGAGAGAGAGAGAGAGAGAGAGAGAGAGAGAGAGAGAGAGAGAGAACAATGAACAATGAACCTTTATTTTCCAACGGTAGAAGTTATTGGTAACAGGACCAGTTTTCAAATTTGCCGTTGCTACATCTACTACATAAGTGACATAGACATGTAAACATACACATACCACACACTGCTGCATGCATGCATTCGCTCACGCTCGCACGCACGCACCACGCACGCACATACATACACACACACATACCCACACACACACACGCATTCAGGTACGCACGCATGCACATCACAACTCGCGCATGCACGCTCGCACACACACACACACACACACACACACACACACACACACACACACACACACACTCATGCACACCGCACTTACGCATGCACACACGCACGAACACTCTCACACACACACACACTTACACACGCACATACGCACAAAAACAAACACACGCTCTCGGACACGCACTCCAGACATACCTACCCGCACACGCGTACGCACAAAAATATAAAATGAGCAAAAATGCAAAGTAAAGCAAATAAACAAAAAATCATTAAGTACATTAAAGTTCATACAGCAAGGGCAAATATGTATGCAGGTGCTATCTCTCTCCCTCTCTCTCTCTCTCGGCTCTCTCTCTCTCTCTCTCTCTCTCTCTCACGCCGGCACACACACACATACACACACACACACACAGCATGCACGCACGCGCGTGCGCGCGCACACACATACATGCACACACAGGATCAACGGCAAGAGGGGGCGAAGGACTGGCCTGAGGGGGCTGGGAGGGGGCTGGCCATCTGAGAGAGAGAGAGAGAGAGAGAGAGAGAGAGAGAGAGAGAGAGAGAGAGAGAGAGAGAGAGAGAGAGAGAGAGAGAGAGAGAGAGAGAGAGAGAGAGAGAGAGAGAGAGAGAGAGAGAGAGAGAGAGAGAGAGAGAGGGAGAGAGAGAACAATGAACCTTTATTTTATAACGTTAAAAGTATTTGGTAACATGACCAATTTTCAAACTTGCCCGTTACTACCGTTAAGCTAAGAGCTACTAAGAGAGAGAGAGATGATGATGATGATGAAACGTTTTATTGACAGGATAAAGTTTTAGGCGAAACGCCTCTCTTACAAACTGTCCTGTTAGAAAAGAAATATTAACAGCAAAGAGTAAGAAACACAATAACACAATAAATCGAAACATGAAGAAATAAACTGGAAAAAAGCAATGCAAATAATGCGCATACATATCAATAATAGTGAATAATAATTTATATATATATATATATATATATATATATATATATATATATATATATATATATATATATATATATATATATATATATATATACATATACATATATATATATATATATATATATATATATATATATATATATATATATATATATATATATATACACACACACACATATATATATATATATATATATATATATATATATATATATATATATATATATATATATATATATATATATATATATACACACACACACACACACACACATATAAGTAGTCCGTTCAGGTAGTAAGTTACTGTAACAAGATGTTATATAAACGAGTTTTGAATGTTCTAGAATTAGAAATAGATTTAATTTGGGGTGGTAGTTTGTTCCAGGCTTTGGCACCTGAGAACGAAAGGCTGGTTTTATATATATCGAGCCTGGCCCTTGGTAACTGTAACAAACTGTTCCTCGTGTTTTGTCTTTGACTATCCAAAAATAACATACGAAGGTAAGATGGGGTTTTATGGTGAAGAATTTTATGCATAAGTATGCATCGATTAAATGTGAACTGTTTGTTTAGGTTCAGCAGTCGGATGGTTCTAAACTTTTCGTCGGTGGGAGAGGGACCAGGCACAGTTAACTTTACCCCTCGACGGTACAATGAGTTAAGTTTCTTTAAATGTACGTCACTGCATCCATCCCAGATAGTGGAGCAGTAATCACAGTGTGTCTTAATATGGGCATGGAGAAAGAGTCTTCTAGTCTCAGTGTTAACTATTTGACTTAGTTTTGATAGCAGGAATAGATTTTTAGATATTGTTTTGCAGGTGTTTTCGATATGTGGTTCCCAGCTGAGCTGGTTATCTACTGTGACTCCAAGCAAACGGTGTTTTTTAACTTGATCAAGGGGCTCATAGTTCAGGTATAATGTTAAGGGTAGGAGACCACGTTGATGTTTTTGGCGTGAAGTAATTAACATACTCTTTGTCTTTTGGACACTAATTATCATATGATTATGTTGGCACCTTTGCAGTGAACCCTCGTTATCAGCCGCAACAGGCAAAGATCCTCACGAACCCTTGCATCATGCGGAAGGGAGGGGGGTGGGGGGCTTGCTAGCGTGTGGGTGAACTGACTGCTTGCTAGGCCATGGCAGATGAACCAAGGGTTTAAAGGGTGGGGCCAGTACTGCGCACACTGCACTCCACCAAAAAGCTCCACCGCGCAGGCTTTAGGAAACGTCCACGGACCATGACACTGACCATTCCAAGTCCTGTAGCGACGGGCGAGGGGCGAAACGGCAGGTGAAAGATGTCACTGGAAGCCGCAGTCTCAAACCTGCATGCAGGCGGTTCAGGATATTGGTCGCCTGATGTTGACCTGGGGATGACAACATCACTCGGCACACCCTGAACGACCAAGCAGCCTTCTCTAGGGACAGCACTGCTTGCTCCACACGGAGAGGGGCCTAGAAAAGGTGGCCTAACCAAAGCTCGTCCCCTCGCAACCCCAGTTGGCTAGCCGCGGTCAACGGGCATCTTCTCCTGCGGTCAAAAAACAAGAAAGAATAACGGATCCACTCTCATGACGACCACGACCGGACTCAACGTAGCATGCTGGAACGTCCGAACCATGCTCGACAAAGCAGACAGCGGACGCCCTGAACGTCGCTCCGCCCTCATTGCCCATGAATTGCGGAGGTTAAACATCGACATCGCCGCGCTCAGCGAAGTACGCCTTCCGGACGAAGGCAGCCTCCAAGAACTTGGTGCTGGGTACACCCTCTACTGGTCAGGCAGGCCTGCATCAGAAAGACGGCTTTCAGGCGTGGGTTTCATGGTCAAGACATCCATTGCGACTAAGCTGGAAAACCTACCAACGGGCCACTCAGACCGCATCATGTCCATGCGCCTCCCACTGAGACACCAGCAGCACGTCACCCTTCTCAGTGTGTACTCCCCAACCCTCCTGGCAGAGCCTGCTGAAAAGGACAAGTTTTACACTGACCTGCGCAGCCTCCTACAGAGTACCCCTGCAGACGACAAAGTCATCATCCTTGGCGACTTCAACGCCAGAGTGGGCCAGGACTCTGAAGCCTGGAAAGGAGTCCTCGGCAAGCATGGCGTGGGGAACTGCAATGACAATGGCCGCCTACTGTTGGAGTTCTGTGCGGAGCAGCAACTGGTCATTACCAACACTACTTTTCAGCAAAAGGACAGTCGAAAGACCACCTGGATGCATCCTCGCTCCAAACACTGGCACCTTATCGACTATGTCCTAGTGCGTCAGAGGGACCGCAGTGACGTCCTCCTCACCAGAGTGATGCCCAGCGCAGAGTGCCACACTGACCACCGCCTTGTCCGCTGCAAACTCAGGCTCCACTTCAAGCCAAAACCCAAGAAATGGGGGCCCCCCAAGAAAAAGCTTGACGTTGCCAGCCTTCAGCGTGACGATGTGAAAGCTGCCTTTCAGACAGATTTACAGCGCAGGCTCAAAGACACAGCGGACCCAGTAGACTCCTCCCCTGAAACACTTTGGGAACAACTGAAAACTGCTATTGCAAAATCCTCTGCAGAAGTCTTGGGTTTCGCCAGAAAGAAGAACAAAGACTGGTTTGACGAAAACGATGTAGAGATCCAGGAACACCTAGCAAAAAAAAAAGAGCCGCCCATCAGGCCCACCTAGCCCAGCCTTCCTGCCCTGTGAAGAAATCTGCCTTCCGCCTCGTCTGCAGCAGTCTCCAGCGCAAGCTCAGAGATCTCCAGAATGAGTGGTGGACCAGACTTGCACAGAGGACCCAGCTTTGTGCTGACAATGGTGACTACAGGGGCTTCTACGAAGCACTGAAAGCAGTGTATGGCCCCAGGCACCTGGTACAAAGTCCCCTGCGAAGCGCGAATGGCCAGGCACTCCTCACAGATAATACTTCCATCTTGAACCGCTGGTCGGAATACTTTCAGAGCCTCTTCAGCGCTGAGCGCACTGTTCAAGAAGCAGTCGTCCTACAAATCCCACACCTCCCAGTAAAGGTTGAATTGGACGAACCGCCCACCGCTGAAGAGACCCTCACAGCCATCCACCAGCTCAAGAGTGGCAAAGCAGCAGGCATTGATGGAATACCGCCAGAGATCTGGAAACATGGAGGCACAGCACTGCACAACAAGCTCCATGACCTCTTTCTCTGCTGCTGGGAGGAAGGAACACTACCAAAAGATCTCCGTGATGCAGTCGTTATCACCCTGTACAAGAACAAAGGCGAGAAGTCTGACTGTTCCAACTATCGGGGAATTACCCTGCTGTCCATTGCTGGGAAAATCCTTGCAAGGCTGCTCCTGAATCGGCTGGTACCTGCCATCGCTGAAGACCAACTCCCAGAGGGCCAGTGTGGCTTCAGAGCAAACAGGAGCACCACCGATATGGTCTTTGTGCTGAGACAGCTACAGGAGAAGTGCCGCGAGCAGAACAAAGGGCTGTACGTAACATTTGTCGACCTAACAAAAGCGTTCGACACTGTGAGCAGGCAAGGCATGTGGCAGATCCTGGAGCGACTTGGCTGTCCCCCAAAGTTCCTCAACATGATTGTCCAGCTACACGAGGACCAGCAAGGCCAGGTCAGACTCAACAATGATCTCTCAGAACCATTCCCTATTCTCAACGGCGTAAAGCAGGGCTGCGTGCTGGCACCGACCCTCTTCACCATCTTTTTTAGCATGATGTTGAAGCAGGCCACAGTGGACCTCGATGATGACGATGCAGTGTACATCAGGTATCGTCTCGATGGCAGCCTGTTCAACCTTAGACGACTGCAGGCCCACACGAAAACCCTAGACCAACTGATTCGTGAGCTGCTTTTTGCTGATGATGCTGCCCTCGTTGCACACACAGAGAGAGCCCTGCAGCGCATCACGTCTTGCTTCGCAGATGCTGCCCAGCTCTTTGGACTCGAGGTCAGTCTGAAAAAGACAGAGGTCCTCCATCAGCCGGCACCCAAGACAGTGTATCGCCCTCCTCACATCACCATTGGCGAGTCTGAACTAAAGTCAGTGCACCAGTTTACTTACCTTGGCTGCATTATCACGTCGGACGCCAAGCTGGACAAGGAGCTTGACAGCAGGCTGGCAAAAGCGAACAGCGCTTTCGGGCGACTTTTCAAGCGGGTGTGGCACAATCAACAGCTGAAAACAGGCACCAAGATCAGCGTGTACAGAGCTGTGGTCCTCACCACCCTGCTGTATGGTTCCGAGTCTTGGGCCCTCTACCGCAGCCAACTACGACTCCTCGAACGCTTCCACCAGCGCTGCCTGCGTACCATCCTGGGCATTCACTGGAGTGACTATGTCACCAACGTCGAGGTCCTTGAACAGGCTGAAACTGTGAGCATCGAGGCTTTGCTGCTGCGGACACAGCTCCGCTGGGCGGTGCATGTCTCCAGGATGGAGGATCATCGCCTACCAAAGATCACCCTGTTCGGCGAGCTTGCTACTGGACACCGTGACAGAGGGGCACCAAAGAAGAGATACAAAGACTGTCTCAAGAAGTCACTTAGTGCCTGCCAAATCGACCACCACCAGTGGTCTTCGCTTGCTGCGGACCGTGACACCTGGCGCTCCACCATTTACAAGGCAGCTGTCTCCTTTGAGGACTCTCACAGAGCTAGCCTTAAGGACAAGAGGCTCAGGAGAAAAAACAGAGATGCCGCAGCTCAGAACCCTGGCCATACCTTCCCCTGCAGCCACTGCGGTCGAACCTGCCTGTCTCGGATTGGCCTCCGCAGCCACGAACAAGCCTGCAGACGTCGTGGGCAACTCCTATAAAATCTTCGTTCGCGAAGTCAAGCCAAGAGAGAGATGTTGGCACCAGCTTGAAACCTCATCAAGACTTTGCTGGAGAACTTCGTTTATTTTTGGCAATTCGCTGTTTGATGTATGTATGGTAGTGTCATCAGCAAATAAGTCACACGTTGCAGCGGGATGTGAGATAGAGAATGGTAAATCATTGATAAATATGTTGAATAACAATGGGCCCAAAATTGACCCCTGAGGAACACCACACGTTACTAAACCTTCACTCGAGTAATTACCATGAAGCAAAACTTTCTGTTTTCTGTCACTTAGATAGGATGATATCAGATGTACGGTATTGGAATCGATGTGATACATCGGTAGTTTTTTTAATAAGATAGAGTGGTTGACTAAATCAAAAGCTTTTTTAAGGTCAAGAAAAACTGCACCTGATAACTGAGAATTATTAATGGCTGCAATGATATGTATAAGGGCAGTTTGGCAAGAGTGTTGCGGGCGAAACCCAGACTGCATTTTACTGAGTAGACAGTTCTGTTCTAGAAAATTTTGCAGATGTGTATGGATATGTTTTTCAATAGGTTTTGAGATAACTGGTAGAATGGAGATAGGTCTATAATCATTCAATGAGTTTAAGTTTTTGCTTTTGGGAAGGGGAATGACCTTAGCTGTTTTTAACTCATCAGGGAAAATATTTCTTTGAATAGAAAGATTGTAAATGAACGTTAGAGACTCAACTATGTAGGGCAGAGCTATTTTAAGAATTTCGCAACTGATGCCATCTGAACCACATGACCTCTTTTTCATATTAGATATATATTTACCCACGTCAAAAACAGTCATTGGGGGGAGTGAGAAAACACAACCAGCAGTATTGTTACTGTGTAATCGTAGTTGCTCAGAACATTGGTATTTCGCAGGATCATTTGTATTAGTGCGTGCTAAAGTCTCAGCTATGCTAAGAAAGTGGGTATTGAAGGTATCTGCAGTGAGCTCAGGTGCAATGTTCATGTCTCTGTGATTGTGACCTTTAGTAAAGGTGTTGATAACTTGCCAAACAGAGCGCAGGTCCTTGCCGTCTGCAATGATCTGTTCAGCATGTTGTCTTTGAGCTTTTCGGACCAAAGATTTGACAAAATTTCTTTGCTTTTTATAGTCAACAAATTTCTTTTCTTTCTTAAGTGTATCTCTGAGTTGCATGGCTGCTTTTATTTCTCCAGTTAGCCATTCAGGAATTGTGGGATGTTTGACACGTTTTGTTCGCACTGGGGCATGTTTAGCTAGAACACCGAGGAACAGTTCATACCAGCGGGTGAGGGCTTCATTTGGGTCATTGTAATTTAACACATCATTAAATGGGGTATTGGATAAGTCATAGAGAAAGGCATTCTGGTTAAATTTTTTGAAAGACCTGTAAATAATAGTAGTATGCCCTGTGCAAGATTTCTTAGCTAATTTGGCAGACAGCGAGAAAGATACTGGGAAGTGATCACTGATAGAAAAATTGAGAACATGGACATTATTAACAGCATTTACATTTGTAGTATAGATATGGTCTATCATTGTCGCAGAAGATGAAGTAACTCGTGTGGGCGACTGAATAACTTGTGTTAAACCAAGAAAAGAGATCATTGAATTCCATGAAGAGTAACAGTCTTTTAACAAATCAACATTAAAATCACCTAGGATATGTATATCACCCCTGCATTTCTGTACTGTGTCAATCATTGATTCAAAGTCATCAAGCCATGCCACTGTGGCCGCTGGATTTCTATAAATAAACCCTACAAGAACGGGTGATGACTTCGATGTTTTTATTTCCAACCACATGCATTCAATTTGCTTTGATTCTAGGTCAAGTCTTCTAGTCACATATTGAATTATAGAGTCATGTATGTATATTACTATGCCAGTTTGGCCTAGAACAGTGGCATCACGACGTAGAATAGAAAAATTAGGTATGGAGATTGCCTGATCACTGATATTGTCTGTCAGGCGGGATTCAGTGAAGCCAAAGATATGAAATTGTGATGGCTGATTTAAGAGAATAGTGATGTCAGGTATTTTGCGGCAGAGATGATACACATTAAGGTGGCCAATGTTCAAGAGACGATCTGGGTTGTTGGTATTTGGTGACATCTGTCTTTCTGACTACAGGATAATGGGAGAAAAAAGAAACTGGTTGCACTTGGGAAATAACAAGAGAATGAGAAAGTAAAGTTAAATAACCGAAGCTAAATACCCGATAACAGGTTTAACACGAACGATCTAATCTATGCAATAAGTAATGACACGCAATAAGATTTCCAAACACGATACGTGTCACAAATGAGAGTTCAATGTTCCTATAACTCAATGCTGCCTTACAAGATACCCTAAAATTATTATTATTTAAATCGCAGAAGCGTCTAGCAATTTCTTATGTCCGGACAAATCCCAAGAAAAGCACAAGCAGATACAAATATGCTTGTGATGAAAGTGTCAACACTCGCACGATATGTCAAGATGATGCCATCCCAGCACACATTTAAGATATTAAATAGATAATAGTAATCAAAATACAGTAAGACATGCTATCCATGAATTACTATTTTCATCTAGTAATATATCGGCATATAATACTGAAGGAATCATAAGACACTCAGTCTATGCCCGTCACATTTCTATTGTATTGAGTATGAGTGCCTCGCATAGCCTGACATATTAGATAAGTCGACAGGCAGACAATGAAACATTCTAGTGATTATGATGTAGTAAATATCACCAAAGAATTAAAATAGAGAGTCATAGTCTATTCTATGCTCACCGCCTTCCTCGTATAATGTGTACGAGTGCACGTCAAGACAATACAGTAACGGGAAAAAAAAGCGATGGGCATAAAATAAAGTATGCTACTGACATGCTGAAAGGATCCTGCCGAGAATATCATTTCAAACGCAGACAGAGGTCATATTCAGTTTATATGCTTAACACCTTCGACAAGTGAAAAGTCTCAGATATGCATCATTAGTAAAGTGGCAACATATGCTAGTAAAGCAATATTTCATTTTCTCTCTCAGACGCAGCTCACAATCAACGGTCGATGAAGATCTTGAATCAGCATCACATCGGAATATATTGTTAGAACTACAGGGTCATACTCTATTCTATGCCCTGCGCCTTCCAACATGTATTGGACGGTGAGTGTCTAGACATGTAGATTTCCAGTTGGGCTAAAGCGTGGGGCATAAAATGGAGTAAGCCAGTGAAAACACTGTGGTTGAGACTACCAAAATAAAACAAGAAGGCCATACCCAAGTCTATGCCCATCATCTTTCTCACACAGAGATATGAGGTGTGTGAAGGTTATGAGCATAGAGTGGGGCATGCCACCGTGTATCGTACTGCAAACTCAGTGCATAATGTAGGGTTTTAGGAGTTCTGCAACAAGCCGCAGGGGGTCAAAGGGTTGTGCAGATGGAGCTGAAGGGGCCATGAAGTCAGGTGAGTAGACAGGCTGCCCCATCTCCAAGGGGTTGACGCTGGGCTGAACGTGTGTGGGTGTGGGTCGTTGTCACGTAACGGATGTGACATGTTGTTTTATGTTTTTCGCCAAGTCGTTTTTCTGTTAATAAATGTAGGTCGCCGACTTCTGTAAATAGCCTTAGTTTAGGGAAGTTAATAAATGTAGTGTGAGCGTAATCGTAAAGCCCGTGCAGCAAGCTTAGCAGTGAGCGAGTACAGCGGTTGCACGCTTTAGTCAAGTAGCTTTAACCGAACAGTGTTCAGAAGTAAAGTTAACCTGCGAGGTAGCAGTAGGATATTACGGTCAGTCAGCGGAGTTAGCCAGCGAAGTGAGAGTCTGGGTCAGGGTGCGGCCTCGTTTGGAGCCCTTGACAAGCTGTGTGAGGGTTCTTTTACCCTCCCTGCAAGACCACGGCCAGTGTTCCTGGGTGTGGGTGTCCCGAGAGACTTGTGACCACGGCTGCTACTCACCAGAAGACCCCTCCGGTTCGTCTTCGTCCTTGTTTTGTCTCGTCCTGCCGGAGGACTCACCAGTGACAGGTATTTACTCATGCCATTTTCCTCAGTTAGCTGCTGTGCTCTCGGGTGTGTGAATGTGTATATAGGTGCGGAAGGGTATGTTCGTCTAGTTTTTTAGTGATGTTTTAATTGAGTCTTTAACCATGTTTTTTAGGTTGGGTTGTAATGTGGTGGGTGTCGGATTTAGTTGTTTATGTTCGGCTGTCGCCGAGTGAGTATATTTAAAGGGCCATGTTGTAAAATGAATTAAAGTGGGTATCCTTTCAAATATATCTGTATTAAGTCCTAGATGCAATGTAATAAGATTGTCACGTTGGGTGGTTGCTGGTGATTATTTCATATCGTTGTATGTACATGTGGATATTTTGATAATGTTGGTTTTAGCAGTGGCAATGTTATTATACAAAAGTGGTTGCGCTAGCTTAATGTTAGTGTAATGGAATGGTGCAGACCTGGTGAATGTTGAATGTACATAGGAAGCTTTCATATCCATGATTGTATATTTAATATGGCCAAGGCAGGTATTAGGGTGAGACGAGACACAACTCACGTGGTTTGTGAGTAGGTTTGTGTCAAATAGGCCAGAATTAACTGTGTTGGCACTTTGACTGACAATGCGCCCTTTTCCAGTGCACTGGCTTCGAAGATTGGCTTCGATCATTGGCTTCGAAGACTTCGTTCTTCGATCTCATCATCCACAACCAACGGTGACGCATCATCGGGAGTCGGAACGCCTTCGCTAGCCGGTCCTGTTGGACAAGTACGTTGGGCTACAGCAGGCTGATTCTACGTTCTGAGCGTCGGTCACAGGCGTGCGTGGGCAAGCGCGGCTACGGTGCTCTGTGGTGCAGGGGTAGTACTCGTACGTTATGAGCCACCCTGTCTAGTGTGGGACAGAGGACACTGTACAGAGACAAAGTTACCCGCCTTGTATAGCCGTTGGCCATATTAGTCATTATCACCTGTTAGTCATATTCACCTGTTAGTCATTATCACCTGTTAGTCATATTCACCTATTAGTCATTATCACCTGTTAGTCATATTCACCTGTTAGTCATATTCACCTATTAGTCAAATTCACCTGTTAGTCATTTTCACTTGTTAGTCATCTTTTTATATGTTAATCTTTTTTATGTGTTAATACGTTATGAGTGCATGTGTGGGTATGTGTGAGTGTGTGGGGCGTTAGTGGGTTGGGGTGGGAGTTAGAGTAAGGGTAGGTAATAAAGGATTTGTTTGTTGTTTATCACTGGCGTTGCGTTATTTATTTAGAGTGGGTGGGTTTTCTCGAGTGTCTGCACTCATATTGTCCACGGCGCCCTGACTCCGTCAGGCGTGTCGTGACAGTCGTACCATCTGTGGTGGTGTAGGCCGGTAGACATGCTGGGCAGACATACCCATCTCAGAGTTGTTGCTATAGAGAGGGTGTGACGCCATGTGATGAGTACGAGGCAGGTAGAATGGCTGGCCTGCAGAAGGTGATTTAGTAGCAGGGTCATAGTGTGGGGGTGTCAACATGTGTGCATCTGCTATACTCTGAGCCCCAGTAGACGTATGCTGGGGAGAGGGCGCTCCAGCAACCACTGCACTGTATAGACGTGTCTGGCAGAGCTCTTTAGACCGCTGACTGCAGAGACTGCTGAGAGTGTGGAGTGTGCCCCCAGGAGTTAAAGCTGTGTTGTCGACGGTAATTGTTTCGAGCGGGCGTGTGCTCTGATTCTCTGCCCGCTGTAACCCTGTGTGAGCGATTTCCGGTGTGAGGGTTGTCACTGGATGGAGACGCGAATACAGCAGCTACGTTGAGTGCCAAGTACCTTGTGCCACGGGGGCTGGGGTGTAGTGAGTCTCGGTAGAGAGCTTGACGCGGTGCTTGATTAGCAGTGAGAAAGATGCTGCTATGGTCTATGAACTCAACGCCAAGTTTCTTGCAAGCTGTGCTCAAGTTCACATTTGACGTCAGGGTTGCTGGCTTTTTTGGGTGTGCACCTTTCGCAGGTACAATGGAAGACATGTGTAGTCTGGCAGCGGGAAAGGCTTTTTTACATGTCTGAAGGAGATGGGACCACCTGCGTTCCTCCACAGCTGACTTGTCAGTGCAGTCGTTAACCCCAACATGGATGGTGAGATGCTGCACGTGGTGATGTGGGCCTGGCTGGGTAGTTACCCACTTCTCAATGTCGGCAATTTGTAGACCAGGGACTGCACATTTTTGGACTCTACTGCCTGCCGGCACCATCCTGTAGACATCAACTGGACGGAGCACGGAGTCTCCAACAAAGAGGAAGGTAACCTCGCCCATGATAGGCTGCTGGAGAAGCTGTTCGCATGATGAGAGGAAGTCATTATGTGTAGAGGACGTAGCTGGCCGATCATTGCTGACGGGGACTGCACCTTTTCCCGGTATAGCCGATTTCATCCTGCCAGTGCAGTCCCCGCTCTTGGGAACAATAGGGTTTGAGTCTTCACTGTTGTCAGCTAGGACAGAAAAGCTATTACCTGTGGAGACAGTGGCAGTGACAGCCACTTCACACGTTGTAGGCTTCTCAGTGGACAGTGAGGACCTGCAGGCTCCTGACGGCATGAAATCAGTGACCTGGACGCCCGATGAAGCCACAGATTGTTGCGGTGCTTGCAGTGCTGTGATGTCCTTATTAGCAGCGACAAGCTGACTAGCCAGGGTGATGTTCTCTTTTTCCAGATCAGCGACCCGGGACTCGAGAGCTTTCAGAGTGGCGCCAAGCTGACTGGCTAGCGCGACCTTCTCCCTTTCCAGGTCAGCCACCCGGGACTCGAACGCTTTTACTGCAGCGTCAAGCTGACCTAGTAGGGCGTTGTTTTCGTTATCCCGGAAGACAGTTCGGGATTCTACAGCTTTAACTGCAGCAACACCCTCCTTCCCAAGATCAGTGAATCTGGCCTCGAGCGCTTTTGAGGCAGCTTCAAATGTATGTGTCAATGCATTGATTTCCTCCCCTACCTGTGCAATCTTTGTAAACAAGTGGGGCGTGTTGAAGACGGTGGGTAGGCGACGATAGCGGCGCGCGGAGCTGCAAATGCGTTTGATACTAGAACTTGGTGGCGTGGAGCAGCAATTGAGGAGTTCCTCTTCATCTATGTCTGACCACTCCGGTTCAGACAAGTCATGCTTGCCCTTTGCGACTGGAGAATGGCAGCATTTCAGCAGTGTCTCCTCGTCGATGTCAGACCACTCGGCTTTGGTAGATGTGTCAAAGCAAGTTTCTTTCAGAATTCCAGGTGTGGGAGTGAAGTCTGAAAATACCGCAGGCATCTGGATGGAGGCCAGCTGACGTGCATACGCCTTCTCCAGGGCAGCGGTTGGGCAGTCCACATCCAAGATTGACGCTACTAGCGGTCCTAGACTATCGATTTCATCCTCTCCAACCAGGGGGCAGAGAACACCTTGGGCTAGCAGGGTTCCGGTGTTTTCAACGTGCTTAAAGTAAAGACTGTATGTAATAAGTTTATCATCATCTGTGATTAGTCTGATGATCGTCTTGGACAGGTGAGCAGGTGGTATTGATGGGCCAAGAAGGGGCTCGGTGCAGTTGACCTGTACAGTGGCTTCAGTGTCATCACGGTGTTCAATCTGTCGACATGACTGGTGTGACGCGGGTTTACAGTAGCGTCTCAAAAGGACACGTCGCCATACGTATAATTCCTCGAGAGAACAATGCAGAACCTTTTGTAGTTCATCGCGAGTATCCTGTAGCTGGAAAACATTACGGGTAGCTACAGTAGGTGTAGCTGATGTTTCAGACATGGTGATGGATATACATTTTATTGGCAGAGAGTTGTTTGTGCGCTGCAGAAATGGCAATCATAGTGCATGAAATTAGATGTTCGACAGCATGACTATGATACCAATGCGTGATTGGGATACATTTCTAGGGGAAGGCACTCGCGAGAGGGAGATAATTTGTCGGAGTCAGCTGCTCAAGTTCCAAGTGACGCGTCAGCCGCTTTAGATCCAAAAGGCGCGAGACGCGCAAATGTACGCAAACAATGTTATCAATAAACGTAATTTTCAGTCTGTTTGACAAGTCATTTTTAATTAGAGCATATAAGAAGTACACGCTCAATTGTTTCTTTTCAAGCCCACACTATTGCAAACATTCACAAAAAGTATTCAAGAAATCAAAACTCACTTGGTGCAGTGTTGTAGATCTACTCCAAGGTTAGGCTAACGAAAGTCGTGGAACAAAAATAGCATTTGAGGTGTTCACAATCACCTTTCAGGATTATTTATCACATATTAAAGAATCCGTGACTGTTGCACACCTACACACGCTCCACTTCAGGACTTTAGTTCCAGATGAATAGAATAACTACACATTTGAAGCGGAGATGTGAAAAGATAGTTTTGACAGTGTATCCTCGGTGGCGCAGAGAGTGCTGAGATAGAGAGAGAGAGAGAGAGAGAGAGAGAGAGAGAGAGAGAGAGAGAGAGAGAGAGAGAGAGAGAGAGAGAGAGAGAGAGAGAGAGAGAGAGAGAGCGTGAGAGAGCGTGTGTGTGAGAGAGGGAGAGAGAGAGAGAGAGAGAGAGAGAGAGAGAGAGAGAGAGAGAGAGAGAGAGAGAGAGAGAGAGAGAGAGAGAGAGAGAGAGCGAGAGAGAGAGAGATGATGATGAAACGTTTTATTCAGGATAAAAAGTTTTAGGGATAGCAATGCCTATCTTCCAAACTGTCCTGCTACTCTACACATATAAAAATACATCGGACGATACAGCAAAAGATAAAACACATATAAGTAAAAAGACCCATTCCCCCCCTTCCCCCCCCCCCCCCGCTCACCCTCAGGAGAAAAAAAAAAAAAAAAGAAAAAGAAAGAAAGAAAAAGAAAGAAATTAAACCAATATATATATATATATGTATATATACACACTAGTATGAACTTGACATATTAATGCAGACAGTCGAACTATTACATAACCTGCAGCAATCTGCTGTGCTGGAGCAACATACTAAGCAGAGGGATAGAACATTCACAACGACAGCAAATATTTATGGACGCGAGCTCTGAAGATAGATAACTTTGAAATAGACTTTAAATGAGAGGGCAAATTATTCCATGACTTAGCACCGGAAAATGATATGCTAGATTTGAAGATGTCAATTCTCGGTTTTGGGAGATGGAGTAAGCTGTTCCTCGTGTTCTCTCTATTCGTGTGGGAAAACAGCTCGCGGAGATAGGGAGGGGCGGCATCGTTTAGAATTTTTTGCACAAGTAAGCATCTATTAAGTTCCAATTGTTTACTAAGTGGTAGGATATTAAGGGCCTTCAGTCTTTCATCAGTAGGGGACGAACCAGGAAGAATAAGCTTAATACATCGCCGGTATAGGGAATTAATATTTTTAAAATGAATGTCTCCACAGCCGTCCCAGATATTGGAAGCATAATTACAATGTGTCTTGATGTGTGCGTTAAAGAATAGTTTTCGAGCATCAAAGTCAACTATACGACTTAATTTGGATAATAAAAAGAGATACTTCGAAATAGTTTTACATGCAGTTTCTATGTGAGGCTCCCAGCTGAGCTGTTCGTCGACTGTCACTCCTAACAAACGATGTTTTGACACTTGCTCTATGGGCTGAGAGTGAAGGGACAGCTCAAGGGGTTGCAAGCCACGTTGATGCTTTTGGCGTGTCGTCACCAACATACTTTTCGTTTTAGGAGTACTAATAATCATATGATTTTCTTCACACCAAGTTGACACTTCATCTAAACTATGTTGGAGGACAGCGCTCACGGTTGATCGCACGGTTGAGCGAGAGCGAGAGAGAGAGAGAGTGAGAGAGAGAGAGAGAGAGAGAGAGAGAGAGAGAGAGAGAGAGAGAGAGAGAGAGAGAGAGAGAGAGATTAACTAACCATAATCGACTGATCACTAATCACCATAAGGGGGAAAAACTCTTTCTATGAACTCCTGTGCTGTTAATGCACAGGAAGCAATTTGTTTGTGAAACAAGCATAAAAACCGCCTAATAACGAATTCACTTCAGAAAGGCCAACAGAAGTGGATGCAGCAAAAGGCAACTTTGTTTTGTTGAGGCCCCTGTCTACGAGGTTTCAGAAGGATTTATCCCTTATGCAGCTGTGTGTTCTCTGGTATGTCGAAAAGTGAAGCGATTAAAAAGAGAATATCTCAACAAGAAATGTTTTTGTCTAGCGCTACCAAGCGAGATTTGATAGCTCACACCGATCATCCATCCACGGACGACTGCGCTTTATCCCTTCACCTCGACTCTGGTGAGCGTCTGCGCATGTCCCTGCGCAAGCGTTCTGTGGTTGACCCCGACACCCTTGTGGTCGAGTTGAACGGGGACCAAGAGGAGACGCGACGTCTGGGCGAAAGAGACTGCTATTTCAGCGGACCTACAGAGGGCACGGACGGTCACGCCACCTTGTCCATGTGTGGGGGGCGACTGGTGAGTGACCATTTCGACAGATGCACGCACTCTTGGTTTCTGTCATTTAGTAATTGACGATAGGTAGTAACCGTTTCCCAAAACAAGCACCAAGCGGCAAATGTACGTGGCACAAATCTTAATGAGTTTCCCCCCCCCCCCCCATTACAGGGCACATGAAGATTAACTCATTTGAGGCGTACCGCATCCGAATACGCGGCTAAAGCCGCGTATTCGGATGCGGCACGTCTCGAATGACTTAATGCGTTGGTAGGATCGTTTATATCCGCGTAATTTAAGAGGGCGGGCTATATGTAATCTTTGGTAGTTTGGGAGACATCCTTTCTAGCCGTTGCCTACGACGGTGTGATATATATATATATATATATATATATATATATATATATATATATATATATATATATATATATATATATATATATATATTATAAGTTATTGGTCGGAGGGGTTCGCTACACGGACCTTTGTAGGCATGAGGGAGGTCAAAGGACTCATTGTACCCCGAAGGCCAAAGGCCTGAGGGGTACAATGATACCTTTGACCTCACTAAGGCCTACAAATGTCTGTGTAGCGAACCCCTCCGACCAATAACGTATTTGTTTTCCTTCCTCCGTTTATTGTTTAGAAAAAATCCAGTTTATGAAGACGGCCGCTTCTGTGGCGGATAGGTGACACCATTGAATATACATGTTCTGCCGGGGATTCCCAGTTTTTACGAGACGGAGTGTGACGTAGCATGATTCCATGTGAAGCGCAAGTTCCGCGAGTAAAAAAAAAAATCTTGGCTTGTGTACAGAATGATTCAAGCTGCAATGTCTACAAAAGGTCGATAACGTATGACAGTGACAGTGCTTCTTGACTGCTGTGTGTTTCAGAAAAATTAAGAACTTTTTGATGAAGCGATTGGTATTTGACCACTAATGTGACAGCTTGTGCAA
Source organism: Semisulcospira habei (assembly GCA_036245525.1). Lineage (NCBI taxonomy): Eukaryota > Metazoa > Mollusca > Gastropoda > Semisulcospiridae > Semisulcospira > Semisulcospira habei. The sequence continues at coordinate 207,925,176 of BTPG01000001.1, forward strand.
GTTTGCATGGTGCCTTGTGCTATTAGATTCAAGATGACTGAATGGGATGCTTCGAGTGTGCAGCAGATTGTGGTTGTTATATTCTATATTGTCATGTGTGTTTGGATATCTGGAAAAAGGAATACCAAAAAAACGCTCGTTGTTAACAGCAGGACTAGTGCTGAGATAGATTTTAAGGTAAAAATTTATTTTACAGCGATGACATGATGTCAGATAGTCTTCGAAAATTCGTGAGATGTTTTTCTTCAGATAGTCTCGTACTGAGTGACGTGAAGAGTGAACTTTGGCAATATCGTGCTTTGTGTATACTGGGTGTGTATTTTTGTTTTAGTTATTGAATTTGTTGCTCTGTGCTTTGGTGAAATGGTGGCATGTTGGTGGCTGAGCAGACGACAGTGTGTTGTTGGCAAGGATTGCTGTCTCTGATTGGTTAAAAAAAACTCGGAAGCTATTTTTGTTCCGTGGTTTCCCGAACTTTAAAAATGCTCGGCGCATTGCGATGAGATGGATTTGGCGAAGGCTTTTGCTGTTTGCTCTGTGTAATTAGTGGTGAAATATTGTTTAAGTTGGCCCCTCACGTCGTAAAAAATAAGGCAGAGGATGTGTATTACGTCAAATAGGACTACTTTAGTGCGTTTTTTTCTGCTATTTTGTCGAACCGAGTTGCTATCAAGACTCGAAAACGAGGTCCTAACGCGTCAGCGAGAGGGCTATAAAACGTCCGCCATTTTTCGCTACAGGGGTTTTTATATCACGGTCACATGGTACGGTTTGCGCTGAAGTGACTGGTCGTGTGACGTAGGGAGGAAAACAAATATATATATATATATATATATATATATATATATATATATATATATATATATATATATATATATATATATATATATATATATATATATATATATATATATATATACAGTCTTTACCGCAAGGCTCATTGAAAGTGCCCTGCATCAGTAGCTGCGGAAATGTGTGACACTTTCACGGCTATTATTGCAGGGCGCCTTAATTGAGTTAATCTCCCACAGATTGGCAACGTTCAAACAAACAAGCGTCATTATGAGGTGCACTCGCTGCCTGAAAGCTCCACCAATCGCCGCTCGACTGACCCTCTTCGCGTGCTGGTCACGTGGACAGATGTAGACCACGAGAAAGACGTGACTGAGGCCATTACTGACGAAGAGAGTGAGGATGAACATGGGAATGAAACATCTGAAAACCTCGGTGCTCAAACTGACAGTCAGGAGGTGCGGAAGATGGATGGACTTTGGGACGACGTGATAAAAATGCCTGAAAACGAGTACGACAAAGAGGAACATGATGATTCACAGAAGAGCCGCTGTGGGTAACATCATGATAGTAATTATAACAATTGCCCATGTGTGTGCTGGTCTATAATTTTGGACCTTACGGCTCTGAACTGTAAGCATAAGGCCCACACTAGCAGATGAAGTTCATTACGTATGTTGACAAGGCATAACAAAGACAAATGGTGCTGAAATTTGTCTTCAGATTTACGAGTAATGGTATTTAACAGCCCTTTAACTTGGTTTCCAATCGATTTTAAAATTTAGAACAAGAAAGGCAAAGCCCTTATAGCTGACGTGTATGACCAATCCACACATGTGTGACAATAAGTAAAGGGATGGCTTCTGCACAAACAAAATTCATGTTTTTTTTTTCTTTCAAAATTTAATCAGTTTTCACACATCTGTCAAACCCCCGTGACTCTTGACCTTTGCGATGAGTCGACTAAATTAGTTTACATAGGATGGTCTTATCATCATCAGCTACCTTTGTGCCAAATTTGATTGAAAAGTTTGCAAAATAACTACAATTCTATCAAAAATGGCATTTTACACACATAATTGTGACCCTCTCTCACAAAATCAGTCTTAACTCGCATTTTGGATGTTTTGACATATATACATTTCTGAAAACTACAGTGTTTGCTGATTACTGTGATATATGACTGTATGCTGTAGTGCAACAATTGTAGAAGTTGTTAGTGTTTAAAGTTGTTAAAGCCTCTGGCGGCCATTTTGAGAAAACAGCCTGTGAAGTTTCTGTGTGCAGCATAATTGGGGCCAAGGGCAGACTTTTAAAATAATTTTTAACCTATTTAATTGCATTTTTCATGATAAAGATTTTAACCATACGATACTTTGGTGTATGTAGAATACATTTATGCAAAAAAGCGAAAATGACCCAGATTGACCTCCACCACATATTATTGCGTGTAGTGCTGATTGGCTCACTGCGAGTTAAGACTGGTTTCGTGAGAGAGGGTCACAATTATGCTGACCCCTCTTGTGACCCTTGACCTTTTCAAAGGGGTCATCCAAATTAGTATGCATAGATAGGTCTTACCATCAGGTATTCCTGTGCCAAGTTTGGGTCTGAAGTAGTGAATAGTAACTGAGAAAAAACATTTCTTGTCAAAATGGTTATTTTTCACCTATATCCTGAGCTCTTGTGATCCTTGACCTTTCCATGGGTCATCCAAATTAGTATGCATCGATAGATCTTACCATCATGTATCTGTATACCAAGTTTAGGTTTGAAGTTGTGAATAGTATTTGTGAAAAATACATCTTTTGTCAAAACATGGCTATTTTGGACCTATTTCCTGAGCTCTTGTGACCCTTGATCTTTCCGAGGGATGAACCCAAATTAGTATGCATAGAAAGGTCTTAACATCAGGTATCCTTGTCCCACGTTTGGGTTTAAGTTGTGAATAGTGTTTGAGAAAAAAATAAATTATGTCTAAATATAACTATTTTTGATATATTTCCTATCACCTGTCCCCATGACCTTTGTGAGCGGTCACTAAAATTGATATGTTTAGAAAGGTCGTGCCACAAAGTATCATTGGGCCAAGTTTGAAGACTGTGGCTTGAATAGACTCCGAGAAATTGCCAATGTTAAGGTTTACCACGGACGACGGACGACGGCCGACTGACGACGGCAGACGGACGACGGACGGACGACCACTGGCCCAGAACATAGAATCACTTTTGCTTCGCACGTGAGCCAAAAATCTTGTGAAATCCCAGAGAATCTCTACCTCTTCCGTCCGTTGAAAACATGAATCTCTCCAGACAGCGGCCGACATCTTACCGAGGACCTTTTGCGCGCCGAGTCACTTCTACGTCGAAGAAAGAAGTGATGTTCTCTGTTGCAGTACGATGATCTCGAGCCTTTGTCAACCTAAATTGAGGATGCGTTTTGCCCTAACACCGCTTTAAGCAATACAAGGACCACCGCATCTGAAGTGCTCTGCATCTAACCTTGCACCTTCGTTGTGACTGATAGGTTTCAAATGCCGCGCTATAGGACCTTCGGACTTTGATATGACCTTGGGACTTTGACACGGATGGGCCTAATATTGCCAGTTTTTAGCCTTTAACCGTCTGAGCTATCTTGTGACCGACCACCCTTAGAAGAGATCACCTGTCATTAAAAGGCCATCATTACTATACAAAAATGGTCTGTAAAATGACAGGTTACTTTTTTACCTTCAATACCTTTCTTGGGAGAGCACATGTCTATTAATGCCCGGTTTTATTTCATGTCCAGATGGTGTGAGCCGCTCCGTGGAAGACAGAAAAGTGGTTGTGGAGGTAGCCAACTACCTAGACATGCATTATTTGCACATAGCGGAGACTCGTCTGGGACTGACCACAAATGACGAGCTGATTGACCTGCAGGTTCTCAAGTGGAACGGAGTGAGTTTTTTCCTCAACATCCTCCCACTTCGAATACTAGCCTTCTGCAAGGGCTGATGGGGGGCCATACCTCTTGCATTTGGTGACTGTTGTCTACTGAACTTTGTGCCCTCTATGCTCATGCGAAGTCTGAACACAATGCAGAACATCGAAGCATCAACTTGCAGTACGACAGATCTATCTCTTAGTAAGAGTCTTATGGTATTAGAGAAAAAATAAAACAAAACAGGGCAGGTCGGGTGGCACTTGACCTTGGAGACGCGCCTACCCCAGGTGAGACATCCCGAATTTCTCCTCGTGGGACAATCTTTACAAATAATGTCAGTCGCCTTCGCTTCAATCAAGCAAGGTCGGATATAACCCATTTTGTTGACAGCAGTTGAAAGTCATGTTAAAGATTCTGCTGAACAGGCTGAAACCACAGGCAGAGGAAATCATAGCTGAGGAACAGGCAGGCTTCAGACCAGGGCGCAGCACAACTGAGCAGATCTTCAACCTGAGAGTTCTATGTGAGAGGTACCTCCAGCATCAGCAGGATGTCTATCATGTCTTTGTGGATTTTAAGAAAGCATTTGACAGGGTGTGGCATGCAGCCCTTTGGTCCACAATGAAGCTATACAACATTAATGCCAACCTGATCAAAGTCGTAGCAAACCTTTACAACAAGGCCACTAGCGCAATCTGCTTCAACGGCAAAATAGGAAACTGGCTTAGGACTACAGTCGGAGTCAGCCAAGGGTGCTTGCTCTCACCTACTCATTTCAACATCTTCCTGGAAAGAATCATGACAGACGCACTGAAAGATCATGAAGGATCTGTCAGTATTGGAGGCAGAACAATCACGAACTTGCGCTTTGCGGACGACATTGATGGCATTGCTGGAACAGAGAAGCAACTAGCTCAGCTGGTGGAAAAGCTGGACAGTACAGCCATTGCGTACGGGATGGAAATCAGTGCAGAGAAGACCAAACTGATGACCAATAACACCAGTGGTATTGGCACTGACATCATGATTGGACGCCAAAACACTGGAAACCGTTAATAAATTCAAATACTTAGGAGCCATTGTGACAGATGAGGAATCAAAACCAGAAATTCTGTCCAGGATTGCGCAGGCAACAACAGCACTGACAAGATTGAAGAAGATATGGAAGGACAGAAACATCACACTCTGCTCCAAGATCAGACTGATGTGCTCCTTAGTCATCTCAGTGTTTTTGTATGCCTGCGAGTCATGGACCCTTACAGCAGACCTTGAAAGGAGGATACAAGCCACTGAAATGAGATGTTTTCGAAGGCTGCTTGGCATTTCATACAGAGATCACGTCACAAACGTGGAAGTGGGAAGCAGAATCAGGCAAGCCATCGGGTCATATGAAGACCTATTAGCCATTGTGAAAAAACGCAAACTGAAGTGGTATGGGCATGTCACGCGTTCAGCAGGGCTTGCCAAAACAATCCTGCAAGGCACTGTGCAAGGAGGACGAAGGAGAGGAAGACAGAGGAAACGATGGGAGGACAATATCTCAGAGTGGACAGGACTGAAGCTGCGCGATACGCTAAGAATGGCAGAGAACAGAGAGGAATGGAGGGAGCTGGTTGCCAAGTCATCAGTGGTGCCCCAACGGTCGGCAAGACTACGGGATATAGATAGATAGATAGATAGTTGACAGCAACTAAGTAAAAAAAAAAAACCATGGGAATAAGCAACATAGTAAAGTCCAGAGGAAGCTTAGGCGAGTCGTATTAATGAGGCAAAAGACATATATATGACTACTTGGATCCCTTGACCTCTTCCGATGGCATCAAATCACCATGGGCCAGTTGGATGAGTGTGTTTAAAAGGCTGTACTCCGCTGTACAGTAGCATGAGTGAGCTTAACTCATTAGAGACGTGCCGCCTCCGGATACGCGGCTTAAAGCCGCGTATCCGGAGGCAGCACGTCTCGAATGAGTTAAATCCTGCATAATCAACTAAGTAAGGTGCTCCGCTATAACGGATCACATTGCTTAGTGACTTGTACAGGATTAAAGCTCACCCATGCAACTGGCCCCATCCCGCGATCACGATAAGGCGTAAAGTACATTACACTCTACATCCCGTGAATCTTGTCCATAACAGAAGGCCTACTACAACTCATCCTTGTTCACATGTAGCCGTTTCTGATAGAGTAACACATTCGAGACGTGCCGCTTACAGATAAGCGGCAAAGCCGTGTATCTTATGCGGCACGTATCGAATGACATAGGACTCTAACTACGTACCCTTTGGTAGTACCAGTTATGAGGTGTGTTACGCAAGGCTGCTCTGGCTTACAGGTTCAAGCCATTTTGAGCGACGCTGACCTGATCGGTTGGGACATCAAAATCAAACTGGTCAAGATCGTCATTTGGAGAACACATCCGGTAACTATGCACTAGAACTTTAGAGTCGCAGGGCCCAAAACCAAAAACTAGTACATACACACATGAGTTGACGAATACAATATGGCATGGCCGCAGTAACAATGTTGATTAACATGGTGTTTCCTGCTTTAACACAAAAGTCGCCTTAGCATATATCACAAGAACGAATAAAATTATACAAAAAGTCGCAAGTATGAACCCAATTTTTGCCAGTAGTGTGTTTTGTCGTGATTCCTACAAAATCCGAAAAAAACAGTTACCGACAGTACCCTTTTCTTCTTTTATCCCGACCATACTTTTCCTGACTTGGCTTATAACGAACTTGGGATCTAATACCAAAGTGTATGGGCGCTGTCATGACCGAGGTTCGCTGATAGCCAAGCTCTAAGCCATGTAGAACATTTGACAGTGTTGTTTATTGTCCAGTCCTGGTACACGACAAACTCCACCAACACAATCGGCAGCCGCCTGCATAAAATCTGCACAGGTACCAAAGACACGGAAACCGTCGACCACGTCACTCTTTCTACAGGGTAAGTGTACTCCCCACACTGCAGACAGCATGTAAGAAAGGTGCACTTGCCTAATGCCGATCTGCCATGTGAAGCAGGCAGCAAGTCCGTTTATGTGAAAAGTCATATTTTCATTGTAGCGCAAAGAAAATCTTGCTTGTCACAAAAATGGACACTGGTCACCTAACGACTACGTACCAGTTTGAGGAGATGGATCGACCGTGATAATTCAAGGATATCACCAGATTAGCTTGGCGCCATCAGGCGCCAAGCTAATCTAGCACTACCCTTGAATTACTTACTTACGCCTGTCACCCCTCTCAGGGTATAGGCCGTCGACGAGAGGCCTCCAGCGACTCCTGTCCCGTGCTTCTCCTTCGATTTTACTCCAGGTGGTTCCCAGTCTCTTGATGTCTGCTTGGAGGTCTCGACGCCAGGTGTTTCTCGGCCTGCCTCTTTTCCTCTTTCCCTGGGGGTTCCATGACAATGCCTGCCTAGTGATACTGGAAAGTGGCTTTCTCAGACTGTGACCAATCCATCCCCATCTTCTTCGTTCAATTTCATTCTCTGCTGTTATCTGCTCTGTTCTCTCCCAGAGTCTGACGTTGCTGATCTTCTCTGGCCAGTGGATTTACAAGATTCTTCTAAGGCAACTGTTTATGAAGATCTGTACTCTGTTGACTGTGTTTTTTGTCAACCTCCAAGTCTCTGCTCCATATGGGAGAACTGCTTTTACGTTTGCGTTGAAAATCCGGACTTTGGTGTGTTGTGGCAGCTCTCTAGAACTCCACACTTTTTTCAAATGGAGAAAGGCTGCTCTGGCTTTGCCGATTCGTGCTCTGACATCTGCATCAGTGCCACCTTTTTGTCGATGATGCTCCCGAGATAGGTGAAGGACTCCACCTCATCCAACGGGGTGCCAGCAAGCAAGACTGGTTCTTCCCTGGTTGCGTTCAGCCTCAGTGTCTTTGTTTTCTGTTTGTGGATGGTAAGGCCCACTTGGGACGAGATGTCAGCAAGCCTCGTACCCTTGAATTATCAAGGTCTATTCATCTTCTGATGTAGTCCAACGGGGATAAATGGATAAAATGACATGTTTCAGTCAGTCACAGAGTTAGTCAGTCAGTCAGTCAGTCAGTCACACGGTCAGTCATGCAGTCATACACTGAGTCAGGTCTCACGGAAACCACTGCATTTAACCCCTTCATTTCGAAACACAACCCACACAACACAAGTGCACAACACATAAGCACATGCTATAGCCTGCAAATATACGAGCAAGACGTCATATTCCTCATTAACAACAACACAACAAAAAGCGGCTGCAGCAAAAGTAATTATCCTACAATTCGAAGCACAGGACAGGAGTTGCTGGAGGTCTCTCGTCGACGGCCTATACCCGGGTAGGGGTGACAGGCGTAAGTAAGTAAGTAAGTAATTCGACCCATGCTGTCGTGATGTTACGTTGTTGCAGTGACACGTCGGACCCCGGCAGAGTGGGATTGACCTACATCAGGGGCGTGTGCATGAGGCGTCAACGCTGTTCTGCCGTGAGATCAGCCAATATGGGATTTTTCACTGAGCTTCATGAGTTTGGACACAGGTTTGTGCCGAGATTTGTCTTGCTGTTGGACTTTCATAAATCAACTGAACAGATGTGACAATACGAAGATTTAACTCATTCGGCGCCGACACATCACGGCAAGACATGAATCGAGCATGATAGTTCAAGGGTGGTGCCAGAATAGCTTGGCGCCCATAGGCGCCAAACTATTCTGGCAGCACCCTTGAACTATCATTCTCGATCTGTCTCTATAATTGTAATACGGTCCTTTAGAGGAAAAGATCAAAACTGGGGGATCTCGGTCCTGGGGCTGAATGTGTTAATGAAGTCTTTCGCATTTTAAAATCTGTTCAGTATCGATAACAGCCATTATTACCAAATAACTTGCTATCCACTGGTCACACTCAAATTATCACTAAAACAATGGGTGGTGGTAGGCCGTCAGGGTGTTTTGAGGAGGGAGGAGGCGAGGTGGGAGTGGGGACCGAGGAGCTAAAGCGTACTTAAATGATTTACTTAAAGAATGTTGACTCATGTCACGTGCTGACCATACACACCAAACACAACACCCATCTAACATGTGCAGTTCCGCACCACCGTCACCGTTTCTTGCGTATTATACGTTGCATTCATTGCGATTTCAACGCTCACTCTCTCAAATCAACTGTGGAAAGGTCAGTGACACAGCTCCACTAACCTGAATTCTCAACTACTATTTACACAGATACAGCAGCATATGTATCCACTGCTTTCTTTCATAAATCGACCTATCAAACATTTTTGTCGGCGGGCACTTGTCTTCCATTGGTTTGGCCTCTAGTATCACATTTTCTAGATCAAACTCCACAACATATAGTCTATAAGCTAGCCAGGTCCGGGGTGCACCCCCCCCCCAACCCCCCCCCCCCCGCCCCCCCAGTACTCAATAAAATAGGTTTCAAAGTGTACCTTAGTATGTCCTGAGATGTTTAAGCCATGTTCCCCAAAAAGCCTTCGGAACACACCAGAGATATAGCCGATGGCGCAAGGGTACCCCCATTCACGCTCTTTGCAGATGCGAAAATGAGGTTGAGAAACATTTTCCTCTAAATAAATCAGAATTCAATCCAGAATTCCAAAACAGGAAATATTATGTTAAGGCACACCTTCTGCATCCACTGAAAAAAACAGAATGAAAACATATTGAATCTCTGGCTCAAAGTGAAAGTATTTGTGCACCCAGTAAATGGCCATTTCCGCGAAATCGCAAAAAAGACAAAAATAATGTGTCAGATGTTTTCAGACATTTTTTTCTATAGCACTTACAGTCCACTTTCAGGCTTACGTCATTAAAACAGGATGTAACAATTATTATAAACTTAACTAGGTGATGCTGCGATTGCTGTGAGTGCCACACTGGTTGATTTTGTATCCCTACCCCCAAGTTGTAAAAATTCACAAAATTAATTAGAAAAAAATGGCTAAAGTTATTCCATTTCATGTTGACCTCTCTTTCCCTATTACGTTTCAATAATGTGAGCATAAAGTGCAAGAAAATAAGGCAAGTCGGCATCATTTACGGTACGTTCGTGGTGAATGATAGCTTTTTCCCATTTAAAATTGCCGAATTAGGAAACGTACGTTGTTTCTGATGCCCTCCGAACCTCAGAATTTTTTGTATACAACTGATAGGTCATTTTTAGGTTTTATGGGTTAGGATAGAGTACCACAGTTATTCCCAACCTGATGTTATGATGCTGTGTTGCATTTAGGGACCACAGTGGCTACATTTGCTGCCCTACCCCCATTTTACCAGTACGCAAAGGAACGCAAAATGATCATAACAATTGCTTATGTCATACTCCTCTGTTTAAATATTTTTGTGCCAGTTTTCTTAACAAAATATGCACATTGAGCATAAACATTTGTGATCATTTCATTAATTTCAATGTGACCCATCAATTTAATTGTAATTCCTTTTAGTTAAGGCATGCTTTACATGGGCTGCCGCTGAAGCTTCTACCGTCTGCACATTCAGCAGTCTTGTCAAACTCGGGGAAGGTGTACCTCAGGGAGATGTTGTGTCTGATGCTGTTCTTGGTCTACATTAATGGCATCAGTACAAAAGTATCAAGAATCGTCTCGAACGTCCTCCATGCGAATGACTTTGCAGTGTGGAGCGCAGCATACCGTCTGCACATTCAGCAGTCTTGTCAAGCTCGGGGAAGTTGTTCCTCAGGGAGATGTTGTGTCTGATGCTGTTTTTGGGTCTGCATTAATGACCTCCGTCCAACAGTACCAAGGTTCATCTCGAACATCGTCCATGCGGATGACTTTGCAGTGTGGAGCGCAGCAGAACATAAAGAAGTAGCATCCTGCAGAGTCCAGTATGCTGCCAACAGTCAGCAGCTGGACTGAAAGAGGCCACTCAAACTGAGCTAGACCATCTCTTTCAGATGGAAAATGTCACCTTAAAACTGGAGACCTTCCAGTACCAAAGACAGACAGGCCAACTTTACTGGCAACACATAAATTACTGCATTCACGTGGAGGCCTCACATCGAAGCCATGGAAGCTAGAGCTGCAAAAACAAAGTCTCTGATGAAGAAATTGGTGGGAACCACAGTGGCGCAAATTACAGCATACTGGCACAAGCAAACACCTGCTCGGTCAGACCAGTAGTGCGGCACCAAGATACATCGACAACATGAAACACTGCCTGCAAACCCCCAAAAGCCAGGCTTGACAAGATGTAGAACATGGGTTATTCTCATGATGCAGTGACATTCTTAGAGCCATCTGGAGCACCCCAATTTAGGAAATGGAGGACATTGGAGCCACTGGAACACAGAACAGCACACACGATGAAGAGACTTACTAAACACCGACAGCATGGGAGACGACAGGAGCAGACCAAGAACTGTCATAAACGCCCAAGTCTGAATCACCAACTCAAGGTCCTGCAAAGGGCTAAAACTGGCGTCCTGGAACCAAGCCCAAAGATGTGTGAAGAGCTCCCTTCAGATAACTGGACATCTCGAAAGAGCCTTCTATACAACATAAACAATGTTCCAGGACTCTTTGCCAAAGGTCGAGGCACTGTACAAAGCCATCTCGCTTGAGATTATGCACAAGCGCTACCCTCACAGCTGCTGTGGTACCGCACAAGACGCCGTGCGGAATGAAGGAAGTGGCGTGTACATCTGTTGTGCAGACCGCACTACTACCTCCCTCTCCTTACCAGCTGGCGGCAGCAGCTCCAACTATCGTACAGATCTGCAGGTGCCCAACACAGCAGCAGCGCACTAGCTAGGGAAAGGCAGAAGCTTGATCCACTGATCTCCCCAGGAAGCTTCAAGATAGACTGGATGCCCTGTCCACAACATAGTGCTGCAGTGGATTCCAGTGCATTCTGGAGTGGCTGGAAATGGAGAGGCTGACAACCTGGCCAAAGCAGGCGCGAGACTACCTCAAGATCAAGACCTCCTGTAAAGAAACCAAGACACTATAGCAACAAATGTGATTGGCAACAGCAGAATGGCGGCTGCAGCCCTTGGGCAGACGACATCAACAAGCTGAACAGGGAGAGCCAGGCCACCATCTTTCATCTACGCACTGATTATTCTGGACTGGGTCCGTACAGAAAAGCAGGGACGAAGTTCACAAACTTTTCATAAACGTTTCAGAAACCCAAACTGAAGCCTGGAGGTTTACACACTTTAATTAGATCACTCTGTATCAGCAGCTCATTTGAAGCTTTCGTGCCTAATACATGAAGAGATACCAAAATAAAAGAACGCTTAGCAAATGGGGGAGCTCGGTAGAAGCGTAAACAACCAGTCAGAATGTTCGGCAGGAAGGCCATGCAGTCACTTTATGATCAGAGCTAAATATAGATCACTTGCAACAAACGTCAGCATAATCGTTCGCAATGGAATAGTCACAAATTGGGGGAGAAAATAAAGAAGTAAACAAACAAACAAAAAAAAGTAAAGAAAAAAAAAAGATGTCACCTTAAGAAGGATCTTTGATCTGAAACGTCGTTCCCTGTTTCTATTTTAAAGGGTTTTCTATCACTATCTTCTGTTTTTCTTTCACATGAAACCCTAGCGGCAATAGTTTTACTACATTTAGAAGTAGACAAAAGTTTGCCAGCACTTTATCATTTTTACAAACTTTCACAGACTTTAAGTTAAAGGACTGAAATTGACAAAGTTTCCAGGGCCCTGAAAAAGCCTTGTCATTTTTTTAACAACTTTCACAAATGTTCACAGACCGTACGGACCCTGCTGGACTCACCTCGCGAGACTGGGTCATACGGAAACAGCCCTATGCGAATTTGGCGTAGAAAATCAGTCTCCTTAGCACATTCTCCAAACCTGTTCATACAGAGAAGCGGTGTGCTGGCAGTTCTGACCAGAAGACACGCCCCTGTACACCAAATTCTGAAAACATGCTGCCGAGCTCTTGACAGCTCATTTATTGGCAGCCAAAACAATTTAAGATTTAAGGACGGCCATCAAGGAATTGAACGTTGCAGAAGAAGAAGGTGGAAGTGGTGATCTCGTGGTGGACATGTGGAAACCCTGTATTTTGATGACATTGTTTTGGCTGTTAGGAACCATGAAACCTTATTATGCATTTTCATATTTACACATTTCGAGACGAAAATAAATGAAAGGAAAAGGGGAGACCTTACTAGACCCTCCTAACACTAGGTAAAATATCACCTGAAAGACCAGCCAGTTAAAAATAATTACAATTAAATTGATGGGTCACATTGAAATTAGTGAAATTATCACAAATTTGTATGCTCAGTATGCATACTTTTTAAAGAAAAATGGCAACCAAAAATATTTAAACAGAGGAGTATGACGTAATCTATTTTTATGATTATTTTGCGTTACTTTGAGTACTGGTAAAATGGGGGTAGGGCAGCAGATTCAGCCACTGTGGCACCTAAATGCATCACAGCCTCGTAAAATCAGGTTGAGGGTAACTGTGATACTCTATCCTAACCAATAAAACCTATGAAAGACCTATCTGTTGTATACAAATTTCTGAGGGCACCGGAAACAACGTATGTTTCCCAATTCGGCAATTTTAAATGGGAAAATGCTATCATTCACCACGAATGTACCGTAAAGGATGCCGACTTTGCTCATGTTCTTGCACTTTATGCTCACATAAATGAAACGTAATAGTTAAGAGAGGTAAAAATGAAATGGAATAACTTTAGTAATTTTTTCTAATTAATTTTGGGAATTTTTACAACTTGGGGGTAAGGATACAACATCAACCACTGTAGTACTCACAGTGATCACAGCATCACCTAGTCACGTTTATAATAATTGTGACATCCTGTTTTAATGATGGAAGCCTGAAGATGGACTTCCAGTGCTATAGAAAATGTCTGAAGGCAACTGACACATTATTTTTGTCTTTTTTGCGGTTTCGCGGAAATGGCCGTTTACTTGGTGCACAAATACCTTCACTGTGAGCCAGAGATTTAACGTTTTTTCATTCTGTTTTTTTGTGCCGAGGATGCAAAATGTGTGCTTTAACATAATATTCTGAGTTGGGCTTCTGTAATGAATTCTGATTTATTTAGAGGAAAATGTTTCTCAACCTCATTTTAGCACCTGCAAAGAGCGTGAATGGGGGTACCTTTGCGCCATCGGCTATATCTATGGTGCGTTCCTAAGGATTTTCGGGAAACATGGCTTAAACATCTCAGAACATACTAGGGTACACTTTGAAACCTATCTTATAGAATACTGGAAGAGGGGGGGGGGGGTAGTGTACGGTAGACCTGGCTAGCTTATGGACTAATGCGCCTTCCAAAATATCTTTTCGCCACCGCCACTTTCAAAAGTTTGAGGGCTTGTGCTATCAGACGCTAAATTTCATACATTTGTCTTAACCCATTATGCCCTGACGCACTACAGCCCATCTCCTGCAACAGGTGCATAGTTCTTAGATGACGCCTTTATAATTTGGGAAATACGTGCGCCAGGCTGAATAAGTTAAGAAACAACACACAAGACTCACCAGACAATCGGAGATCGCGCAGATGTGAACATGCAAAGGGCACTCCTATTGTTTACTGTTAAACATAACAGTGGTTTGGGGCGTGGATATTGGACTACTACTTATGATTAATTTTAAAGGTGGTTCAGGACGCAGAAAGCGGTTTTCAGCGTATATTACGAGAAAAGTAGTTAGCCGGGGCAGAATAATAACGTTGTCTTGTAACAAGAATTCTCCTTTGCGAACAGGGAAAAAGTTAGTTTGATTAAAAAAAAAAAGTATAATATTCATTTGTGTTTCATCAACATAAAATACTGCTGCTACAAAACGAAATGCCAGACATCATAATTTCTAAGGTGTAATTTATTAGCCGAAAAATTTCATCGTCTGCTATAGGCATTCATTTTCTTGAGCCCCTGCAGCTATTGATGATGATGATGATAATAATAATAATAATAATAATAATAATAATAATAATAATAATAATAATAATAATAATAATAATAATAATAATAATAATAATAATAATAATAATAATAATAATTTACTAGATATGTATACATGTTCTGACACTGTAGGCGTGATTTTATTCAATCTACCTTAGTTTTAGACGTCGGCCGGCGATTTCCCGCGCACGGCTGTGTGGCAGGCCAACGGCGGCCGACGTCGGCCCGATGGCTTTTTGCGCATTGGGCAATGACCACTGACAGTGAATGGATTATTATGTTGTAATGACAGCCTCGTTTTGAAACACGATGGCACCAGCGGTATGAATAATACGTCTGAGGTAATGTGAAACGTCATGTTAACTCATTCTACCCCAGACACACCACAGCAAGATAAGGATCGACCATGATAGTTCAAGGGTGATGCCAGAATAGCTTGGCGCCTACGGGCGCCAAGCTATTCTGGCATCACCCTTGAACTATCATGGTCGATCTGTGTTCTGCACTGCAATACAGTCTTCAGAGAACAACGGCAAAATTTGGGGATTTCGGTGTTGGGTTAGAATGAGTTAAGTTCCTTCCATCCGCAAAGACATACATTTTCATGAGCTGCACTCCAGCAGCCGCAAGGAACCCATGCCCTTAGCAGAGCTAGATCGGCATCACCTTTTGTTAAAGTTAAAAAATGACAATTCGGGTAAAACGTACATACATTCATTATTGTTTATTGTTGTTGTTTTTGCAGCCTGGGATTAAACCACGATAGTAAACCCAGTATGAATTGTCCCAATGCCGCTATAGGCTTCATGGGCGGCAACCGATTCTTCTTCAGAGCTGACTGCTACAAGAGACATTTCGCGTCGAATTTCCCGTGAGTAAGAGTAGGCCCTAATAGTCAGGGTAGGTTCAAATTCTAAAGAGCGCAAGAAATGCGACATCATTGGATTCCAGTGACGTCACTTTTCTTTTGATCGTCATTATAAGAGTCGTAGTTGGTATTCCTGAACAGTTTTCCCCTAGTGCTGTAATAATGTGTGTGGGTGCGCGCTCATGTGTGTTTGTGTGCGTGCGTGCGTGCGTGTGCACGCGCGTGTGTGTAATGCCGATGCCAATACCATGAAGGCCCTTTAACCCATTACATTCTGAGGCTGATTTAAACAAGATGAGGATTTCATCCCAAAGTCTACCGTATTGTTTGGAGCTCACATGCATTTATCTTTTAGGACTTTGAACATTCAGAGTTGTTCACATTTGTAGGCTTATAGTGTGATTCATTTTCCTCCTCACTAAGCCAACCTCATCAACACACACGTCGGCGCACAAACATAAAGATGGATATACGGCGCTTCCCGCCATTAGTACGCTATGTGGGTTCGTGTAGCGACAGGAATCCATCTCCTTCAGGCCACTCTAACCCACCCTGTGACTCACACACACTGGCACACAGAAATAAAGTCGGACACACGGCAATTCCAGCCATTCTCTGTGGTCTAGTGTAGCTATTCTGAAGAAGAATAATAGCACGAGCAGCGAAATGACTACACTTAAAGCTTCCCGTCATGGCATCATTAGTCCCACGATGCCGTCTTCATAGTGACGACTCGATGTTATACGTCACTCATTGCAGTACTAACATTTGACGTACCAGAGGATCAACTTGGCAATTTTCTTGCTGATTTTCACACCTAGGGCTTACAGGTCACAAATTGACCTAGTCCTACCCCAGAGCCGGGACAAACAGCAGGCGTATGCAAAAACTGTTTATGAAAAATCATGCGGGTAGTAATGAGAAGATAGGTTTTGTTCGCAAAGAAAAAAAAGTTATGTTAGCTGTTTTTTAAATGACTCTGAAAAAGTGGTGCAGAAAATTGTCTGATTTTTACAACTAGGATATACAGGTCGCAATTGACCTAATCGTACCCGACAGCCGAGACAAACTGTAGGCTTATGTATTATGTATTATGAAAAATGATGCAATTCTTAATGTGAAAATTGGGGTGGGGGGGAGGGGGGGGGGGTCGTCAAAAAGATTCAATTGTTTTAAGATTAATACCAAATAAATCGTACATTAATCCCAAAAACGTGTAAATATGTTTTACCCAAAAATTTAATTAACACTTTAAAAGTTCTAAAGGTACAATACTGTTTAACGAACTCGTTCGAAATCTCCCTTTATCTAGCTATAGGCAATATATCTGTAGTAACAATAAGAAAAATTACGTCCTCCAGTGTGGATCAACCGGTCTATGTTAAACTGCCAATTTCTCGCCAATGCGCATCTTAATTTTTTTAAAAAGCGGCCTCGAGATTATTCTTTTAAGGACAATATCATACAACGTCAAGCTTGTCCGTCCTCCATCGCGGGCTTTGGTCGCTGTCACACACACACACACACACACACACACACACACACACACACACACACACACACACACACACACACACACACACACACACACACACACACACACACACACACACACACACACACACACACACACTCACACACTCACACACTCACACACACACACACACACACACACACACACACACACACACACACACACACACACACACACACACACACACACACACACACACACACACACACACACCATCACACACACACACCATCACACACACCACACACACACACACACACACCACACACACACACACACACACACACACACACACACACACGGCGCTTTGGCGCCAAACACACGTTCCCTATCAAGGTTTGCGTAGCTAGACGTGACGTCATTTTTAACATGACAGGTGTGTGACAAAGTCATTTGTAGCTGACAGAAAACATATGGGTCTTTAGGGCACGCTTGAATGCCTCTCTCGAATCCACGTATCTCAGTTCGCGTGGGAGATCATTCCAAACAACTGGGCTCTGGTATCTGAATGACCTCCCACCAAACGACTTTGTTTTGACAAGAGGGATACGTAAAACTCGAGAGTCGGCAGCAGAGCGCAAATTCTGTCTCAAGGGCGCATACAGCTGGAGAAGAGAGGCAAGGTAGTGTGGGCAGGAACAGGTAATACAACTGTGAGTCATGCATGAAATTTTGTACTGAATCCTAGCCGTTACAGGTAACCAGTGTAGGGCAGACAGATGGGGTGTGATATGATCTGATCTAGGGACTCTAAGAATCAACCTAGCAGCTGAGTTTTGAATTTTCTGGAGTTTGCCAATCAGACACTGGGAACAGCCAGCCAAAAGAGCATTGCAATAGTCTAATTTAGACAAAACAAAAGCGCAGACAAGTACTTTAGTTGCTTCAGGTGTCAGATAGTGGCGGACTGAAGCAATACGTCGCAGTTCAGTATAGGCGGATCTGCAAACGTTGTTCACATGAAGGCGCATGGACAGGCTACTATCAAGTGTGACACCCAGATTTTTTACATGGGGGGAGAAGGGGACAGTGGCACCACAGATTTGTAATGACGGGGGGAGTGTCAGCGTCTTCGTCAACCTCGGGGAAGCAATTATCATGGCCTCAGTTTTTCCGTCATTCAACTGTAATTTGTTTGAAGTCATCCACATCTTAGTATCCAAGACGCACTCCTGAAGGATCTCGATTGTGTCCATAATCTGATCAGGTGAACATGAGTCATGGAGTTGAGTATCATCTGCAAATGCATGATGTGATATAGAGAAACGGTTAAAGACACTGGCCAGTGGCTGAACATACAGGGTAAAGAGGACTGGTCCAAGAACTGAACCTTGTGGGACGCCAAAGCGCACGGTGGATGGGCTGGATAGTTTATCATTAACAACTATGCACTGAGTTCTGTCAGTCAGATATGATCTAAACCACGATAAAGCAGTTTCATGAATGCCATACACAGAATAGAGACGTTGTAGCAAAATGTCATGGTCAATCGTATCAAAGGCAGCAGATAGGTCTAACAGTGCGAGAACAGATACTTTGCCATCATCAAGAGCCTCGAGGAGGTCATTAAGAATTTTTGCAAGCGCAGTTTCAGTGGAATGACCTGCACGGTAAGCAGACTGATTGGGACTAAGAAGATGATTCAGGTTCAGATGGTCGAGAAGTTGCGACAACACAACCTTCTCAACGATCTTAGAGAGAAAAGGGAGGTTTGAGACAGGGCGGTAATTCTGTAGATTGTTAGGGTTTAGAGAGGGCTTTTTTAGCAAAGGTTTAACAATGGCGGACTTGAAATCCGACGGAAAAATACCAGACCTCAGGGACTCGTTGACAATGTTGGTCATGACTGGAAGCACAACATCAATACACTCGTACAGCAATGTAGTAGGAAGTGGGTCTAAACTACAAGTTTTTTGTGCAGTTCTCTTCAGCACAGCATGAAGTTCCTGATCACTGACAGGTCTGAAGGACGAGAGACACTGACCAGAAAAGGGAACGTCATACTGCGATGGAGACTGTGAAATAAGTCCATCAAGTCTATCACGAATGTTCTGAACTTTTTCATTAAAGAAATTTGAGAACTGATCAGGCAACTCTAATGGTGAGAAAATGGTCGGGAGTGGAGATGGATCCCTTCTAGCAGTCAGTTTGTTGGTTACATTATAAAGCTGCTTGCTGGTGGTGCACGCTGCAATCTTGGCATTGAAGAAAGCTGTCTTCGCCACGAGTACCAGACGAGTTACATATTTCTTAGCAGAGCTGAAAATCTGCTTGTGTACGGTAAGTCCCGTGGACAGCCATAGTCTCTCAGCTTGTCGTCGCTCTCTCTTTGCAGCGAGAAGCTTGCCTCCCACGGCGCTGAACCATGGTGAGGATGTCCGACATGACACTTTACGGCGAGCAGATGGAGCATGCTTGTCAAGTAGTGATCTCAGACCCGAGTTCAACTGTCCCGCAGAGGGATCAGGGTGTTTGCTAAGATATTCATGCAAATCAGCTTTGAAAGCCAGGCGATCAATAGCACGAATGTTTCGTTTTTGCACAAATACAGGCTGAAAGGGTGGCACTGAAACAACTAGATCAGCAATCACGCATAAATGATCAGACTCAAGTGCATATGACACATAAGTAGACTGAACTAAATTATCACTTGGTCGGTGTAGTAGCCAATCAAGAGTGTGACCATGCTTGTGAGTTGGCTGACGAACAGACTGTTCAAGGTCAAAAACACTCAAAAGATCCATTAGTTTCATAGTACTAGAGTTCTGCGGGCAGTCAAAGTAGAAGTTGAAATCTCCCAAAATAGCAAGGTTACCTGGGAGTGAGTTGCTGTATTCAAGTAAATCAGAAAACTGATCAAGGAACAT
>BTPG01000001.1:207950112-208107612 GCA_036245525.1 Semisulcospira habei
GAATAGTTTGGCGGCGGGGGTGGGTTTGGGGGCTGGGGGTGGGGGTGGGGGTGGAGGGTGTGAAATAAAGAAATACGTAAGTAAAACATTGTTTGACCCATTTAACCCCAAGGCCGTCTTTCTTTAATTTTGGAAGTGTCACCAACCGACCGTAAACCAGCTACAGGCGATGTATCGACCATGATAATTCAAGGGTAGTGCCAGATTAGTTTGGCGCTATCAGGCGCCAAGCTAATCTGGCACTACCCTTGAATTATCATAGTCGATCCATCACCTGCTGAAGGGCGTCGGGGCTAAATGGGTTAAATTTGCGCTCGTCTGAGCAAATCACAAACTGGCACACAAGTCCGCCTGGAAATGGTCCATATCATAATGAGGCTAAAAGCTTCAAATTTGTACACTGCCATAGGCAAGCTACATTATAGTACTTACAGATAAGGATATAGACCAATGGCATAAGTTTAAGGATGGTGCCAGAATAGCTTGGCGCCTAGAAGCGCAAAGCTGTTCTGGCACTACCCTTGAACTATTTTAGTCCAACTTATTTCTCACACTGATGTATTCCGAAGGATAAAGATTAAAGTAACCCTCTTGAGGCAATACCTTTGGCTGTCTGTAGCAGTTTTGATCGAATGATTCCTGCAGGAATCCGCTGCCAACAGCAAAAGGGTTAATAACAATATCTCCTAGTTATGAATGACTTACAATAATGCTGGGCAAGAGTTAAAAAGTCATACAATGAAAGACTTTTCTGCTCTACTCCTCTTCACAGACTGCAATCATGGGCTCTATAACCCTCGCTAGTTGTGCCCACTCACATCAATTGCGAAAACAAGGGTAGACAAGTCTTTGTTGAGGCAAGACAATATTGAAAATCACTTTTCTTACACACCTCCTTTTTTGCTGCCTTTGAGTGGAAAAGCTGTATCACACAAGGGTTATACTGCTTGGCTGTATCAGTGATCACACAGGTGTATTATGGCTTGGCTGTTTCACACGTGTCTTATGCAGCTTTGCTGCGTATACGGCCAAGTGTGCACAAAATTGTCTTGTAGAAAGTCTGGTCTACAAAAAGATACGGGCACAGGCGATATTGAAACTTGACCTATTTTCAGCTCACGTGCAATGACATCATATCATAGTGACGACTGGCACTCTGGCGTCATGTATTGCGCTATTGCATCATCATGTACGAACATTTGTCTGGCATCTAAAATATTGACGTCAGATTACAAAGAAAATTACGTCCCGATTTTTGCCAAGACACAATTGCGGCTATGTTGTGACTAGGCGTGTGCCGAAAGCCAACTCACCTCGGATTCATGCCAAGAAAAGTGTGAGTAAGAAATAGAATCTCACATCGGTATTTAGGTGATACTGAAAATCTCAATCTCCTGGTATTAAAACCATATCCAGGTCACTTTCGTTCGTATGATAACCCCCACCCGGGTCTGCCCTGGGGGACTTGGGTGGGGTTCGGTATTTTTCAGTTCCCAGGGTCACCCTGGTCAGCCCCACAGGGTGGGTTTTTCTCTCTATTCTGGGGCATGTGTTTCTGTCTACCCTTTGTCCATTCACCTGTATTTGCCTTTTTAAAACTCTCCCTACTGTCTGCACTGCCTGTAGCTCTTGATATTGGATGTGTGTTGCTAACTGGTCTTAGCTTTATTTAGGCCCCATGTGTTTGGTTTATTTAATGTATTTGACCGGCTGGCGACATACATTCAATGTTCTGTTTTTTTTTTTTTTTTTTTTTTTTTTTTTCCACAAGCAGTGCAGGCACGTCCTGAGAAAGCCTTGTTGCTGTCGGGACGTTAAGCAATGTACAATCAATCAATCGTATGATAAGGTTTTAAAACCACTCGAGTGAGATTCTCAGTATCACCTAATCACCGATGTAAGAATCTATATGTATCGTCATTTTTTGGCAGTTACACTCCGCCCTGGAGCAGGTCCCGTTAAACAGACTCTTTACGTTGTTTTCAGTTCTGTGGACGTGATGGGTGTGAGTTTCTCAACAGCAGCCAGATCACGATTAACGAGGACGAAGTTCGGCCCCTGCTGACGGACGGAGGGTGGGGCAGTTTCAGGGCGTGGTCCGGCTGCAGCAGTAACTGTGGAGTGGCCGTCAAGACATCGAGACGTCAGTGTGACAGACCCAGGTATGTGGCAAACCGTCGTCGCGACGTCAGTGAAATAATCCCAAGATTATAACAGAATCACTTCTTACAATAAAGGACCATTAGTAAAAAGAAAAGGCATTAACTGAAAAAGGAAAATCGGTAACTTCACCCCAAAAGGTGTGCTGTCATGATTTTGGATTCAAGCTATAACCCAATGCGCAAAAGGCCATCGGGCTGATGAAGCCCCCGCACAGGCGTGCGCGGGCCAACGTCGGCCCGATGGCCTTTGCGCATTTGGAATGTCCAAAATCACAGACCAGCTCACAAATGCCCTTTTGATGAACTATTTTTCTCTGCAAAGATTCTCTTGTTTTGGTTTCAGGCGCGGAGCTGGGTGGCTCGGTGGTAGAGCGTTCGACTCTCGTCCGAAAGGTCCCGGGTTTAAATCCAGCTGGGGTCAAAATCTGTTCAGACTCTATTCCCTGCCCCGTCTTTGAAATCACCTTAGTGGTGGACAAAGCCGTTTAGCCCTAAACGTTTAACGTTTCTGGTTTCAGACCTAGGCACGGAGCCTATTGCGATGGCGATCAATTCAAGGCTCAGCTTTGCCCAACGCAGCCGGTAAGTCACTAAGTGTTTCAGCCAGAAGTTGCGTGCCGATCTGTGACTTTGGATCTGACGGCCATATGCCGCGTGGTCCAGTATCGCAGACCAGCACATACTTCTATAGACTGTGTATTGGTCCGAGTATTACTGTGCGCTGTGAAAGCACACAACAGCAAATCATCTTTATGACAACAAGATATTCATGGTATCACCATGAAAATCTAAGAGAAGAATCCAACGGAGAAAGAAACACGCTTAAAAAGACAGTTACAGCACAATTTAGTAACTCATTTGACCCGGAGCACGTATTTCCCAAATTTTGGAGGCGTCATCTAACGACTATACACCTGTTGCAGGAGATGGATCGACCATGATAATTCAAGGGTAGTGCCAGATTAGCTTGGCACCGACAGGCGCCAAGCTAATCTGACACTGCCCTTGAATTATCATTGTCGACCCATCTCCTGGTGTAGTGCGTCAGGGTTGAACGAATTAATATTTCGAGTAAATACCCTTCTTCAACATAGACAAACATACAGGTATAGAGCCGGATCAGTCGACACTTATCGTATCGAAGAAGTCTTGGCAGTCACCTTTTTGGTTTGAAATTTTAAATAAAAAACTCGCTTTCACAAACATTGACTTAACGTATCTCCTCCACCTGGCATTACTGATCACAGTTGTGTGGTGGGAGTTGAGGTGTCAAGCGGATATGTTATATATGTGTTTTTTGCTCAGAAAGTTCTTCCTGACGGGCAAACGCCCACGGCTTTACCATACATTCCACAACGGGCAAATGATATTCACGGCGTTACTCATGGTCTGTGACAGTGAAGGAGTTAACCCTTTGGATGTCAGTAACGCCTCTTGTCACATCTACATGAAGGGCCACTTACGGCCAAAGGGTTAATGGTGTTCCCATTGCCTGACCTGTGTCCATAGTCATGCGCCGGAGAGAGCCAAGCGGAGAGCACCCTGGTGGACCAGCGAGCGGACAAAATCTGTCAGAGAATGCGAGCCTACTTCGACTTTGTGGGTGACGGAATTCGTGATGCCACAGCTGGAGGTATGGAAACCGTGCAGTTCCACTTGTTCCCTCCCCCCCTCCAGCCCCCACCCCCCCCCCCCCCATCCCCCCCGCCCCGTTTGATATTTTGGCTAGTTTTGAGAAACACACGCCAACACACCCCCAGATCCCCCATAATTGTTTGATATTTTGGCTAGTGGTGAGTCTTACCCCCCCCCCCCCCCCACCCCACCCCACCACTTCTCCACCGTTGTTTTATATTTCGGCCACTGGAAGCAAGGTCTAGCGTCGGGGGCTGGGGGTGATAGGGGGAGGGGGGGGGGGGCTTTTTATGAGTGCATGTTGACAGAAACTGTGTTTCTGCGTCTTTGTCAGTTTAACACCAACAAACCCTAGCTGTCCAAGGATCATATATTCAACGTGGTGCCAACAAGAGGCATGGATCCTCATGAGCCCCCGCAATTGCGGTAAGTTAGTGCAACTGCAGGAGATCATGACTATCTATACCTCTTGCTGCTGGGTGTGTTGAACTTTTCTTGTCACTGACGAGTTAAACAGATCTGTTGCGTGTGTTGAACTTTTCTTGTCACTGACGAGTTAAACAGATCTATTGGGTGTGTTGAACTTTTCTTGTCACTGACGAGTTAAACAGATCTGTTGCGTGTGTTGAACTTTTCTTGTCACTGACGAGTTAAACAGATCTGTTGGGTGTGTTGAACCTTTCTTGTCACTGACGAGTTAAACAGATCTGTTGGGTGTGTTTAACTTTTCTTGTCACTGACGAGTTAAACAGATCTGTTGGGTGTGTTGAACTTTTCTTGTCACTGACGAGTTAAACAGATCTGTTGGGTGTGTTGAACTTTTCTTGTCACTGACGAGTTAAACAGATCTGTTGGGTGTGTTGAACTTTTCTTGTCACTGACGAGTTAAACAGATCTGTTGGGTGTGTTGAACTTTTCTTGTCACTGACGAGTTAAACAGATCTGTTGGGTGTGTTGAACTTTTCTTGTCACTGACGAGTTAAACAGATCTGTTGGGTGTGTTGAACTTTTCTTGTCACTGACGAGTTAAACAGATCTGTTGGGTGTGTTGAACTTTTCTTGTCACTGACGAGTTAAACAGATCTGTTGGGTGTGTTGAACTTTTCTTGTCACTGACGAGTTAAACAGATCTGTTGGGTGTGTTGAACTTTTCTTGTCACTGACGAGTTAAACAGATCTGTTGGGTGTGTTGAACTTTTCTTGTCACTGACGAGTTAAACAGATCTGTTGGGTGTGTTGAACTTTTCTTGTCACTGACGAGTTAAACAGATCTGTTGGGTGTGTTGAACTTTTCTTGTCACTGACGAGTTAAACAGATCTGTTGGGTGTGTTGAACTTTTCTTGTCACTGACGAGTTAAACAGATCTGTTGGGTGTGTTGAACTTTTCTTGTCACTGACGAGTTAAACAGATCTGTTGGGTGTGTTGAACTTTTCTTGTCACTGACGAGTTAAACAGATCTGTTGGGTGTGTTGAACTTTTCTTGTCACTGACGAGTTAAACAGATCTGTTGGGTGTGTTGAACTTTTCTTGTCACTGACGAGTTAAACAGATCTGTTGGGTGTGTTGAACTTTTCTTGTCACTGACGAGTTAAACAGATCTGTTGGGTGTGTTGAACTTTTCTTGTCACTGACGAGTTAAACAGATCTGTTGGGTGTGTTGAACTTTTCTTGTCACTGACGAGTTAAACAGATCTGTTGGGTGTGTTGAACTTTTCTTGTCACTGACGAGTTAAACAGATCTGTTCTCATCTCTTGTCATGTATTTCTTGCGGACAGAGGTGTTAAAATGCGTCGTGAAGTGCAAGAAAACAAACAACAAGTGGTCCGACGACACCTTCATGCTTCCTGATGGTACTCCCTGCAGCGGTACAGACACCGACCTGGCCAGTGATAAGCTGAAGGGCATCTCCAGATACTGTGTTCAGGGCCGATGTATGGTTAGTAGCACTATCGTCGTCGTTGTGGACAGCCATGTATTGTCTTCCTCATCATCATCACCGTCATCGTCGTGTACATCATCGTTATTATCATTATTATAATTGTTTAAAAACTGGATGTGTTGCTATCATTAGTTGGCTGTGGTTTCACGCCATACCAGGTCTTGATGATAAAGATGATAACCGTTTCACCTAAGCATATGCTGTACCTAAGGAGCTTAGCGACCAAAATAAGTAATATACTTACGAGCAAAAGAAGTGCAACATTTTTGTAATCATTTCTTTTGCTTGTCAGTATACTAATAGACACAGAGCTCGATAGCGCTCTTTGCGTCTCTGCGTGCCTTGTGACGATATCTGTTGTTGTCACAAGTGTTATGCAGCCTTCATGAGCATTGTTACAATTGTTACGGAAAATGTAGAGATTTCCAAGTTTTGTGACGAGGGGTCACATTCACAAAAGCTTGTGAAAAGAAATACATCGACATGATTCCTTTATAAACAACAACAGCAACAACAACATAAACAAAAACAAACAAACAACAACAGCAAAAAACAACGACAAACGAAACCTGTCTTTTTTTTGCAGACTTTTGGGTGTGACGGAAACTCCCTTGGAGTTGGGGGTGGCAGGGTGCTTAGCTCCTTTGGATCCTGCTGATTTCACAGTTCAAGGTCAAAATGATTCCGGGGTGAAACTGAGGTCGAGGTCACGCAGACTACAGCCTCTCGTCTTGTCTGTGCATGTCATGATTGTGTAATGTCATTGCAAGGTGTATACTATATTATCATAATTGTGTAATGTTAGGGGGAGCTGGGTGGCTCGATGGTAGAGCGTTCGACTCTCGTCCGAAAGATCGCGGGTTCGAACCCAGGTGGGGTCCAAATGTGTACAGGCCTCTTTTCCGTGCTCCGTCTTTGAAATTACCTTCGTGGTGGACAAAAGACATTAAGTCCTAAACGTTTAACGTTTTTTGTGTGTAATGTCATTGCAATGTGTAGTTTATTATATCTGAATAAAGCATTCTCTATGCAGTTTGAGTTTTCTGTTGATTTTGGAGTATTTTAACCCCGTATTAACATCTTCAATTCGCCGAACAAAATGAGCAACATCCAAATGCAAGAAGCATAGATCAAATGGGCCCCTGCAGTTGCACGTGGTCATGACGTTCTGTACCTCCTTCTGGCCGAATTTAAATGCATGTTCCTCAAACAGACGAATACCCGACGTTTGTCCAGCATCGGAAAATGGTTGATATACTACATACGATCAGAAACACTCTGAGCTAACAAAATGTTAGTAAAAGTTGAAAGTCAAGAAAAAAGATAAAAGCCAAATATTTCGTTGACAGAGTCAATCTTTCAAATTCAGAACAAACAAGCGCGTAAAATATAGTAATGTCTGATGACGATGATGTCCATTTGTAAAGCGATTTTAATATTGCTATATACAGACAGAAAAGAGGAATCACCTTGCTGTCAGTACCAGGAAAGGTCTTTAAGGATCATCCTGGAGAGAATGAAGAGCTCCGTTGACCCCCAGCAAGCAGGATTCAGGAAAAACCGATCATGTACAGACCAGATCGCCACTCTCCGCATCATCGTGGAACAGTCTCTGGAGTGGAGCTCCCCGCTGTACATCAACATTGTGGATTACGAGAAAGCATTTGACAGCGTGGACCGAGAGACTCTGTGGAAACTCCTACGACACTACGGTGTACCCACAAAGCTCGTCCGCCTGATCAAGAGCAGCTACGATGGCATGACATGTCGCGTGATCCACGAAGGGCAGTTCACCAGGGAGCTCCAGGTCAGAACCGGTGTCACGCAGGGGTGTCTGCTGTCTCCGTTCCTCTTCCTACTGGCCATAGACTGGGTCATGAAGAGGACCACAGAGCAGAGAAGAAGCGGAATACAGTGGACACTGTGGACACAGCTTGACGACCTCGATTTTGCAGATGACTTGGCATTACTGTCCCACACTCATCAACAAATGCAGGACAAGACCACGAGGCGTGCTGACATCTCGTCCCAAGTGGGCCTCACCATCCACAAACAGAAAACAAAGACAATGAGGCTGAACGCAACCAGGGAAGAACCAGTCTTGCTTGCTGGCACCCCGTTGGAGGAGGTGGAGTCCTTCACCTATCTCGGGAGCATCATAGACAAAAAAAAGGCGGCACTGATGCAGATGTCAGAGCACGAATCGGTAAAGCCAGAGCAGCCTTTCTCCAGTTGAAAAAAGTGTGGAGTTCCAGAGAGGTCCAAAGTCCGGATTTTCAACTCCAACGTAAAAGCAGTTCTCCTATATGGAGCAGAGACTTGGAGATTGACAAAAACCACTGTCAACAGAGTACAGATCTTCATAAACAGCTGCCTTAGAAGAATTTTGAAAATCCACTGGCCAGAGAAGATCAGCAACATCAGACTCTGGGAGAGAACAGAGCAGATAACAGCAGAGAATGAAATTGGGCGAAGAAGATGGGGATGGATTGGTCACAGTCTGAGAAAGCCAGCTTCCAGTATCACTAGGCAGGCATTGTCATGGAATCCCCAGGGAAAGAGGAAAAGAGGTAGGCCGAGAAACTCCTGGCGTCGAGACCTCCAAGCAGACATCAAGAGAATGGGATCCACCTGGAGTAAAATCGAAGGAGAAGCACAGGACAGGAGTCGCTGGAGGTCTCTCGTCGACGGCCTATACCCGGGTAGGGGTGACAGGCGTAAGTAAGTAAAGTAAGTATATACAGACAGATTATTTAGGATATGTGTAGCAGGGCGCGGAAAGCCTCTGTCCCATATAATTATTTTTATTCCGCGTCTGAGGATAGGGGGAGTAGTTAGGTTTGGGTATGCGTGGATGTACCTACAGATTGCTTAGAGTGATGGATTTGGGGATGAAACTGTGCAGTAGTCTGAGTGTCCTAGCTTTGTGCGTGCGGAGTCTGCGGCCAGAGGGGAAGAGTTCATAGAGGTGGGCAAGGACATGGCATCTGTCTGAAGCTATCCGCCTACCCTTTCTCACCAAACGCTGTTCATACAGGGACTCCACACTGGCTTGCTGACTGCCAATCACTTTGCTGCAGATGTTTACCATTCGTGCCAGGGTGTTCTTGTTCTTCACACTCAGACCTCCATACCAGCACACAGAACCGAAAGTGATGACAGACTCAATAAAAGAGCAGTAGAAAGTTTGAAGGACAGAGGGGTTCACATTCAGCTTCATGAATTTCTGTGTATGAGGGTGGTGTTTGCGTTAAAGGACAACTTATCATCTATAACTGTTCCAAGATACTTATACTCAGTCACACGCTCAACAGACACATCATCAATCATCAGAGCAGGGACAGGGGCAGGGTTTCTTCGAAAATCTATCAGTAGTTCCTTGGTCTTGCTCACATTTAGGTCTAGAAAATTATCTTTACACCAAACACTAAAACGTTCTACTTCTGCAAAGTAAGTCGCATCATTATTGGAGAGATCTTCTAAGGCAGTGTCATCCGAGTAATTTATGAGAAGGGTAGAGTCAGTGCCACTACAATCGTTAGTGTAGAGTGTGAGCAGCACAGGGGAGAGAACTGTACCTTGAGGGGCGCCTATGGAAGTGGACCTAAGGGATGAGAGAACTGTTTGAAAGCGAACTGACTGGATCCTATTTACGAGGAAGTTGACAATCTATAGGATAAGCCTTGGAGTTACATTGTAACAGAGAAGTTTTTGAGCTATGAGATAGGGTTGTATAGTGTTGAAGGCTGAAGAAAAGTCTATAAAAAGAATGCGTACAAAAGAACCAGGTTTTTCTAAATGTGTGTATGCATGGTGCAGGAGTGTAAGTGTGGCGTCGTCTGTACATCTGTTTTGCTTGTATGCAAACTGGAAAGGATCTTGATAGGGCTTGACCTGATCGAGCAGTCTAGAAAGGACAACACGCTCAAAGCACTTCATTACTATAGAGGTGAGAGCTACAGGGCGATAGTCATTGCGTGTCCTGGGCTTATTGTTCTTGGGGACAGGGCAGACGGCAGATGTTTTCCAGAGGCTAGGTACAGTGCAATCCTTCAGAAACCAGCTAAACAAACGGCTATAAACAACAGACAACTGACTGGCACATAATCTCAAAACTCTACCGCAAATATTATCAGGGCCTACTGCTTTCTTAACATTCAGTTTGCTAAAAAGCTTCTCAACCGCCTTGCCATGGATCTCAAAGTCTTCCTCAACATTGCCTGCCACATTTATTTTAAGCTGGGAAATCATGCTATCTAAGTCATCCTTCAGATCATCTTTCTCAAATCTACAATATAGCTCATTAAACTTTTTCAGAAAATTCAGTTTGTTCTTTCATTGGCATGCTACTGCTACTGAATTTTGATTTATTGTGGCCTGATAACGTTTTAAGTTTTTCCTTGCATCTGCTAAGCTACCTGATTCAAACTGTGACTCTACTTTCTCTTTATACTTTTCTTAGCGTCTAAAATCTGCTTCCTCAATTTATTCTGTACTGCTTTCCTTTCTACTCTGTTTCCAGTCTGAAATGCAACCTTTTTCTCATTCAATGTGGCTTTGAGAGACTTTGAAATCCATGGTTTGTTGTTGGGATACAATTTCACTGCTTTAGATGGAATAATCATATCTTTACAGAAATTCACATAGTCAGAAGTTAGTTCAGTAGCTTCGTCTACACTAACACTAGAATCAAGAAACACGTCCCAATCTGTACACTCAAAACACCCCTGCAACTGTTCTACACTATCCTTAGACCACACCTTAACTAACTTCTTCACTATGGGCTCTGTCTGGATTTTGGGTTTGTATGCTCGGACAAGAAACACACTATTTTGGTCAGAGTTACCTACGAGAGGGAGGACAAACGATCGGTATGCATTGGGGACGTTTCCATACACTAAATCTAACGTCTTGTTCTTGCGAGTGGGGACAGTCATGTGGTGAAAAGTCGGTAAGTCACAGTCGTTAAAGTTGGGGGCGTCAGGGGAGATAAGCTGTAACTCTCTAATCACATCTGCTATCTGGGCTGAAGCGTGGGGGGGGGGGGGGGGGGGGGGTAGATGACCGTTACAAAGATCTGACCAAACTCACGAGGGAGATAACGGGGTCTGAGTGACACTGACAATAAGTCTACATCACGTGTTGTAAGCTGTACCCTAACCATTACCCTTGACTTGCTACACCACCGTTCATTAACATACAGGCCTACTCCGCCACCCCACCTTTTCCCACTAAACTCTATCTGTTCTAAACGGCGTGCCAAAACCGTCGATCACAACACTATCATCACTCACATCTTCACTCGGCCACCAAGTTTCAGAAAAGCACATCAAACACGCATTTTTATAATCGCTCGTCAAACGCACATTCGCTACCAGTTCCTCAAAATTCATATTATCGCTCTTGGGTCGGATAGAACGCACATTCGCCATGATCATGGATGGTAATGGAGGCCTGTTCTTGTTTCTTCTCAGTCGTCGCATCAACCCCCCTCTCTGTCCTCTCTTTCTCTTTTTCACGCTGCGCTTGCACTCATCCTCGCTCGGCAACACAGTTCTCCTTATCTCGTTAGGCAAGTCACACGCACAACCGCTACTGCCACTCAAAGCTCTCAGCAGCAGCAGCAGGGACTCCCGAGTATTCTGAATCGTACCGCGCGCGTTGCCGCCGCCGCCATCTTGGTCTGAAAGACTCGCTACACAGACACCCTTCAACACGCAGATACACGCCAACACAGTCAAAAACATCTTAGAAATGTCCACAGTATTCATCCTGAAGCCTTCACACGGCACTCTGACATGTACAAACGTGAAAAGTTGCTCTCTGAAACAGGTAAATCCAGAAAAAAGACAGAGACGATGCACCACAGTGTCGCCCTATGCGGAGCGCCACACACCGGCACATGTTGCGATCATTGTAACTTTGTGGTGGTTCCTCGTTTTGTTCCCATTTGTAATGTGCTC
Source organism: Semisulcospira habei (assembly GCA_036245525.1). NCBI lineage: Eukaryota > Metazoa > Mollusca > Gastropoda > Semisulcospiridae > Semisulcospira > Semisulcospira habei. The sequence continues at coordinate 207,961,815 of BTPG01000001.1, forward strand.
GAAGTTTGAGGATGTAGTTTAAAATCGATCATTATTAGCTTGACTGTTTTGTGGGAACGATTGAGAGTTTGCGTAGTTTACCTTTTCTTCGAAGATCCCTTTGTTAGAAATCGTACGCTTTGACCAGTCTAAATTTTGGCTCTTTTTGGGCGGAAAATAAGTCACGTGACCCGTTTATACGGCTTGCCATTGGCTGCAGGGGGAATTCCTTTCTACTTTTGGGCGTCAGATCGAGGCTCATTAAACATGCCTGGAGGAATTTCCTGAGGAATGGGGACTTGTACTGCAGACTGAAAGATATATTATCGAAGGAACTCTAGAAAGACAGAGCTGGACCTGCTGGACGGCCCACACAATGTTGTAAGAAAGATAAGTGCCACATTTCACGATGAGTGAAAACAAATTGGATAATAACTTTGGTCGAAATTACCAACATTTTCAAGACGGGAAACACATCACAAAGTGCAAAATAAATCTTGACAGAAACGAAAACATATAATTAACTCATTCCAGATGTAAGGCTACAGCCGCGTATCCATATGCCGTACGTCTGGAATGAGTTAAACTGCGTTAAATTGTCCGTAGTGTGACCTGTTTGGTACTTTACTATCATGTTGTGTGTCAATACTTCTGGCAAACTGCATAGTTTCATGCGACTGAGAAGTGACTGCGGGTTTGTCTAAACGCAGAAGAAACGCGATATTTTGGAAAAGTGTTTCCGATGATTCCGAAAAAGTTGCACTTCTTCTACTCGTCAGTGTAGAATAGTTACAGCGATTTTAGCATGCTTTAAAACATTTTATTCTGTGTAGATTTCAACTGAACACGACTGGATTTAATTGGGATTTTTGTGTTGCGGCATGTGTGCCTGCTATTCCAAACAACTGATACAGCAATGAACGAAAAAGATACACACATTTATTCTCAGAAAACAAATAGATTCGTGAGGCTAGACAGCTCTGAACGAAAGCCCTTGCTTAATTCTGCATACACTTGTAAAGAAGAAATAACAATGTGCCGGTCTGCGGGTTATATACACTGTCACAGACCAGCAGATATTTATACATCCACAGAATATATATGTCGCTGGTAAAATCCAGTTTATATACGTAACAGAATTGTTGTTCTGTTTATGCGCAAAACGTAAATGTATGAAATAAGTCTATAATGGCCACACGAGTGTAGTACACACGTTAACACCTGTACTGCCAGTGGACGCACTTCAAGTTTTTTTTTTTTTTTTTAAATCATTGTCGTAAATTCACAGTCAAAATCCCCAACCATCAAAGGAACATGGATACAAGGTGGTGTCAGCAAGAGGCATAGATCCTCATGAGCCCCCGCAACTGCGGGGGCTCATGAGGATCTACGCCTCTTGCATTTGGGAATTATTGGTTGAGTTCCGGCAGGGAAGGGTTAAAATGCTAAAGCTCCTCTGAGATAAAAAGTAACAATGAGCATGAATTACGAGCCGATACTAGCGTTTGACACATACGTTGTGGCTCCGAGGCTCTGCCGAGCAGCCAAAACTGTGTGCGTCAAACGCACTAACACTGCTCTAGCTCTGAGTGTAGAGCTCTATAGGCCACATGATCACAATATACCGGCACGCAGGGCAGGGCCGCGGAACACGACAAAGAAACGTTTACCGTCATATGACACATAGACGATACAAATTGTATTAAGGTGTTTACCGCGCAAAAAAATAAAAAGAACTGAATAAAGATCATAGAAAACCTCCCCGACAGCGGGATGTAAAGAAGTTATCAACTATATATTTGATTTTAGCAATCACACAAAGTTTCTCTCGACTTGCAGCAGCAACAATGTCAATAACAGCAAAATATCAAACAAAACGACTACTCACTTCTATATACATGTATACTCTCTCTCTCTCTCTCTCTCTCTCTCTCTCTCTTGTAAGACCTGTGCTCTTTACGCCTATTTTGTTCCTATTTAATCCGCTCTCTTCAAGCGCACATAGGTCAGTGTGCTATGATTTCAGACGCGAAATTCGTGATCACTGACGGCGAAGGAGTTAATACAAATTACAGATCGCGGCGATGGCTGTCTCTTTTCCCAGACTGATCGCAGATCGCAGATCTTAGTTGGGTATTAGTGCCAGCACCGAGGGACGCAGAATGCATTTGGCTGGGGTTTTTTTCCCTTCAAAATTGTAAAGATTCCAAGAAGTCGAAGGAAAATGGATACAAAGCGTTGTCAGCAAAAGACATAGTTTCTCAAGAGCACCCCCCCCCCCCCCTCCTCGCAACTGCTGGTGTTCATGAGGATTAATACTTCTTGCAGATGAGTCTTGTTCAAGTTTGTTCAGTTTTCTCGACAGTGACGGGATTAAAGACACCACCCCTGATGATTTGTCTAAAGCTGTAGGCAGTGGCAGAAACACACCACCCAAAAACACAGTGTGTGTCCGTCTGTCGTGATCACATGCTAGAAGCATTGCCGAAAGAGTTATTGGGACCCTCACCCTATGAATCTGTGTATTCAATTCAATTCAGTTCATTTCAATTAAAAAAAAAACTGTATTTATCCCTTAAAGGGCAATTTACAGTTTTGTGGACGGGAAAAAGGGGGGGGGGGGGCTACAATAAAAATCAAAACCATTCAATAAACATTAATTAATATCAAGATATTCTAATATCACATTTCTACATGCTATTAATATACTAAATCTGTAACACTTCTAATACTATGATTAAAACATATCAAAACTTTAGACACAAAAGCATTATTAAATATTATTCAATACTAAAACATTCTAAATTCTGTGAAGATGACACAAACTTAACTCATTCTACCCCAACACCGAAATCCTTAAATTTTGCGCTGTCCTCTGAAGACTGCTTTGCAGTGCACGACACAGATCGACCATGACAGTTCAAGGCTGATGCCAGAATAGCTTGGCGCCCATAGGCGCCAAGCTATTCTGGCATCACCCTTGAACTATCATGGTCAATCCTTATCTTCCTGTGGTGTGTCTGGGGTAGAATGAGTTAACTAAGACATAGTATAGTATAGTTCTTACGTGCGGATATCAACTGTACTTGATAAGTCGGAGTCACACAGCTCAGTCAGGCATCCAATGAAGAGACTCGTATATGTCAATATCAGTATCGTCAGGCATCCAATGAAGAGACTCGTATATGTCAATATCAGTATCGTCAGGCATCCAATGAAGAGACTCGTATATGTCAATATCAGTATCGTCAGGCATCCAATCAAGAGACTCGTATATGTCAATATCAGTATCGTCAGGCATCCAATGAAGAGACTCGTATATGTCAATATCAGTATCGTCAGGCATCCAATGAAGAGACTCGTATATGTCAATATCAGTATCGTCTGTTCTAAATAGTGTGTGAACAGTTTTCGGGTGCGTGAAATCCCTCTGGATAAAAAATATTTAAAAAAAAAATGTTTCGCTTTGAGCGGGTCTGAAAAGATTCAGATATGGAGTACGCCAAAGATACAGTTCTATTCAATACGGTGCTAAGCATCTCATTTGAATTGAATTGTACTTGTGCCGTACTCTCAGGCATTTTATTTAACCCATTTAGCCCCGAGTCCCTACAGCAGGAGATGGATTGACCATGATAATTCAAGGATAGTGCCAGCTAATCTGGCACTACCCTTGAATTATCATGGTCAATCCATCTCCTGCAACTGGTACATAGTCATTAGGCAACAACTCCAAAATTTGAAAAATGGGACCTTGGGGCTAAAAGGGTTAAAATTAAAGGCTCACTACCCCTGTAACTGTTCAAAGACGCACTTCATGTAACAGATGGTTATAAAACGCTACATACTGGTCTAGATATGGTTCATTTAGACTCTGGACAATCCCGTTCAGCACACGCCATCTTTATATCAAGTAACCTACGATGACTCCACTCCGTTCTATAAATACAACCCTTTCCGTACGAGAAACAGCTAAAAATAGATTAACACGCTAACGGCAGCGCAGAAATAATAATAATAAAAATAATGACGGTATTTATAATGCGCTTATCGTATAATATTTATCACTCTAAGCGCTCACTCACAACTCGCGCACGCATGCGCACGCTTTGGACAACGACTCACGTACTATAAATAGTGAAATACATTACGACAGTCAGCTTGGGGTGGGGTAGTGTGGTGATATAGTGCTAGAACTGTTGAAAGAGGTGAGTTTTGAGGGCGGACTGGAAGGAGGAGAGAGAATAAAGAAGAATAAAGAAGTGCGATTACGCGTGTGTTTTCGCCGCGTGTCCAAGCTGCTGTTAAAGTTCATTAGGTGTGTCGACAAGGCTTAACAAACACAAATGGTGCTGAAATGTGTCTTCAGATTTATGCGTAATGGTACTTTAACTCATTCTACCCCAACTCCGAAATCCTTAAATTTTGCCTTTGTTCTCTGAAGACTGCTTTGCAGTGCAGGACACAGATCGACCATGATAGTTCAAGGGTGATGCCAGAATAGCTTGGCGCCCATAGGCGCCAAGCTATCCTGGCATCACCCTTGAACTATCATGGTCGATCCATATCTTGCTGTGGTGTGTCTGGGGTAGAATGAGTTAAACAGACGTGCACTTGTGGCGTCCTCCCGAGTGGGTCTGTCTGGGGACAGACGGTCAATTCTCACGTTATCTTCTAAATAACGTGAACACTGTGCACAGAAGACCAATCAAGAACGACAACCATGCACTTCCTTTCTCCACGGCTGCGGCGGAAGATCTAGTTAGTCCGGCTGCGCAGTCACTGTATTTGGAGTAGGCGCCGACACAGGAAGCGTAGGCCATGACATGCTCATGCACATCGTGGAACAAGTGGGCCATGGGTCCGCGTGCAAAGATGGCTACGTCCTCTCCTCCGTGTGTCTCAGACTTCAATGGAACAACGGCTTTTGGTGTGCATAGTTCGGGTCAGCTGGAACGCAATGGAGAATGTAATATAATAATAGAGGGATTACAAAGTGTAGTATGTAAAAGCACTCTCAGGGAAGATAATAGTGCATTATCGACCAACGATCATAGATCGAGATTGGTCAAAGCAAAAAAAAAAAAAAAAGAGTAGGAAAGAAGGGTGCGCTAACTAAGTGACTGGAAGCAATGAATATGGAAGCCCCTACCTTACCTACTTTACTTTGTAATCTTCCTAAAATATTAGCACTGGCAGTCTCCCCTTTTCTTTTCATTTAATAATAATAATAATAATAATAATAATAATAATAATAATAATAATAATAATAATAAAATAACAATAAAAAGAAGTAGTAGTAGTAGTAAATATAATAAATATAACGATTAACTATTATTATTATTTGCATTAAAGGCGCAGGTCTTGGAATCGACTCCGAGAACTGAACCCAACACGTGTAACACAGGCATTGGCTCACACACTGCACACAAAACAGCCCACTCACGTATAGTGCAAAGGGCGGCCCAGGAACCCAGGATTGAACCCCATACCTATCTCATGGGCAGCAGGCGCTTTACCGTTACACCCGTTGTACTTTGAAACTGCCCTTACTGAACTACGTGTGACATCCCCACCCAGTAAGCAAGGGTCCTCGGTCCCACGACGGCCGCAGTGGGCCCACACACGGCTGTACGCGGGCCGACTGCGGCCGTGGGCCAGAAGACGTTTTGCTACCGGGGCAGGACCCACGTTATTTAGGGCGAGCTTTGAAGACAAAACCAGCACTACGCCCACGTTATTTAGGGCGAGCTTTGAAGACAACACCAGCACTACGCCCACGTTATTTAGGGCGAGCTTTGAAGACAAAACCAGCACTACGCCCACGTTATTTAGGGCGAGCTTTGAAGACAAAACCAGCACTACGCCCACGTTATTTAGGGCGAGCTTTGAAGACAACACCAGCACTATGCCCACGTTATTTAGGGCGAGCTTTGAAGACAAAACCAGCACTATGCCCACGTTATTTAGGGTGAGCTTTGAAGACAAAACCAGCACTACGCCCACGTTATTTAGGGTGAGCTTTGAAGACAAAACCAGCACTACGCCCACGTTATTTATTGTGAGCTTTGAAGACAAAACCAGCACTACGCCCACGTTATTTAGGGTGAGCTTTGAAGACAAAACCAGCACTACGCCTACGTTATTTAGGGTGAGCTTTGAAGACAAAACCAGCACTACGCCCACGTTATTTAGGGCGAGCTTTGAAGACAAAACCAGCACTACGCCCACGTTATTTAGGGCGAGCTTTGAAGAAAAAAACCAGCACTACGCCCACGTTATTTAGGGCGAGCTTTGAAGACAAAACCAGCACTACGCCCACGTTATTTAGGGCGAGCTTTGAAGACAAAACCAGCACTACGCCCACGTTATTTAGGGCGAGCTTTGAAGACAAAACCAGCACTACGCCCACGTTATTTAGGGCGAGCTTTGAAGACAAAACCAGCACTACGCCCACGTTATTTAGGGCGAGCTTTGAAGACAAAACCAGCACTACGCCCACGTTATTTAGGGCGAGCTTTGAAGACAAAACCAGCACTACACCCACGTTATTTAGGGCGAGCTTTGAAGACAAAACCAGCACTACGCCCACGTTATTTAGGGTGAGCTTTGAAGACAAAACCAGCACTACGCCCACGTTATTTAGGGTGAGCTTTGAAGACAAAACCAGCGCTACGCCCACGGTATTTAGGGTGAGCTTTGAAGACAAAACCAGCACTACGCCCACGTTATTTAGGGCGAGCTTTGAAGACAAAACCAGCACTACGCAAACGTTATTTAGGGTGAGCTTTGAAGACAAGCACTACGCCCACGTTATTTAGGGTGAGCTTTGAAGACAAAACCAGCACTACGCCCACGTTATTTAGGGCGAGCTTTGAAGACAAAACCAGCACTACGTCCACGTTATTTAGGGTGAGCGTTGAAGACAAAACCAGCACTACGCCCACGTTATTTAGGGTGAGCTTTGAAGACAAGCACTACGCCCACGTTATTTAGGGTGAGCTTTGAAGACAAAACCAGCACTACGCCCACGTTATTTAGGGTGAGCTTTGAATACAAGCACTACGCCCACGTTATTTAGGGTGAGCTTTGAAGACAACACCAGCACTACGCCCACGTTATTTAGGGCGAGCTTCGAAGACAAAACCAGCACTACGCCCACGTTATTTAGGGTGAGCTTTGAAGACAAAACCAGCACTACGCCCACGTTATTTAGGGTGAGCTTTGAAGACAAAACCAGCGCTACGCCCACGTTATTTAGGGTGAGCTTTGAAGACAAAACCAGCGCTACGCCCACGTTATTTAGGGTGAGCTTTGAAGACAAAACCAGCACTACGCCCACGTTATTTAGGGTGAGCTTTGAAGACAAAACCAGCACTACGCCCACGTTATTTAGGGCGAGCTTTGAAGACAAAACCAGCACTACGCCCACGTTATTTAGGGCGAGCTTTGAAGACAAAACCAGCACTACGCCCACGTTATTTAGGGTGAGCTTTGAAGACAAAACCAGCACTACGCCCACGTTATTTATTGTGAGCTTTGAAGACAAAACCAGCACTACGCCCACGTTATTTAGGGTGAGCTTTGAAGACAAAACCAGCACTACACCCACGTTATTTAGGGTGAGCTTTGAAGACAAAACCAGCACTACGCCCACGTTATTTAGAGTGAGCTTTGAAGACAAAACCAGCACTACGCCCACGTTATTTAGGGTGAGCTTTGAAGACAAAACCAGCACTACGCCCACGTTATTTAGAGTGAGCTTTGAAGACAAAACCAGCACTACGCCCACGTTATTTAGGGTGAGCTTTGAAGACAAAACAAGCACTACGCCCACGTTATTTAGGGTGAGCTTTGAAGACAAAACAAGCACTACGCCCACAAGCTGCTCACTTCGCCCCATGTAACTTCGCCCCATGTAACTACGCCCCATGTAACTTCGCCCCATGTAACTACGCCCCATGTAACTTCGCCCCATGTAACTTCGCTCCATGTAAATACGCCCCATGTAACTACGCCCCACATAACTACGCCCCATGTAACTACGTCCCATGTAACTACGCCCCATGTAACTACGCCCCATGTAACTTCGCCCCATGTAACTTCGCTCCATGTAAATACGCCCCATGTAACTATGCCCCACATAACTACGCCCCATGTAACTACGCCCCATGTAACTACGCCCCACGTAACTACGCCCACGCAACTACGTCCCATACAACTACTCCCCATGTAACTACGTCCCATGTAACTACGCCCCATGTAACTACGCCCCATGTAACTACGCCCCATGTAATTTCGCCCCATGTAACTTCGCCCCATGTAACTACGCCCCATGTAACTACGCCCCATATAACTACGCCCCATGTAACTACGTCCCATGTAACTACGCGTCTGTTCCGTCGGGCGGTGTCGTCAGCAGCAATCACGGGGTTAAGACTTGATGTCTCTCTCATTTTGTCTCGCATTGACTATTGCAACTCTCTCCTTTCCGGCCTTTCTCACTCCACCACTCTCACTCTCCAGCGCGTCCAAAACAATGCTGCCCGCCTCGTCCTCAGAAAGAAGAAATCTCACCACACCACTCCCCTGCTCAAATTTCTTTACTGGCTCCCCATCTCGCAACGCATTCAATACAAGATTCTGTCTCTCTGCTACAAATCCATCAACAACTACGCTCCCGCCTATCTCTCCAACTTACTTCACTCCTACACTCCTTCCAGCTCTCACCGCTCTGCCTCCGACTCTCTCCGCCTCCATATCCCCCGCACCAAACTCAGCACTTTCGGCCCCCGCTCCTTCTCTGTCTGCGGTCCTTCCACCTGGAACACTCTCCCACACTCTCTCCGTCAGAAACCTTCTCACTCCTCCTTCCAGTCCGCCCTCAAAACTCACCTCTTTCAACAGTTCTAGCACCTCTAACGCCACCCCCCCCCCTCCCCCCAGCGGACTGTCGTAATGTATTTGTGGTATGCGAGTCATTGTTAAAAGCGTTCACATGCGTGGGTCAGTTGTGAGTGCGCGCTTAGAGTTATAATTATTAGAAGATAAGCACATTATAAATATCGTAATTATTATAGTTATTAATTATTATTAAATTAACTGATTCAACTCCGACACGCCACGGCAAGATATGGATAGAGCGTGATAGTTCAAGAGTTGTGCCAGAATAGCTTGGCGCCCATATCACGCTCGATCTGTTTCCAGAAGTGTAATATAGTTTTCAGGGGGCAACTTTAAAATTTGCGGATTTCGGTCCTTGAGCAGAATGAGTTAAGATCAAACAGGCAAATCTGACCACCAACACACAATAGAAAAAGTCGTATTCTTCAGCGTTACCCGCGTTATTCATGGCAAATTTCTAGTAGAATAAAGGCAGCTCTGCCTCGCGGGAGAGGAACAGTGCGGACTCACCTAGGATGTCGTTGCCGCGACCCGGATACCCAGCAAAGGCAAAGGCCGGCGGTGACTATGATGAGCGTGTACTCCAGGTCCACCAAGCCCACAGCCGCCTCCACAGCGTCCGAGAACGCCACAATCACGTGAAGAGCGTTCGCTGCCTTTGTGCCGTGGTGGCCATGGTCGATGCGACCGCCTGGAAGAGTGCAGAAATCATACCCGTACCAATTGCGAAAGTACTCCCCAGATAGACACACTCGGGGAGCACACCACAAGTACTCTTCTATTCAAATGAGATGCTAAGCGTCCTATTTGAATAGATGTGTACTTGTGGCGTTCTCCCCGATTGGGTCTATTAGGAAGTACAGACACCCATTTGTTTATAATAAATGGCCAAAATAGAGCAGTTGTTCCATCAAGATCCATTGATGGCTTAACCTTTTTGTCGGTAGCGCTTTTGTCGCGATGATTCCTGCAGGAATCATCGCCACAAAAAGCGCTACTCACAGGCAAAGCATTGCAGGCGCCTTACAAATTTCAAAATTACAATTACAACAAACTGTACACAGTATTACACACACACACACACACACACACACACACACACACACACACACACACACACACACACACACAAACACAAACACGCGCACACACACTCACACACACACACACACATACACACACAAACACACACACACATTCCAGGCACCACAGCAAAACTATAACAGAATCCTCAGCAGTCAATGTTAATCGGTGGGGTAATGGAGTTAGAAAAGGTTTGTTTTTAGCGCAGATTTAAAAACATCTTTTGAAGCACTGTGGCGGACATGGGAGGTGAGTTCGTTCCAGTACAGTGGCCCAAGATATCAAAAAGACCGCTGGCCAAAAGACTTGGTACGGACAGAAGGTACACGCAAAATGCGGCTGTCAGCAGAGGATTTGAGTTGTCTTAAGGGAGTGTACAGCTGTAGGAGAGAGGACAGGTAAGGGGGGCTTGATGTGGAAATGCAGCTGAAGCAGACAGAAGAAAGTTTATACTAAATTCTCGCGGCCACAGGGAGCCAGTGAAGATATTTAATTACAGGTGTAATATGATCAGTTTTGCGCTTTTAGGTGACGAGCCTCGCAGCAGAATTCTGAACTTTTTGAAGCCTGCCGATCTGATATTTGGGACAACTTGCATACAGTGAATTACAATAGTCCAGCTTGAAAAAAACAAATGCACAGATGATGGTTTTTGTGGCTTCGATGGTCAAATAGTGTCTGATAAAAGAAATGCAACGGAGCTCCATTTAGGCTGTGCGACAGGTGTTGACAATCTGTTGGTTCATAGACAGTGTTTCGTCCAGGGTTACTCCACGATTCTTGGCGGTGTGTGAGAAATTGATGATGGTGGTTCCTATGGCCATGGACGTGGGGAGGGAAAGTGAACTGGTCAATCTGGGGGGTTTGATTATAATAGACTCAGTCTTATCAATAATAAGTTGAAGTTTGTTTGATGACATACACTCTTTGACATTACAGATAAAGTTCTGAAGGCTTAGGATTAGGGACTTGGTCGGGAGTAGCGTTTTTGTACAGCTGGGAGTCATCGGCAAAGCCATGGTGGCAAACCAGGAATCTCTCAATTACACTGGAAAGTGGCTGGATGTAGAGAATGAAAAGAATGAGGCATAGGACTGAGCCCTGGGGGACCCCAAAGCGCAGTAGAGAAGGATTCGACCGGTAGCTGTTAATGACAACACTCTGGTGGGGATCAGTCAGGTAAGATCTGAACCAGGACAGGTCACTATTCCTGTTGCCAAACGTGGACTGAAGTCGATGCAGAAGGATTTTGTGGTCTATTGTGTCGAAGGTGGCTGTCAGATCGAGCAAGGCTAGAACAGAGACATGTCCATTATCAAGTGTCCTAAGCATGTTATTTACGATCTTACGAGGCAAAATTCTGGCAAAAAATCTGTGTCTGCTCTGCCAAAATCTGTTTCTCCCATTGAGATTCCTGAGAAGTTCTGTACGTTTTTCACGCAGAAAGTATAGTCTATTCGAGACAAACTGGACTCCCAGTCATCGGTTTCACCTCACAGTCATGATGTGCCATTTGCTGGACAAGTCTTCCATACCTTCAAGAGTTTTTTCTGAAGATAATGTTTGCAAGATCATGACAAGGTGCGCTGCTAAGACGTGTGACCTGGATCCCATCCCTACCCAACTTCTCTTTGATTGTATTGACATAGTCCGCGCTACCATCACTTTCCTGGTCAATGACTCCTTGTCTTCTGGTATTTTCCCTGCTGTTTACAAATCAGTCATCGTCAAACCCCTGCTTTAAAAAGCCCAGTCTTGACCCTGAAAATCTGAATAAACTTCAGACCTGTCTCAAATCTGCCTTTCCTATCCAAGCTCACTGAAAGGATTGTTTTCTCCTACCTGTTTGCAAGTCAGCGTATCGGCCCGGGCATTCCTCTCCTGAAGATCGTGAATGACATGCTTAGGACAATTGATGATGGACATGTCTCTGTTCTAGTCTTGCTCGATCTGATAGTCACATTCCATACAAAAGACCACGAGATCCTTCTGATCGACTTCATTCCACGTTTGGCATCATGGGTAGTGTCCTGTCCTGATTCAGACCTTATCTGACTGATCGTCACCAGACTGATGTCATTAACAGCTACCGGTCACGGGTGGAGGGGGTGGGGTGGGTGGGAGGGGTGGGTGGTGCGGGTCAATGTCGGAGCTAGGAGTCTCGGGCTAAAGTCCTCGATTCTTACCTCCAACATTGCCCCCCCCCCCCCCGCCCCCACCCCCACCCCCCTGTGCAAAAGCATGAAGCATTGAGTACTCTTGCTGAGCAAAGTTGAGTAGTATGAAACGTATTATTAGTAAAGCTTTAGAGGGCAATAAAATTGATGATGATGATGATGAGTTTAAAATTTAAGAGAGTGCAAGATGATTTGGACAATTACAAACGACAGAAGTCTGAAATTCAAATAAGATGCGTAATCAACTCGTGACTGTTGAAGAGCTGAAAACAACGCTTTTAGAAGAAGTGAAAAAGATAGTAATGCAAAAGACCATAGAAAAAGTACCAGGTCTTCTAAACAAATAAAGATAAGCTTTGGCAATCATTCTTTATTTCTGTCATACAATTCACAGAAAGAAGGCATGAGTAGATAGTGAACACCATTGGCTCCACCGCCAGAAAATTATTGAGGGAAAAAAGTTATTTTGCTGTCCATGTAACTTGGCAAATTTGTCAGAGTAACCTAATGACTTGAGACAAGAACTTGTAAGAACTTAAGTCAAGTCATTTAAAAGCACTTATTTTAACTCACTTATAAGAACGTAGGCCAACTAACTTATAAGAACTTGCACAGTTACTTGCAGGTTGTAGGTAACTTTGAAAATTTGTTATCAAATGCCTGTGAGTAACTTTGAAAATATATTATCAAGTGCCTGTAAGTTACCTGACGGCACGTTCATCGATTGTTGTGTGCCATTGTCGTGCCTAATTAAACTAATGCACGGTATTAAAAGCCGGCCCGTCTGAATGATCAACAACCGCACTAATTACCTGCCCAGCTGTTAGGTCAATCACAAGAATGGAAATGTTTTGACCATCCCCCGGTGCCGGTCTCCAGTCATTTGTGTCTGTGGTTCAAATTTCCTGAGTTTTAAGCCATCCAATATGCGTAAACACATTGTATGCGTCAGCATATCTGTATTCAGCCATGAGTGGAAAATAACTTTTTATGTAACAATGCCATTGGTGCATGTTAATGAAATTAACAGGGAGATGAGGTACAGCACAATGATTGATTTTTTTTGCCAGTCTGCTGGCTGTTAGCGCTGCGGCCTGCTGACTAGCTGTACTGCATGGTGATTGACTGTTTCTTGCAGCTTTAAATAATCTCTCATAAAACACTTGTTATGTGAGTTTAAGCAGGGTTTTGTTTGAGTTATGGGTGTGATGTATAAAATATCTATAATTTAGACATGGGTTCGGTGATAATGAAAAAGGTGAGCTGGGGATCTTATGTCTCTCTCTGTCCGCAAAGTATACAAGCCGCCGGCTGTCGCAGGTTCCCCTTCCAGGCATATGGGGCAGGCGGACATGTTGGGACATTGGGACTGCGCCTCACCCTATCCAGAGATGATGATGTGGCCAAGTGAACTTACCTCATTTAAATGACGCACAACTTGTGATTGCGTCAGGATACGCACAACTTGTGATTGCGTCACTATCATTCTTTTAGAATGCCTCCAGATAAAACTTTGTGCGATGAACGTTTAAAGTGTATATTCAGAGAGAGAAGAAACGCGGGTTTTATAACATAGATTATATACTTAGAAGATTAATTTTTTCTAGCTGAATTTTGTAGCTGGAAGCAACAGCAGGTACTCTCTCGTCCTGTTGTCTTTATTTTCTTTTTACTTCATTTCAAACATATCCTGAATAATCTGTCTGTATATAGTAATAATTATTGTAATCGCTTTGGCAAATGGCCTCTTGGCTTGACTTCGCGAACGAAGATTTTATAGGAGTTGCCCACGACGTCTGCAGGCTTGTTCGTGGCTGCGGAGGCCAATCCGAGACAGGCAGGTTCGACCGCAGTGGCTGCAGGGGAAGGTCTGGCCAGGGTTCTGAGCTGCGGCATCTCTGTTTTTTCTCCTGAGCCGCTTGTCCTTAAGGCTAGCTCTGCGAGAGTCCTCAAAGGAGACAGCTGCCTTGTAAATGGTGGAGCGCCAGGTGTCACGGTCCGCAGCAAGCGAAGACCACTGGTGGTGGTCGATTTGGCAGGCACTAAGTGACTTCTTGAGACAGTCTTTGTATCTCTTCTTTGGTGCCCCTCTGTCACGGTGTCCAGTAGCAAGCTCGCCGAACAGGGTGATCTTTGGTAGGCGATGATCCTCCATCCTGGAGACATGCCCCGCCCAGCGGAGCTGTGTCCGCAGCAGCAAAGCCTCGATGCTCACAGTTTCAGCCTGTTCAAGGACCTCGACGTTGGTGACATAGTCACTCCAGTGAATGCCCAGGATGATACGCAGGCAGCGCTGGTGGAAGCGTTCGAGGAGTCGTAGTTGGCTGCGGTAGAGGGCCCAGGACTCGGAACCATACAGCAGGGTGGTGAGGACCACAGCTCTGTACACGCTGATCTTGGTGCCTGTTTTCAGCTGTTGATTGTGCCACACCCGCTTGAAAAGTCGCCCGAAAGCACTGTTCGCTTTTGCCAGCCTGCTGTCAAGCTCCTTGTCCAGCTTGGCGTCCGACGTGATAATGCAGCCAAGGTAAGTAAACTGGTGCACTGACTTTAGTTCAGACTCGCCAATGGTGATGTGAGGAGGGCGATACACTGTCTTGGGTGCCGGCTGATGGAGGACCTCTGTCTTTTTCAGACTGACCTCGAGTCCAAAGAGCTGGGCAGCATCTGCGAAGCAAGACGTGATGCGCTGCAGGGCTCTCTCTGTGTGTGCAACGAGGGCAGCATCATCAGCAAAAAGCAGCTCACGAATCAGTTGGTCTAGGGTTTTCGATATTTTACGCGCTTGTTTGTTCTGCGTTTGAAAGATTGGCTCTGTCAATGAAATATTTGTCTTTTTTTCTTTTTTGACATTAAACTTTTAGGGACATTCTGTTAACTCAGAGTGTTTCTGGTCGTGTGTAGTATATCAGCTATTTTCCGATGCTGGACAAACGTCGGGTATTCGTCTGAGAAAAATCATTTGAATTCGGCCAGCAGGAGGTACAGAACGTCATGACCACGTGCAACTGCAGGGGCCCATGTTGATCTATGCTTTTTGCATTTGGATGTTGCTCATTTTGTTCCGCGAATTGAAGATGTTAATACGGGGTTAAAATACTCCAAAAACAACAGAAAACGCAAACTGCAAAGAGAATGCTTTATTCAGATTATATCATAGCATACACATTGCAATGACATTACACAATCATGTCATGCGCAGACAAGACGAGAGGCTGTAATCTGCGTGACCTTGACCTCAGTTTCGCCTCGGAATCATTTTGACCTTGACCTGTGAAATCAGCAGGACCCCGAGGAGCTAAGCAGCCTGCCACCACCAACTCCAAGAGAGTTTCCATCACACCCAAAAGCCTGCAAAAAAGTCAGGTTTATTTTTTTTAAATTTATTTATTTCTATTGTTTTTTATTTGTAAGGACTCATGTTGATGTATTTCTTGTCACAAGCTTTTGTGAATGTGACTCTTCGTCACAAAACTCGGGAGTCCCCACATTTTCACATTAACAATTGTAACACTGCTCATGAAGGTTGCACAACATTTGTGACAACAACAAATATCGTCACAAAGCGCGCAGAGACTCAAAGGAGCGCCCTCGAGTTCTGTGTCTATTAGTATACTGACAAGCAAAAGAAATGCGACATTGTTGGAATCATGATTCCAAAAATGTCGCATTTCTTTTGCTCGTCATTATATTACTATATGGTCGCTAAACTCCTTACGTACATCATATGCTTAGGTGAAACAGTTATAATCTTTATCATCAAGATCTGGTATGGAGTGAAACCACAGGCAACTAATGATAGCAACACATCCAGTTTTCAAATAATTATAACAGTGATAATAACGATGATGTACACGACGACGATGACTGTGATGATGATGAGGAAGACAATACATAGCTGACCACAACGACGACGATAGTGCTACTAACCATACATCGGCCCTGAACACAGTATCTGGAGATGCCCTTCAGCTTATCACTGGCGGGGTCGGTGTCTGTGCCGCTGCAGGGAGTACCATCAGGAAGCATGAAGGTGTCGTCGGACCACTTGTTGTTTGTTTTCTTGCACTTCACGACGCATTTGGACACCTCTGTCCGCAAGAAATACAACACAAGAGATGAGAACAGCAGGAGCTGTTTAACTCGTTCAGTACCGAGAACATTGGAACACACCCAACTGCAAGAGGTATAGATCATCATGAGCCCCCGCAGTTGCACTAACTTACCGCAGTTGCGGGGGATGATGAGGATCCATGCCTCTTGTTGACACCACGTTGAATATAATCCTTAGACAGCTAGGGCTTGTTGATGTTGAACTGACGAAGTCCGCAGTAACAGTTTCCGTCATGTCACCTAGGGCTTGTTGGTGTTGAACTGACGAAGTCCGCAGTAACAGTTTCCGTCATGTCACCTAGGGCTTGTTGGTGTTGAACTGACGAAGTCCGCAGTAACAGTTTCCGTCATGTCACCTAGGGCTTGTTGGTGTTGAACTGACGAAGTCCGCAGTAACAGTTTCCGTCATGTCACCTAGGGCTTGTTGGTGTTGAACTGACGAAGTCCGCAGTAACAGTTTCCGTCATGTCACCTAGGGCTTGTTGGTGTTGAACTGACGAAGTCCGCAGTAACAGTTTCCGTCATGTCACCTAGGGCTTGTTGGTGTTGAACTGACGAAGTCCGCAGTAACAGTTTCCGTCATGTCACCTAGGGCTTGTTGGTGTTGAACTGACGAAGTCCGCAGTAACAGTTTCCGTCATGTCACCTAGGGCTTGTTGGTGTTGAACTGACGAAGTCCGCAGTAACAGTTTCCGTCATGTCACCTAGGGCTTGTTGATGTTGAACTGACGAAGTCCGCAGTAACAGTTTCCGTCATGTCACCTAGGGCTTGTTGGTGTTGAACTGACGAAGTCCGCAGTAACAGTTTCCGTCATGTCACCTAGGGCTTGTTGGTGTTGAACTGACGAAGTCCGCAGTAACAGTTTCCGTCATGTCACCTAGGGCTTGTTGATGTTGAACTGACGAAGTCCGCAGTAACAGTTTCCGTCAACGGGCACAGAGCGGCTTCACCCATTCAGCCCTGACGCACTACAGCAGGAGATGGGTCGACCATGATAATTCAAGGGTAGTGCCAGATTTTTAGTGCCAGTGCTAATCTCTTGCAACAGGTGCATAGTCGTTAGATGACGCCTCCAAAATTTGAAAATACGTGCGCCAGGGTGAATGAGTTAAATGGACCACCCTGTCAGAAATTATCCGTCACGACAGACCATTGTTTTTGAGGGGTGACAGAGACTCACTTTGTCCTTCAAGACTTCTGGCATAGAGCACCTGTCTCTTAAAGACTGCTTTTTCCTGCAAAAAAGGGTGGTTGCTCTAACAAGTTCTACTGTCTATTTAGCATTAAAGCAAGAGTAACCTGTAACAGGAAACTCTTGCCTTTCAGCTCCATTTCAATACTTGCTCCACACGGGTACGTACCTTTTCGACGTGTATCCCTATTTCCTTATGTCTCGAATAAATCAAGCTACCATGTTTGATGCATTTTGCCGTCTTTAATGGAGGAAGAGCAGGAGCGGGTCAGTCACCTCGAGGGGTGGGGATGAGAGGAGGGGGGCGGGGAGAGGGGGTGTGGGGACGTGTCCTACTTTCGGACCTTCAACCTCACAAAAAGCCCCCCCCCCCCCCACCCTCCCCTCCCACCCCAAGACGCGAGGCCTTGCTTCCAGTGGCCAAAACATAAAACAACGGAGGAGGGGGGAAGGGGGGGGGGGGTAAGACTCACCACTAGCCAAAATATCGAACAATTATGGTGGGTCTGGGGGTAGTGTTGGCGTGTGTGTCTCAAAACTCGCCAATATATCAAACGGGGCGGGTGGCGGGGGAGGGGGAAGGGAGGGGGACAAGTGGAACTGCACGATGTCCATACCTCCAGCTGTGACATCACGAATTCCGTCACCAACAAAGTCGAAGTAGGCTCGCATTCTCTGACAGATTTTCTCCGCTCGCTGCTCCACCAGGGTGTTCTCCACTTGGCTCTCTCCGGCGCATGACTATGGACACAGGTCACACAATTAACCCTTTGGCCGTCAGTAACGCTTCTTGTCCATGTGATTCCTGCTGACAAGAGGCGCTACGGACAGCCAAAGGGTTAACTCCTTCACTGTCACAGACCATGAATAACGCCGTGAAAATCAATTGCCCGTTGTGGGATGTATGGTAAAGCCGTAGGCGTTTGGCCGTCAGGAAGAACTTTCTGAGCAAAGAACACGTATATAATATATCCGCGTGGCACCCCAACTCCCACCACACAACTGTGATCAGTAATGCCCCGTGGAGGAAAGATGCGATAAGTCAATGTTTGTGAAAGGCCAGTTTTTTTATTACAAATTTCAGACCCAAAATGTGACTGTCAAGCCTTTTTCGATACGATAAGTGTCCACTGATCTCTATTCTTGTATGTTTATTTGTTTTGAACAAGGGTATTTACTCGAAATATTAACTCATTCAGCCCTGTCGCACTACAGCAGGAGATCGGTCGACCATGATAATACAAGGGCAGTGTCAGATTAGCTTGGCGCCTTTCGGCGCCAAGCTAATCTGGCACTGCCCTTGAATTATCATGGTCGATCCATCTCCAGCAATAGGTGCATAGTACTTAGATGACGCCTCCCGAATTTGGGAAATACGTGCGCCGGGCTGTATGAGTTAATAAATTGTGTTGTAACTGTCTTTTTTAAGCGTGTTTCTTTCTCCGTTGGGTTCTTCTCTGAGATTAATTTTTCATGGTGATACCATGAAAATCTTGTTTGCCATGAAAATATGATTTGCTGTTTTGTGCTTTCACAGCTCACAGTAAGACTCGGACCAATACACAGTCTATAGAAGTATGTGCTGGTCTGCGATACTGGACCACGCGGCATATGGCCGTGAGATCCAAAGTCACAGATCGGCACGCAACTTCTGGCTCAAACACTTACCGGCTGCGTTGGGCAAAGCTGAGCCTTGAATTGATCGCCATAGCAATAGGCTCCGTGCCTAGGTCTGAAACCAGAAACGTTAAACGTTTAGGGCTAAACGGCTTTGTCCACCACTAAGGTGATTTCAAAGACGGGGCAGGGAATAGAGTCTGAACAGATTTTGACCCCAGCTGGATTTAAACCCGTGACCTTTCGGACGAGAGTCGAACGCGGGCTAACGGTGGCATCATCAGCCCGATGGCCTTTTGTGCATTGGGTTGTAGCTTGAAGCCAAAATCAGGTCCAGCACACCTTTCGAGGTGAAGTTACCGATTTTCCTTTTTCAGTTAATGCCTTTTCTTTTTACTAATGGTTCTTTATTGTAAGAAATGTTTCTTTTATGATCTTGGGACTATTTCATTGACGTCACGACAACGGTTTGACACATACCTGGGACTGGCACACTGACGTCTCGATGTCTTCACGGCCACTCCACAGTTACTGCTGCAGCCGGACCACGCCTCGAAACTGCCCCACCCTCCGTCCGCCAGCAGGGGCCGAACTTTGACCTCGTTAATCGTGATCTGGCTGCTTTTGAGAAACTCACACCCATCACGTCCACAGAACTGAAAACAACGTAAAGAGTATGTTTAACGGGACCTGCTCCAGGGCAGGCTGTAACTGCCAAAACATGACGATACATATAGATTCTTACATCCGTGATTAGGTAATACTGAAAATCTCACTCGAGTGGATTTAAAACCTTCTCCTACGAGCTAAAGTGAGTAGGATACAGTTTTAATACCACGATCGTGAGAATTTTCAGTATCACCTAAATACCGATGTAGAATTCTATTTCTTACTTACCTTTTTCTTGGCATCCGATGTAAGTTGGTTTCGGCACATGCCTAGCCACAACACATCCGCGATTGTGTATTGGCAAAAATCTGGACCTACTTTTTTTGTAATCTGACGTCAATATTTTAGATGCCAGACAAACGTTCGTACATGATGATGTAAAAGCGCAATTCACGACACCAGTGCCAGACGTTACTTTGATATGATGTCATTGCACGTGAGCTGGAAGTAGGTCAAGTTTCAATATCGCCTGCGTCCGTACCTTTGTGTAGACCAGACTTTCTACAAGACAATTTTGTGCACACTTGGCTGTATACACAGCAAAGCTGCATAACACACGTATGATACAGCCAAGCAGTATAATACCTGTCTGATACAGCCAAGCAGTATAACCCCTGTGTGATACAGCTTTACCGCTCAAAGGCAGCAAAGAATGAGGTGTGTAAGAAAAGTGATTTTCAATATTGTCTCGCCTCAACAAAGACTTGTCTACCCTTGTTTTCGCAATTGATGTGAGTGGGTACACCTAGCGAGGGTTATAGAGCCCATGACTCCAGTCTGTGAAGAGGAGAAGAGCAGAAAAGCCTTTCATTGTATGACTTTCTAACTCTTGCCCAGCATTATTGTAAGGCATTCATAACTAGGAGATATTGTTATTAACCCTTTTGCTGTTGGCAGCGGATTCCTGCAGGAATCACCCGATCAAAACTGCTCCAGACAGCCAAAGGTATTACCTCAAGAGGGTTACTTTAATCTTTATCCTTCGGAATACACCAGTGTGAGAAATAAGTTGGACTAAAATAGTTCAAGGGTAGTGCCCGAATAGCTTGGCGCCTCTAGGCGCCAAGCTATTCTGGCACCAACCTTGAACTAAAGCCATTGGTCTATATCCTTATCTGTAAGTACTATAATGCAGCTTGCATATGGCAGTGTACAAATTTGAAGCTTTGAGCCTCAGTATGATATGGACCATTTCCAGTCGGACTTGTGTGCCGGTTTGTGATTTGCTCAGACGAGCGCAAATTTAACCCATTTAGCCCCGACGCCCTTCAGCAGGTGATGGATCGACTATGATAATTCAAGGGTAGTGCCAGATTAGCTTGGCGCATGATGGCGCCAAGCTAATCTGGCACTACCCTTGAATTATCATGGTCGATCCATCGCCTGTTGCCGGTTTACGGTCGGTTAGTGACACTCCCAAAATGAGAGGAATACGCCCTAAGGTTTCAATGGGATAAACAATGTTTTACTTCCTTATTTCTTTATTTCTGACCCTCCACCCTCCACCCACAAACCCGCCTCCACCGCCAAACTATTCGGAGACCATCCATGAAATTTCATGGTTGATCTACATCCTGTCGCAGCGTGTCGGGGCTGTATGGGTTGAGAACGAATACAAAAACAACAACAAGTAAGATGTAAAGTATCTTATCATTAACTTACTTTGTCAGTTCCACATGGCGTACCGTCCAGTGCCTCGCTGAGTTTCACAGAACCGTACAGGTTGTTGCTCTTATTTGTCAGCACACACACAAACATGTTGCACATCTGTACAAAGAAGTGAGCCAGCTGTCAATTGCCAGATATTTGACACCCTTGCGCGTGCAGCAACCCAGGTACTGTTTACAGTACGGGTGGGTGCCTGACTAAAGGGGTTTAATTGATATATACAAAAAGCAATTAGTTTGCAACAACGACGCACAGCAGGTTTAAGGTTTTAGTGAGAAATGACATCTATATGCCAGAGAACAACGCATAGCACTGTTAAGGTTTCAGTGCGAAATGGAATATAGACCAAACAACCCCCCCCCCCCTAAAGGAAAAAAAAAAATATATATATATATATATACCTTGACGTTTACTTACCTTGGCTGCATTATCACGTCGGACGCCAAGCTGGACAAGGAGCTTGACAGCAGGCTGGCAAAAGCGAACAGCGCTTTCGGGCGACTTTTCAAGCGGGTGTGGCACAATCAACAGCTGAAAACAGGCACCAAGATCAGCGTGTACAGAGCTGTGGTCCTCACCACCCTGCTGTATGGTTCCGAGTCTTGGGCCCTCTACCGCAGCCAACTACGACTCCTCGAACGCTTCCACCAGCGCTGCCTGCGTACCATCCTGGGCATTCACTGGAGTGACTATGTCACCAACGTCGAGGTCCTTGAACAGGCTGAAACTGTGAGCATCGAGGCTTTGCTGCTGCGGACACAGCTCCGCTGGGCGGGGCATGTCTCCAGGATGGAGGATCATCGCCTACCAAAGATCACCCTGTTCGGCGAGCTTGCTACTGGACACCGTGACAGAGGGGCACCAAAGAAGAGATACAAAGACTGTCTCAAGAAGTCACTTAGTGCCTGCCAAATCGACCACCACCAGTGGTCTTCGCTTGCTGCGGACCGTGACACCTGGCGCTCCACCATTTACAAGGCAGCTGTCTCCTTTGAGGACTCTCACAGAGCTAGCCTTAAGGACAAGCGGCTCAGGAGAAAAAACAGAGATGCCGCAGCTCAGAACCCTGGCCATACCTTCCCCTGCAGCCACTGCGGTCGAACCTGCCTGTCTCGGATTGGCCTCCGCAGCCACGAACAAGCCTGCAGACGTTGTGGGCAACTCCTATAAAATCTTCGTTCGCGAAGTCAAGCCAAGAGAGAGAATATATATAATAAGTTAATGGTCGGAGGGGTTCGCTACACGGACCTTTGTAGGCCTGAGGGAGGTCAAAGGAATCATTGTACCCCGAAGGCCGAAGTTGTTTAAAAAAATCCGGTTTATGAAGACGGCTGCTTCTGTGTCGGATAGGTGACACCATTGAATATACATGTTCTGCCGGGGATTCCCAGACTGTGACGTAGCATGATTCCGTGTCAGAAGCGCAAGCCTTGTTTTCGCGAGTAAAAAGCTAATCTTGGCTTGTGTACAGAATGATGATTCAAGCTGCAATGTCTATAAAAGGTCGTTAAAGTATTACAGTGACAGTGCTTCTTGACTGCTGTGTGATTCAGAAAAATTAAGAACTTTTTGATGAAGCGATCGGCATTTGACCACTGATGTGACAGCTTGTGCAAGTTAGCATGGTGCCTCGTGCTTTTAGATTCAAGATGACAGAAGGGGGTGGCTTCGAGTGTGCAGCAGATTGTCGTTGTTATATCCTAAAGTGTCATGTGTGTTAAGATATCTGGAAAAAGGAATACCAAAACAAAACGCTCGTTGTTAACAGCAGGACTAGTGCTGAGACTGATGGATTTTAAGGTAAGATTTTATTTTACAGCGTAGACATGATGTCAGATAGTCTTCGAAAATTCGGGAGATGTTTTTCTTCAGATAGTCCCGCATTGAGTGACGTGAAAATTTGGCAATAGCGTGCTTTGTGTATAGTGTTGCTGGGTGTGTATTTTCGTTTTAGTTCTTGAATTTGTTGCTCTGTGCTTTGGTGAAATTGTGGCATGTTGCCTGTTGGTGTTTGAGCAGACGACAGTGTGTTGCCGCTTTGCAAGGATTGTGTCTCTGATTGGTTAAAAAAAAAACCTCGGAAGCTATTTTTGTTCCGTGGTTTCCCGAACTTTGAAAATGTCTCGGTGGAAGGCTTTTGCTGTTTGCGCTATGTAATTAGTGGTGAAATGTTGTTTAGTTGGCTCCTCATGTCGTGACAAATAAGGCAGATGATGTGTATTACGTCAAATAGGACTACTTTAGTGCGTTTTTTCTGCTATTTTGTCGAACCGAGTTGCTATCAAGACTCGAAAACGAGGTCGTAACGCGTCATCGAGAGGGCTATAAAACGTCCGCCATTTTTCGCTACAGTGGTTTTTATATCACGGTCACACGGTACAGTTTGCGCTAAATTGACTGGTCGTGTGACGTAGGGAGGAAAACAAATATATATATATATATATATATATATATATATATATATATATATATATATATATATATATATATATATATATATATATATATATATATATATATATATATATATATATATATGATAATGTTTGCAACTGTCTTACTCCCTTGTTCATGCAGCCTTTGGTACAATATTGTAAACAGTACAGGTCTGTGGCTGCTTACACAAGTGGTTATGCACAAAGGAGTTAAGGCGCCACTGACATCGTTAGAGATGGATTAGACATGATAGTTTCAGGATTAGTTCACCGCATGGAGAGGTAATTGTCATTGCTTTTACGCTGTACTCCTCGAGGAAGCTGAACAAGATAATCAGGCTTAGTGAGAAAATCGTTGGGGGCAGGTTGGACAGCCTTGACGGCCTCTACCAGGAAGAGAATGATACGCAAGGGCCTGAGGCTGGCAGCTGACACTTACCACTGCCTTTCTAAGCACCTTCAAAAGCTCCCGTCTGGCCGTAGGTTCAACTTCAAGGCTCCTCTTGTTAAAACCAAACGCTATAAGGGCAGCTTTGTACCCTCGGCCATCCGTCTCCTAAATGAAGAGTGTGTTAACTAGCGTATATCTCTCTCCCTGTCGCAATGGCCTCTTGCAAGTGGCAGACTTACTACTATACCACTGATGTGGTGGGGTGTGTGTGTGTATGTCTGTGTGTATTTTTGTGTTTGTCTGTCGAGGAAGGGGGGTGGGGGGGGGGGGGAGGGCTCGTGGCCAGAAGATGGATGAGATACTGAGCAGTATGTGAGTAATTAATTTACTTTTTTTTATACCATTGTCATAATGTGGAAACCGTACATAATTCTCATAATGTGATCCCACCGAAAGAAAGTTTGTCGGCCAGACTGACACAATAAAGATTTTGAATTGAATTGAATTAAAACCTGTCTCTGAAAGTGTGATGCCCAGTGCGCAAAGGCCATCGAGCCGACGTCGTCCCGATGGCCTTTTACGCATTGGGTGACCGTCAGTTACACGCAACAGACGGACACATTTGATTTGCTTACATCGACATCTTGGCCGACTTGCAGGTACTCGTATCCTTGTCCGTATCTGAACGAGCACTGGTTTTCCACACCCACTGTCTGACCTGAAAGCAAACTCAGTTTAACCCATTCAGCCCTGACTCCCTACAGCAGGAGATGGGTCGACCATGATAATTCAAGGGTAGTGTCAGATTAGCTTGGCGCCGACAGGCGCCAAGCTAATCTGGCACTGCCCATGAATTATCATGGTCGACCCATCTCCTGCAACTGGTGCATAGTCGTTAGATGACGGCTCCCAAATTTGGGAAATACGGCCGTCGGGCTGAATGAGGTATTATCAATACTAATATACGTATACCGACGAGCAATGGAAATGCGACATTATTAAATCAAGAGAAACATTTAAGTATTTCCGATGATTCAAATAATGTCGCATTTCTTTTGCTCGTCAGTATACTACTACTACTATCGACAGTATACTACTATTACTACTACTACTACTACTACTACTACTAACCCCCAAAAAGCTCTAACCGCTTTACAAGTTACTAAAATAGCCTCTAACTAGTAGGTTACATAAACTTAACAAAAGAACATCACATAAAAATAATATTACGAAGACTAAATTTCCATTACGCACACACACACACACGCACGCACGCACGCGCGCGCGCACGCACACACACACACACACACACACACACACACACACACACACACACACACACACACACACACACACACACACACACACACACACACACACACACACACTGCAGATTAGCGGAATATGGTTAATAAAGAGCTAATCGAGAAAGGAGTGAAATATGTGAGTTTTACTTTCGGAAGGACTGAAGATTCTAGAGGCTGACTTCTTGGAGAAGGCTGTTCCAGAGTCGCGGGCTTTGATAACCTCCCCCAAAAAACTTCGGCCATAATTTTTGGGGTTAGCAGATGTGGTGCTGAGAATACATGTATGAGATGAAGAGCGTAGCTGCCTAACGAGTGTGTAGATGTTTATTTTGACGACAGTTTCTGACTAAGCAATGTATTTCGAAGGTATTAATCTAAGTTTCGGATGATTTCACAGTCGAATATCAACATTAAATAATTGTAATTTTCTGGATCACTAAGTTAGAATGAAAGTAACTGATATTGTACACAAAATAGTTGAATGTCGTCAAGCACCAACAGCACCCGCGCTGATTTTGGTTTCAATAGAGGTTGTAAGTAACGCCACTACATCTAATCTTCCCATCGTTAAAGCATTTTCATCATTTGTTTGAAGTTAAAGCATTTTCATCATTTGTTTGAAATTTGCCCACGATTATCATGGATGTGGCCATACCACATTTCTAGGATTTCAGAATCCAAATAACATAATACCTGACAGACCATAAGTTGTTTAGAGGCATTTTGCAGAAATAAATATTAAATGAGATATGTGCATAACTTTACTACAAGCATTATATTCAGTGTTGTGAGTTTTTGTAAACATCATCACATTTTTTTAAAGTGTTGCATTAGTTATCATGAGTTCCGCGCAAGGTCATACATACTGATGCAGTCCGTGGCTAAAAACAACTTTGTTTAACCACGGAAAACTGCTAAAAACTAGTCAATTTTCTTTACGTACTTAGACAGTTGTCCACCATTTTTCCGCATATCCCCCCCCCTCCTCCCACCCCGCCCTCCCCCCCTCCTCCCCCCCCCCCCACACACACACTCTGAGAAATCAATAACAGAGGTGCATTAATACATACTAGCTGTTGTGCTGCTAAGATTTTTTTTCTTTAATCTGGGTGCCATTTTAAGCGTGTTTCTTGCAATGTCACGGTGTGAGTTATGTACGTGAGGACCTCATTCAGCATTTCTGACCAGTGTAATAGTATGTGTGCCTGTTTTGTGATAGTTCCTACCATGGCTATGTGCATCTTTGAATACCACAAATACCTGTACCAATTAGAATGCTTTGTAGCCATTTTCATGTCTAAAAAGTGTTGTATTTACACACAATAGGCGTGTTTATCATTTCCTGCCTATTTTTCATACTACTTTAACTTACATCGAAAGCCGTTTTTAGCAGTGAAAATAAGCATCACAACCACTAATTTCTTCTGTTTAAGTTATGATTTTGTTGTTGTTGTTAATTGAAAAATTGTCGTCAAGATATGTACACTTTCGTCTTCCTAAAAATGTTCAGTTTCTTTGGGGTCCGAAAATCTTGCTTTCACTCTAGCTGATAAGATTATCGCACAATCTTGCTTCTTGGCAGTATTGCTGTGGAAATATGTGCAGCAATATGTGTAGAAATATGACGCATTTATTCCTTTAAACGTGCATTCACCGTTATGATTTATCGATGTCAGTCACAGCTGCCTAGTGTATCCGTTATTAGTTTTATGGTACACGTATATCCTTGGTGTGTGTGAGCATTTCTTGTTGGTGTGTTCACTCTGCTAAGCTTATTTTCCTTGTATATCTTGTTGCGTGAGAGTGTATGTTAGATAATATATGTGTTGTCGGATGCAAGGTGTATGTATGTTAGTATGTCATTCGTACGGCGCGTAGAGCTTTTCTATCGAAAGTATAGGCGCCTTAAAATTATACATTATTATTATTATAGTAAACTTGTATGACGGTGTAAATGGTTATGTACACAATGCTAACTGTTTGTGCAGTGAAATAACAGAAATAAAGGTTTTATCAACACAAAAATGACACAGAATGTGACGTCTTGTTTTGAGTTTAATATGTCATATGTCTGTACCTTTAATATGGAATTTAATTTTCTTTTTTAGCGTCACAACTTCTTGACAGTAAATCTGGGCCACGGCCATATACAATGTTTTGACAGTGTTAACAAGGTGTTTGTGGGGCAGAGAGAACCCTGTTCACTGACTATGCTTGAGCCTTTTGGTCAGAAACAAATTTCGAAGGGTTTCACTAACGATGATGAAATCCAGTTGCCATGAAAAAAGGTAAATCCCCGATGACCCATTTATCACGAACGCTCATTGTTTGGAAGGTACAACAGTGAAAAATCTCCGAACGATAAGTCTTCAACGCACAATTTACGTCAAAATTTCAACTTAACTCATTCAGCCCGACGGCCGTATTTCCCCAAATTTGGAGGCGTCATCTAATGACTATGTACCAGTTGCAGGAGATGGATCGACCATGATAATTCAAGGGTAGTGCCAGATTAGCTTGGCGCCTGTCCCTTCTCTTGCTGTAGTGCGTCAGTGCTGAATGGGTTAAAGCGTCGATTATGATATAACGTTTACTCGCTGCGCGTGTTCTAACTTGTTGTGTTCAAACCTTGTAATGGCTATCGTGAAGATTAACTATAGGCGTGCTTCTCTTTGGTTTTACGTCTTGTGGTTCAACAGAGTAAGGTTCAGATTCACAGATCAAGTATTCCCAGAAACTTAGAAGCTGGAGAATGTGAGCCAAGGGGAAACGCACCTGGCAGAAGAGGTTCAGTAGCCGTAGATGCATTGGACGTCTCAGTAAACAAGCATCTCTTGTTCCTGAAATCAAAGTGCACTTGTGAACGGCATAACACAGATACAGTACCATTACGCATAAATCCAAAGACACGTTTCTGCACCATTGTTTTTGTTATGTCATGTCGACACGCCCAATGAACTTTAACAGCAGTTTGGACAGGCAGCATCAGCACATGCGTAATCGCACTTATTTATTCTGTGCAGCCGTTAGCGTTTCAAACTGTTTTATCTGTTTCTCGTACTGATAAAACTGTATTTATAGAAAGGAGTGGAGTCATTGTCAGATTACTTGATCTGACGTGTGCTGAACTGGATCCTCCTGTGTCCAAAAGAACCATAGCTAGACCTGTGTGTAGCGTTCGTGACCATTTGTTATTGAAGTGTTATAGAAGTGTATCTTTGAACAGTTACAGTGGTAGTGGGTTTTCAACCTTAAATAACCGCAAAAATGCATGATGCCCACTAACTTCTCTAGGCACAATAACACGGCAGCAGTGTGCTACGGGTGCGTCCTAACAGGACAGTGTTCCTCAACAACACGGACACTACAATTATCCCTTTTCATCCAGATACACTGCTGCTTGAAATTAATTTTACTGTGATAGTTCAAGGTGGTGCTAGAATGATTTATCTCTTAATCTGTAATGCAGCCATTATAGGACAATAATTGTTTGTTATTTTAGTTTGTTGTTGTTGTTGTTGTTGTCTACCGTATTCAAAATACGAAAGACATTAAAATGGGGCTGGTCGGAGCACATTCCGGAGCATGCACATGACGTTTTTGGTGTGCGGGGCAGAAATTCTGGCAAAGAAGTAGCAAGATAAAAATGACGTCACGTCTAGCTATGCAAACAATTGCTAGAGAACGTCTTTTTGACGCCAAAGCGCTGTGTGTGTGTGTGTGTGTGTGTGTGTGTGTGTGTGTGTGTGTGTGTGTGTGTGTGTGTGTGCGTGCGTGTGACACCGACTAAAGCCCGCGTTTGAGAACGGACAAGTTTGAAATTGTATGGTATTGTCTTTAAAAAAATAATCTCAAGGCGTTTTTATTTTTTTATTTTTTTAATATTGTTTTAATTAAGGTGCTCATTGGCGAGAAAATGGACGTTTCACAAAACCGGTTGATCCACACTGGAGTATGTAATATTTCTAATTTTTACTAGATATTTTGCACATAGCTATATAAAACAGACATATTGAATGAGTTCGTTAGCCAGTATTGTACTTCTAGAACATTTTGATTGATAATTAAATATTTTTTTGTAAAAATTATTTACAAGTTTTTGGGATACATTTCATTATTATTTGGGTTTAATCTTAAAACAATTAAATCTTTTTTACGAAAAACAAAATTAATCTTCTCAAAAAGAATCGCATGATGCCATGGTTTGAAGCTTGAAGTGAAGTCATTTCGCTGCTTGTGCTTTTATTCTTCTTCAGAATAGCTACGCTAGACCACAGAGCTTACGAATGGCGGGAATCGCCGTGTCTCCGTCTTTATTTCTGTGTGCCAGTGTGTGTAGATCACAGGGTTGGTTAGAGTAGCCTGAAGGAGATGGATTCCTGTCGCTACACGAGCCCACAGAGCGTACTAAGGGCGGGAAGAGCCGTGTGTCTATAGTGACAGGCAAAGGAAAATCGACGTCACTGGAATCCAGTGATGTATTTCTTTCGCTCTTTAGAATACGTGCATACCCTGACTATTAGGGCCTACTTCTTTCTACTCACGGGAAATCCGAGGCGAAATGTTCCTTGTAGCAGTCAGCTCTGAAGAAGAATCGGTTGCCGCCCATGAAGCCGTTAGTGCCATCGGGACAATCCATACCGGGCATACTATCGTGGTTCAATCCCAGGCTGCAAAAAAAAAAAAAAAAAAAGAAGTAATGATGGTACGTACGTTATACCCAAATTGTCATTCTTTAACTTTAAGAACAGGTGATGCCGATCTAGCTCTGCTAAGGGCATAGGTTCCCTGCGGCTGCTGGGGAGGAGCTCATGAAAATGTATGTCTTTGCGGGTGGAAGGAGCTTAACATGACGTTTCACATTATCTCAGACGTATACCGCTGGTGCCATCGTGTTTCAAAACCAGGCTGTCATTAAAAACATATTAATCTATTCACTGACAAAACATTGGCCACCATTGCTCCTCGTACAGCCGTGCGCGTGCCAAAGGCGGCCGACGTCGGCCCGATGGCATTTTGCACATTGGGTAAGTGCCTCAAAGACTCAGGTAGATTGAAAACAGACCATGCCTACGGTGTCAGGAACATGCATACGTCATATATAATAAGGTTTTATTATTATTATTATTATTATTAGGGGGCCAAGAAAATGAATGTCTCTTGCAGACAATAAAATTTACACGTCTATTAAATGACACCTTAGAAATTATGATTCTGGCATTTCGTTTTGTAGCAGCAGTATTTCTGTGTTGATGAAACACACATGATTATTATATATATATTTCTTTTGAATCAGTTTAACTTTTTCCCTGTTTGCAAACGATAATTCTCGTGGCAAGACAACGTTATTATTCTGCCCCGGTTAACTACTTTTCTCGTAATATACACTGAAGACCACCTTTTGCAATTAATGATAAATAGTAGTTCAATATCCACGCCAAAAACCACGTTGATGTTTAACAGTAAACAATAGGAGTGCCCTCCCTTTGCTTGTTGACTTCTGCGCGATCTCCGATTGTCTGGTGAGTCTCGTGTTGTTTCTTCTGTGACTAATGGATGAAACCTAGCGTATGACAACACAAGCCGTTGAACTTACCATTTAAAGTGACGGTGGCGAAAAAATCATTAGAATGCGTGTAAAATGTTTCGATTTATGAAAGAAAGCAGTGGATACATATGCAGCTGTATCAGTCTTCGACAAATATTAGTTGAGAATTCAGGTTTGTGGAGCTGTGTCTCTAACCTTTCCACAGTTGATTTGAGAGAGTGAGCGTGGAAATCGCAATTGATGCAACGTGTCAAGCGAAAGAAACGGTGACGGTGGTGCGGAACTGCACATATAAGATGGATGTTGTGTTTGGTGTGTCAACATTCTGTAAATAAATCATTTAAGTACGCTTTAGCTCCTCGGCCCCCACTCCCCCCTCGCCTCCTCCCTTCTCCCCACAACACCCTCTCGGCCTACCACCACCCATCGTTTCAGTGATAATTTGAGAGTGACCAGTGGATATCAAGTTATTTCGTAATAATGGCTGTTATGGATAATGAACAGATTTTAAAATGCGAAAGATTTCATTAACACATTCAGTCCCAGGACCCAGATCCGCCAGTTTTGAAGTTGACGTCTGAAGGACCGTATTACAATTGTAGAGACAGATCGAGCATGATAGTTCAAGGGTGGTGCCAGAAAACGCTTGGCGCTTATGGGCGCCAAGCTATTCTGGCACCGCCCTTGAACTATCAT
The DNA here is from genome assembly GCA_036245525.1 of Semisulcospira habei. Taxonomy (NCBI): domain Eukaryota; kingdom Metazoa; phylum Mollusca; class Gastropoda; family Semisulcospiridae; genus Semisulcospira; species Semisulcospira habei. The sequence continues at coordinate 207,993,595 of BTPG01000001.1, forward strand.
GCTCGATCCATGTCTTGCTGTGTTGTATCGGGGCTGAATGAGTTAAATCTTCGTATTGTCACATCTGTTCCATTGAATTATGAAAGTCCAACAGCAAGACAAATCTCGACATAAACCTGTGTCCAAACTCATGAAGCTCAGTGAAAAATCCCATATTGGCTGATCTCACGGCAGAGCAGCGGAGACCGCTCATGCACACGCCCCTGATGTAGGACAATCCCACTCTGCCGGGGTCCGACGTGTCACTGCAACAACGTAACATCATAACAGCATGGGTCGTATTGTAGGACAATTACTTTTTGCTGCAGCTGTTTTTTGTTGTGTTGTTGTTAATTACTAAGAAATATGACATCTAGCTCGTATATTGGTAGGCCATAGCATGTGTTTATGTGTTGTGCACTTGTGTGGGTTGTGTTGCGAAATGAAGGTGTTAATGCAGTGGTTTCCATGAGACTTGACTCACTGTGTGACTGCATGACTAACCGTGTGATTGACTGACTGTGACTTTATCACATGTCACTTTATCCATTTATCCCCGTTGAACTACATCAGAAGATGGATCGACCATGATAATTCAAGGGTAGTGCTAGATTAGCTTGGCGCCCTCAGGCGCCAAGCTAATCTAGCGCTATCCTTGAATTATCACGGTCGATGCATCTCCTCAAACTAGTACATAGTCGTTAGGTGACCAGTGTCCATTTCTCGCGACAAGCAATATTTTCTTTGCGCTACAATGAAAATCTGGCTTTTCACAGAAATGGACTTGCTGCCTGCTTCACATGGCAGATCGGCATTAGGCAAATGCACCTTTCTTACATGCTGTCTGCAGTGTGGGGAGTACACTTACCCTGTAGAAAGAGTGATCTGGTCGACGGTTTCCGTGTCTTTGGTACCTGTGCAGATGTTATGCAGGCGACCGCCGATTGTGTTGGTGGAGTTTGTCGTGTACCAGGACTGGACAATAAACAACACTGTCAAATGTTCTACAGAGCTAGGCTGCCAGAGAACCTCGGTCATGACAGCGACCATATATTTTGGTATTTGGTCCGACGTTTGTTAAAAGCGAAGTCAGAAAAAGTATGGTCGAGATAAAATAAGAACACGTATTTATACCTTTGACTATCGGCAACTGGTTTTTCTGGGGTTCTGTAGTAATCACGACAAAACACACTACTGACAGACAATGGGTTAATACTTGCGACTTCTTGTCGTATTCGTCCTTGTGATATATGCTAAGGCGACTTTGTTTTAGCTCATTCGCGGTCAGCCGAATCCGGATGCGCGGCATAAGCCCCGCCACACGGGCCGGTTGTGCCCCGATTTTGAAGCCGATTCTGATCCGTTTTCGATCGGATGACGTCCGATCCGGTCCCAATCGGCTGGGAATCGGGTCACTAGAACCTGCTCTATATTTCCGATCCGAATCCGTCCCGATCGTAAGCTTCAACCAATCAGAGCGCGTCTCGCAAAGCATGTCGTTTCAACACGGTTTGCAAATGGCCGAACACGCCTGTTGTGATCAGTACTACCGCCGTTGCCGCTGATTTTTCGCACGCCTCTTCCCGAATATGATCCAAAACTGCTGATAATGCAAGCACATCATCATCACTGTCAAAACTAGCAGTCATTTTGCAGAACAGGTACGACTTTGATCTTCGGTTCAAACCGGTCGGCTAAACTTGACAAGTCGAGAAATGTCAGTGTGGCACTGCACACGTTTTTTAATCCGGCCCAATCACCTACCGATTCGAAAACTGATCGGGAATCGGCCTCAAAACCGGGCTCGTGTAGCGGGGCCTTAAGCCGCGCATCCGGATGCGGCTGGCCGCGAATGAGTTATAGCAGGAAACACCATGGTAATCAACATTGTTACTGCGGCCATGCCACATTGTATTCGTCAACTCATGTGAGTAATACATGTACTAGTTTTGGGGTTTTGACCCTGCGACTCTCATGTTCTAGTGCATTGTTACCGGATGTGTTCTCCAAATGACGATCTTGACCAGTTTGATTTTGATGTCCCAACCGATCAGGTCAGCGTCGCTCAAAACGGCTTGAACCTGTAAGCCAGAACAGCCTTGCGTAACACACCTTATAACTGGTACTACCAAAGGGCTACATAGTTAGAGTCTTATGACATTAGAGACGTGCCGTATAAGACACTATAAGTTATTGGTAGCAAGGGTTGCTGCACGGACCCTTGTAGGTCTGAGAGAGGTCAAAGAAACCATTGAACCCTGAAGGCTGGTTTTCATTCCTCCACTATTTACGTAAAAGATATCTAAAAGAAATCTTTCGACCTGGATCGCGCCAGACATGACTGACGTCAAAGGAATATATATTTAGACTTCTGACGAAATTTAAAATATTTCATGACGTTGCCGTCCATAATAGTGTGCCCGTTGTTTCGAACAACACTAAGTAACTTTGTACTTAGAACATTTGGATATCTTTTATAGAACAAAACTGACGTCCAAGACGCGCCAGAAAGAGGGCTACAAAAAGTCCAACATTGTCGCTACCAGGGTTTTTGTTGCCCAGTTTGGCACAGTTTGCACTAAAGAGATTGGTCGTGTGACATAGGGATGAAAACAAACGGCTTTGCCGCGTATCTGTTAGCGGCACGTCTCGAATGTGTTACTCTGTCAGAACGGCCACATGTGAACAAGGATGAGCTGTAGTAGGCCTTCTATTGTGGACAAGATTCACGAAGCTTTGGGATGTAGAGTGTCATGTACTTTACGCCTTATCGTGATCGCGGGATGGGGCCAGTTGCATGGGTGAGCTTTAATCCTGTGCAAGTCAATAAACAACGTGATCCGCTATAGAGGAGCACCTTACTTAGTGGATTTTGCAGGATTTAACTCATCCGAGACGTGCCACCTCCGGCACGTCTTGAACGAGTTAAGCTCACTCATGCAATGTACAGCGGAGTATCTTGCATAGTTGCTTGTGCAAAATTTAAACCCACACATCCAACTGGTCCATGGTGATTTGATGCCATAGGAAGAGGTCAAGGGATCCACGTATTCATATATATATGTCTTTAGCCGCATTAATACGACACTCCTAACCTTGCTCTCGACTCCACGTGTTGCTTATTCACATGGGTTTTGTTACTTAGTTGCTGTCTGACCTTTAAATAAACTTGGATATATCCGACTCTTTCTATATTCGACCTTGCTTTAAGCGAAGGCGACTGACATTTTTTAAAACATTGTCCCACGAGGAGAGCTTTGGGCTGTCTCCCCTGGGGTAGGCGCGTCTCCAAGGTCTAGTGCACCCGACCTGCCTTGATTTTCTTTTCTCTAATACCATAAGACTCTTACTAAGAGATAGATCTGTCGTACTGAAAGTTGATGCTTCGATGGTCTACATTGTCTTCGGACCAGTAGACAACAGTCCCAAAATGCAAGAGGTATCCCCCCCACCCCCCACCCCCCCATGAGCCCTTGCAGAAGAATAGTATTGGAAGTGGGAGGATGTTGAGGAAAGGACTCACCCCATTCCACTTGAGAACCTGCAGGTCAATCAGCTCGTCATTTGTGGTCAGTCCCAGACCAGTCTTCACGTTGTACAGATAATGCATGTCTAGATAGTTGGCTACCTCCACAACCACCTTTCTGTCTTCCACGGAGCGGCTCATACCATCTGGACATGAAATATAACCGGGCCTCAATTGACATGTGCTCTCCCGAGAAATGTCTAGAAGTCAAACAGTGTCACCTGTCATTACAGACCATTTTTTTTATAGTAATGATGACTTTTTAATGACAGGTAAACTCTCCTAAGGGTGGTCGCTCACAAGATAGCTCAAGCCCTTAAGGGATAAAAGCTGGCAATATTAGGCCCATTTGTGTCAAAGTCCCAAGATCATATCAAAGTCCTAAGGTCCTATAGCGCGAATTTGAAACCTATCAGTCAGCACGAAGGTGCAAGGGTAGATGCAGTGCACTTTAGTTGCGGTGGTACTTTTATTGCTTAAAGCGGCGTTAGAGCAAATTGCATCCTCAAATTAGGCTGACAAAAGCTCGAGATCATCGTACTGCAACAGAGACATCAATTGTTTCTTCGACGTAGAAGTGACTCGGTACGCAAAAAGTCCTTGGGACGACGTCGGCTGCTGTCGGCCCGCGCACAGTCGTGCGCGGGCCGACTGCAGCTGACGACTGCCCGAGGGTCTTTTCTGTCTGGAGAGATTCATGTTTTCAGCGGGCGGTAGAGGCAGAGATTCTCTAGGGTTTCACAAGAGTTTTGGCTCACGTTCGAAGCAAAGTGAGTCTATGTTCTGGGCCAGTAGTCGTCCGTCAATCGTCCGTCCGTCGTCCGTCCGTCCTCGTCCGTCGTCGGTCGTCCGCGGTAAACTTTAACGTTGGCATTTTCTCGGAGTCTGTTCAAGCTACAGTCTTCAAACATGGCCCAATAATACTTTATGGCAAGACCTTTCTAAACATATCAATTTCAGTGACCTCGCACAAAGGTCAAGGGCACAGGGGTTAGGAAATATATAAAAAATTGCTGTATTCTGACATAATTTATTTTTTCTCAAATACTATTCACAACTTCAAACTCAAACTTGGTGCAAAGATAACGGATGTCTAGACCTTTCTATGCATACTAATTTGGCTGATTCATCAGAAAGGTCAAGGGTCACAAGAGTTCATGAAATAGGTGAAAAATAGCCATATTGATGTTTTTATCCCCTCAAATACTATTCACAACATCAAACCCAAACTTGGTACAGAGATACCTGATGGTAAGACCTATCTATGCATGCTAATTTGGATGACCCCAAGGAAAGGTCAAGGGTCACAAAAGCTCAGGAAATAGGTGAAAAATAGCCATATTTTGACCAGAAATGTTTATGTTTCTCAATTACTATTCACAACTTCAAACCCAAACTTGCACAGAGATACCTGATGGCAAGTCCTCTCTATGCATACTAATTTTGATGACTTCTTGAAAATGTCAAGGGTCACAAGGGGTCGGCAAATGTATATCAAATGCCAATTGTTGATATAATTGTAGTTATTATAAACAGTTTTGCAAACGTTTCAATCAAATTGGCACAAACGTAGCTGATGATAAGACCTTCTTATGTATACTAATTTAGTCGACTCATCGCAAAGGTCAAGGGTCACGGCGGATTCACAGATGTGTGAAAACTGATTAAATGTTGAGAAAACATGGATTTTGTTGCTGCAGAAGCCATCCCTTTACTTATTGTCACACATATGTGGCTTGGAGACCAAGTTAAAGGGCTGTTAAAGTACCATTGCGCGTAAATCTAAAGACAAATTTCAGCGCCATGTGGAATGAGCGAGTGAGTGAATGTAAGCAGCACCTGTGGTGGCAAAAAATGTGAATTTCCCCATGAGGGATTAATAAAGTTTTATTGTATTGTATTGTATTGTTTGTTATGCCTTGTCGACATACCTGATGAACTTCATCTGTTATTGTGGGCCTTATGCTTACAGTTCAGAGCCGTAAGGTCCAAAATTACAGACCAGCACACATGGGCAAATGTTACAATTACTATCATGATGTTACCCACAGCGGCGCTTCTGTGAATCGTCACGTTCCTCTTTGTCACCCTCGCTTTCAGGCATTTCAGTCACGTCGTCCCAAAGTCCAGCCATATCTCGCGCCTCCTGACTGTTAGTTTGAACCCCATGGTTTTCAGAAGTTTCATTCCCATGTTCATCCTCACTCTCATCGTCAGTAATGGCCTTATTCACGTCTTCCTCGTAGTCTACATCTGTCCACGTGACGAGCACGCGCAGAGGATCAGTCGAGCGTCGATTGGTTGAGCTTTCAGGCAGCGAGTGCACCTCATAATGACGCTTGTTTGTTTGAACGTTGCCAATCTGTGAAAGATTCTCAATTAAGGCGCCCTGCAATAATAGCCGTGAACGTGTCGCAAAGCTTTGCCGGCGGCAACGCTATCCGACTCTTCCGCAGCTACTGATGCAGGGCGCTTTCAATGAGCCTCGAGGTAAAGACGTATATGTGTATAAATATTATTTTGAGGTCTTTTCAGGTGACAGTCCTTTTTTGCGGTGTAACGTCGACTGAGTGACAGACTGAGTGTGCTTCACACCGTCACTGGCAACGGCTAGAAAGGGTGTCTCCCAAATTACCTAAGATTCACTTTTATATAGCTCGCCTTCCTAAATTACACGGATATGAAAGATCCTACCAACGCATTAACTCATTCGAGATGTGCCGCATCCGGTTACGAAAACTCTAAAATTCTGGTCTGCTCTTTTGTTTTGTCCCGACTCGATTACGGCAATGCAATCCTGTGTTGCCGTTATGTATCACATCTAGTGTACAATACAAAGTTCTGTCCATCTGTCATACCTGTCTGGCTCCTTCTACTGTCCCTGTTTATCTTTCTGAGCATCTTCATTTGTACACACCTTCAAGACAGTTCCGTTCCTCATCAGACATCAAACTATTACTCTTTTCGACCGTGAGTAGGCCTACTAAGTCTTTTGGCGAGAGCTCTTTCTCATGCCAAGGACCATTTCTTTGGAATAAATTCCCACACTCCCTCAGATATGTTGAATCAGCCAATACTTTTCGGCATTCTTTAAAGACGCATTTATTCTTTTAAACGTGCATTCACCCTTATAGTTCTTCTTTTTGTCAACATTTCGTTGTCGGTGAGGGCTGTGTTGTGTGTCCGTTGTTAGTTTTATGGTACACGTGTGTCTTTTTGTGTGCGAGTATTTTTTTGTTTGTTTGTTGGTGTGCTCTTTGTGTTATTCTTATTTTTCTTGTATATCTTGTTGCGTGAATGTGTATGTCAGGGACAATATAAGCGTTGTAGGATGCACGGTGTATGTATGTTAGTATGTCATTTGTACGGCGCCTAGAGCTTTTCTATCGAAAGTATAAGCGCCTATTATTATTATTATTATTATTATTATTATTATTATTATTATTATTATTATTCTACGCGAGTTTAGCCGCGTATCCGGATGCGGCACGTCTCGAATGAGTTAATCCTCATGTGCCCCGCAATCGCGGGAACTCATTAGGGAAACGGTTACTACCTCTCGTCAATTACTAAATGACAGAAACCAAGACTGCGTGCATCTGTCGAAATGGTCACTCACCAGTCGCCCCCCACACATGGACAAGGTGGCGTGACCGTCCGTACCCTCCGTAGGTCCGCTGAAATAGCAGTCTCTTTCGCCCAGACGTCGCGTCTCCTCTTGGTCCCCGTTCAACTCGACCACAAGGGTGTCGGGGTCAACCACAGAGCGCTTGCGCATAGACATGCGCAGACGCTCACCTGAGTCGAGGTGAAGGGATAGAGCGCGGTCGTCCGTGGATGGATGATCGGCGTGAGCTATCAGATCTCGCTTGGTGGCGCTGACAAGAACAAGAACATTTGTTGTCGAGTTATTCTCTTTTTTTTTTCTTCACTTTTGGACATGCCAGAGAACACACAGCTGTATAAGGGATAAGTCCTTTTGAGACCTCGTAGCCAGGGGCCTCGACAACAACAACAACAACAAAAAGTTGCCTTTTGCTCAATATATTTCTGTTCGCGTTCCTGAAGTGAATTTGCTATTAGGCTGTTTTTGTGGTTGTTTCATAAACAAATTGCTTCCTGTTCATTAATTATGGGAACATGCGAGTACATACCATGGAAGTATGAAGCACTGTTCTCGATTTGACCGAGAACTGAAGCAGGAACAGTTGTGTCAAATTAAGAAGAGGTCACGCATGCGCACTGGTTCACACTTTAGAGAGTTTGCACACAAATGTTATAGTAAACCAATAATATAATTTAAAACTCAGTGGTTGGGCACTTGCTACAAGTCAAAGGGTTGGATTTAACACAACTATTCCTGCTTCAGTTCTCGGTCAAATCGAGAACAGCGCCTCATACTTCCATGGTAAGTGCTCGCATGTTCCCATAATTTAACCTCAAACTGGCGGAACAGTTGGTCAAATGAAGCTTTTAGAGATATTAGAGAGCAAACTACTGACTCTCAAATAAGTCTATAACACTCACCTTAAACACCCTAGTCTTTGAGAAATAACCATCAAGCAGGGCTTGGCCAATGTTAGTGACAGGAGACTTCTTGTAGAATTTGGTGAATTTGGACTCGCTGGCCCAGTCGGCCGCTTTCATTACTACAATAACAGGAGTCCCACGGCCGACTGCTGCAGACGTGCTTGCAGCGCGAGTTGAATGTGCCCCAAACTGTTGCGTGTCTATGCCAGCTCTTGTGAGAATATCCCGAATCCATCGGCCTACAGTTTCTGGACCCACTGGTCTATGAGGTTTTTGCACGCCTAAGAAAAGTTGACTTGCATTTTGGCGTATGGTCTCTGTCCTATGTAAATAGTCATTTAACACTGTGACAACGCACACACGTTTGTCACTTGCGTATGTCAACAGCTCAATCTGCCCTTACGAGACTGTTTAACACCAAAGTCAATGTGGAAGACTACGCGCTGCTCTGAAAATTTCATAGATTCTATAACCAGATTAGCAATAGTCTGGTAACGTTGTCCTGACAGCAACACAATTAATATCACAAGTTTTTGTGTCAATTCTTTGAGTGACAGTTTGTCATGTGGCATTAGTAATCTGATGTAGTCGAACACAACATCAACATTCAATGTAGTCGCGTATTTTGGAAAAGCTGGTCTAAGTTCATAACTCCCTTGATGTACGTTTTGGCCATTTTGTTTTCCCCAAATGACTCACAGTCACTAAACTTAATTAAACCTGAACAGCTGATCTGGCAATACAATTTTCACTGTACCCTGCACCAGTCTTGAAGAGGAATGCCAGAAATTTTTTTCCTTCTGTTAAAGATGGCGAAAGTGGATCAACACTGTGCCTACTCGCATACCTTTTCTATTTGCGAATGTAGGTTGCATAAGCTTTTGAGGTATTACTTTTCCAAGAAGAGCACATGATGTGTGCACATTGGCACAAAAAACCCTGTTTTCTGAGTCTACGCCAGAAACTTTGCAAATGAGGTATTTCAGAGATTTTTGCAGGCGATGGAGTTCAGTTGGATTTTGAGGCATTCTCAGCAGGTTTCGCCTTGCAGAGAGCAGTACAGGCTGCTTTGTGAGTTGACGTGCCAGTTGTGGATACTAGGTTTGACTTGGACATTCTGGAACTACTGTATCTCCCCGCGCGTCGTCTTTCATTATCTTCCTCAGAACTAGTAGAATGAGGCTTAACAGGGGGAAAAGCATAAATGTTTTATCAGCCCAAGAAATGTCAAATGCATTAACAGCAACCGCCTCTGGGTCTGGTTTGTAAGACACATAGTCGTTAAACCGTTTGTTGACAGGTGAAGCAAAAGAGGTCAATGTCAGGCTCAAACCTCAACTCTCGCAGAGCATCCTTTAACAAGTCGGGGTATAATTGCCATTCTGAATCTAAGTTTAACTGTCTTGATTGCTCATCTGCTTCAACATTAGCCTTACCAGGAATGTAAGCTGCACTAACCCAAATATTATTTTCTTTGCAACACAACCAAAGCTGCTTAGTTACTGATTTGCAGGCTTGTGTTCTTGTATGCCTGTGAGTCATGGACCCTCACAGCAGACCTTGAAAGGAGGATACAAGCCACTTAAATGAGATGTTTTTGAAGGCTGCCTGGCATTTCAGGCAGAGATCACATCACGAACGAGGAAGTGGGAAGCAGAATCAGGCAAGCCATCCGGCCCCATGAAGACCTATTAGCCATTGTGAAAAAAACGCAAATTCGAAGGTTTTCATTGGTTGCTTGAACCAGATGCTTATTATTCAAATTCCTGGACTCATTAGTTGTCGGCGTAGTGAATTCATGTAATTTCACTGACCACTTTCATCGCTGCAGCCGCAGCTTGTGCAGTTTGCAATTGCACATTAGATAACATTAGATCAGCCTTTTTACCTTCCGCATTTAATTTGTCACTCACAGCTGCATTGAGTGTGGGTGGTGCCAGTGTTTTACAATTCTGAGGAATGAGGTACTTCTTGAGAAGTTCTGACAGCGATGCATCCTGCACTGATCTGCACACTGAAACGTTTTCTAAAAATCTTCTCCATCTATGCAACCACAGGTGGCCCAAGTTCCTCTTTTTTACCATTTTGTTTTCCCCACAAGAAAGTGAAGCATATAATTTTACCCCTGGGATTCTTCAACTGCCTCTGGCAGTGTGACAGTAAAGTTCAAATCATCACTCACAGAGCCGCCCTCCGGCTAAATCTGATTGGGATCACTGATTCCCGCCATCGTAGCGTCACCACGCTCGCTGTCACTTTCAAAATCTCCTTCACCCTGTGAAGTGTCAAAACTGTCCTGCTCTAACCTTGAAAGCCTGCTTTTGATATTTTTCATGCAAGCCATAATGTATGTCAGTGTTAAGGCCTCTTCACTAAAGCCAGAGTTTTGATTTGATCAGCGCAGCTAGTTTCTGCCGCAGGGTCCGTCATAATTATGCCGCGGGAAAACCTAGAACGAGAAGCGAAAACTGAAAACAGTTCTTGAAACCCTATCTCGGGAGTTAAGAGCAATATCCATAAAGAAGAGCAAAGGTTGTATCCTACCTCAGTGTATCACCAGAAATTCTGACGCAAATCACATCGATGATCAAAGGAAAACCACAAAAAGATTAGGATCTCGACTAGCACATGGTGTGAACCGTACGACAGCGTTCCCAAAAGTGAACCAGTGCGCATGCGTGACCTCTTCTTCATTTGACCAACCTTTCCGCCAGTTTGAGGTTAAATAGCACAGGAGTTCATAGAAAGAGATTTTTTCCCCTTTTTAAGTCCCTTCTATTTATAAAAGGGACTTTTTAGGACGGGTCTCGGTGGGGCGAATTTAATAGCATGTCCATGATGTCAATGGCGGGTAGGCCTAAACCTCTCACAATTGAAGTAACAAGATACAATTTACGTCTTGTCTAGTTACGCTAACCTCGCAGCTGAACGTACATTTGGCGCCAAGCGCCTTATGTGCTTACGTATGTATGTATGTATGTATGTATGTATGTATGTATGTATGTGTGTATGTATCTATGTATGTATGTGTGTGTGTGTGTGCGTATATATATGTAAACACGAGAATAATCGATATTGCTATACACACAAGCTTGAAACTTGGCGAAATACTTTCTTAAAGGTGTGACTAAGAGAGCCTCCAAACATAGTGTAATTGAATGTCTCACTTAAGACATAAACAACCGTTTATAGGAAGTTGGTTGACCCAGATTAGAGTCTGTACTTTTTGTCATATTTACTTGAAATTTTGGATATAGCTAATTTGGATAAAGACATTGACGAATGCGTTCGTTAGCCAGCTTTGTATCCTTTCAACGTCTTTAGTAAATATTAATTATTTTCAAAAAAGAATTAAAACAGTTTTTAAAAAAACTGGACGTCTAGAGAAAGTCAGACAGTGGAGGTGACGTAGGCCTAAAAGAGGCAACTCCGTCACCACGCAGACATTGACATAATACTCTAAATATGACGTAATTCTCTCTAGCGCGCGGCGCTCTCTCTTTCTCACAGACATGCGCGCATCTCCAAGAGGCATAGATCCTCATGTGCCCGAAAAGCGTTTGAGAATCTATGTCTCTTGGAGGTGTTTGGAGTCCCCGCGCATGCACGCACTAACGCGAACACACACAAACGTTGTCGCGCTTTCAGAAGAGCATTTAGGTGACCCGATATAGCTAGTTTGGAGAAAGACATTAGATGAGTTCGTTAGCCAGCTTTGTACTCTTTCAACTTCTTCAGTAAAAATTAATTCTTTTCAGAAAAAAATTAAACAATAAAAAAAACCTTGACATCTGGAGAAGGTCAGACAGGGGCGGTGACGTAAAAGAAGCAACTCCGTCACCACGCAGACATATTCTAAATATGACATAATTCTCTCTCTCGCTCGCTCGCTCTCTTTCTCACATATGCGCGCATCTCCAAGAGGCATAGATCCTCATGTGCCGGGAGGGCGCATGAACATCTATGTCTCTTGCGGATGTTTGGAGCGCGCGCATGCAGGCACGCACACGCACACACACATCGACGCTCTTTTAGAAGTGCATGCAGGTGTACTTAGTATAGCATGTAGCTAGGTAAAGTCAACCTAATTTCACACAAATTATAGCAAGATTGAAAATGTACCGCGAAAGTCTAGTTTTGTGCCCATTTTCCCCAGGTCTTTAAGCAAAAGCGAAACTCATATCACGTCAAATATAAATTTACGTAAAAAAAAAAAAAAAAAAAAAAAACGTCATGACAAATGACGTTTGACAAACCAATGACGCGTATGCACTGCGCGCGCTCCTTATACAGTTATATCTTGAACCGCTCGGAGATTACTCAAATTCAAAAAAATCTTTATTGTCCATTAAATATATATGTATAAAATGGAAATTTGTCTTTGGCTCACAAACATGAACAAGCAATTAAACATAATTTATATAAAATCCTTCCCCACGCCTGTTAAAATCTAAAATCTAAATTCCTTGCCGAATCGCATTCTGTTGATCCCTTGAATCACATTATCACAACTCCCTCTATCACCGTACCATCCCTTGCTATCACAACTTATCACAGCTTTTGGTTTCAGTCATCGGAAAGGACCATAACCAGCCTCCCTAATAGGGCGGCTCATGAGGGTCCCAGCTCCTGGTCTCTATCTCTCTCTCTCCCCCTCTCTCTCTCTCTCTCACACACACACACACACACACACGCACGCACGCACGCACGCACGCACGCACGCACACACACACACACACACACATTGTAATGGGATGGATTTAAAATAATTAATAAAAGAAAAAGTAATACATAAAACCGCATTCTTACTTGTCAGTGCATAGATAATATCAGGCCTCATCTCCTAACGCTATCAGAGCTTATCACAGTGACAGCCGATGGCACGAAGATCGTTTGTACACATTCCTTCGCGCCAGCGGCACTTTGTACCGGCGTCCCGAGGGCAGCAGTTGGAACTGGTCATGAAGAGGATGTGTTTGATCTGTGGTGATCTCTACAGCCTTCCTCCGGACATTCCCCACCCGGGTCCGCCCTGGGGGACTTGGGTGGGGTTAGGTATTTTTTAGTTCCCAGGGTCACCCTGGTCAGCCCCACAGGGTGGGTTTTTCTCTCTATTCTGGGGCATGTGTTTCTGTCTACCCGAGGTCCATTCATCTGTATTTGCCTTTTTAAAACTCTCCCTACTGTCTGCACTGCCTGTAGCTCTTGATATTGGATGTGTGTTGCTAAATGGTCTTAGCTTTATTTATGCCCCATGTTGTAGGTTTATTTAATGTATTTGACCGGCTGGCGACATACATTCAATTTTCTGTTTAGTTTTTTTTTCACAAGCAGTGCAGGCACGTCCTGAGAAAGCCTTGTTGCTGTCGGGACGTTAAGCAATGTACAATCAATCTTCCTCCGGACAGCTCGGTGATACAGGTCCGACAGATGTGGCAGCTTTACACCAACAATTTTGCTGGCTTGGTTGACAAATTTAGACAGCCGTGCCCTATCCTTAACAGTCATGTGGCCATACCACGAGACAATGTTAAAGGAAAGGATACTCTCTACTAGAGACCTGTACACAGTCACCAGGATGTCCGGAGAAACGCTGAAACTCCTCAGTTTACGTAGAAGGTACAGTCTTTGCTGGGCTTTCTTGTACACGTGATCAGCATTTGCTGTGAATGTTATGTTGCTGTCAATGACGGTGCCCAGGTACTTAAAGGCGGGAACCATCTCCACCTGCTGGTCTTTGATTCTCAGAGGCTTCCTTAGCAAGTTCTTACCCTCCCTCACCCGTCCCCCACCCAGCCCCAACTGAGGTAGTCGCTACAGCTCCAAAAACACATAGCCCCACGAGTTCCTTAGCATCCGCGTTATCGCGGAATTGTTTATATTATAGCGGACGGCAGACGCAGCCGTCCCGTTTCTCACTCTTTTTTTTTTTTTGTCCCTTGTCTCCTTGACTGCGTGCGCAAAATAAGGTGAACTTGCGTGAAATCATTGAAAATTCGCATCAACTTCATTTAAAAACAAATGAACTCTAGAATTTTTTAGTGCGTGTACGGTTTAGCGCATTTTTTGGGAAACAATAGGCGCACAGGCCTCTTTTCGTGTTTGCCCTTGCTAAACTACAACATTCTTAGAGAGAGAAAGAGAGATGAAATGAAACTTTATTAAGAGAGAGAGAAAAAACAACAGCCTAGTGATAATAAAGTGTAAAAATGATTATAACTAAATAGTGTATACACGGTAAAAGTGAAGACACAGTCGTACTATCCGTGAACTGAAAAACTCGAAATGCTTTTGGTCAGGGAGTCGCAGGAACAAATAGGGAGGGGATGAAATACGGTCGCGGCGGGTTTGATATGTGCCAGATATCTCTCGCGACAGCTTGATGATAACAGACTCGCACCCACCCTTGCCGGAATTCAGGGACCTTTTTTTCTCTGTCCGTTGAGTTATAGACTGTTATAGAGTTCACTATGACGCATTGTCACATCTGCGAGACTTTTTCAAAAGGAGATATTTCAACATCAGAATCAATTCAAAGACAAAAGGTAGAGACCCTTGACAGCGAAGACAGCTCTTATATAGAAGGGACTTTGGGGGTTATGGTTCATCCCATCTTGTTGATGATTGGTGATCAGTCGATTATGGTTAATTAATCTCTCTCTCTCTCTCTCTCTCTCTCTCTCTCTCTCTCTCTCTCTCTCTCTCTCTCTCTCTCTGGCTGGCTGGAATCAATCAATAAAAGCCTGATGTCAGGAGCAGTTTTCTTAGACCTTAAAAAGGCGTTTGACCTTGTGGACCATGACATTCTCCTAAATAAGCTAACAGTTTATCACTTGGACGCAACCGCTATAGAATTCTTCCGATCATATCTCGAAGACAGAAAACAAATGGTGTACGCCCATGGAAGATACTCTAAGCAAGGAAATGTAAAATACGGCGTCCCCCAGGGATCTATTTTGGGCCCTCTTCTATTCATACTATTTATTAATGATCTACCGTTGCATATCACTAATTCTGACGTTAATTGTAATCTATTTGCTGACGATACGAGTCTTCATGTTTCTGGCAAAAAAACGACGGACATTAGCCATAGTTTACAATGCAGTCTCAATGAGGTATCTGACTGGTGTAGACAGAATCATATGGTTCTTCACCCAGCAAAAACAAAGAGTATCTTAATCGCCACGCGGCAAAAACATCAACGCCGACTACAGCCATTACAATTACAATTAAACGCTGAACCTGTTGAACAAGTCTCTGAGCGTAAATTCTTAGGAATACATGTTGATGATCAACTGTGCTGGGAGACCCATATAAATGCTGTTTGTAAGACCATTGCTAAAAACACTTTCTTATTGTCCCAGCTTAGACATGTAACGGATACAAATACCCGTAAATTGTTTTTTCATGCTCATATAAAGTCCCATGTTGATTATGTCTCCACAGTGTGGGACGGCTGCAGTGATGTCCACATGAAGAGATTAAACTCCATATACAAAAGAGCTGTAAAAATGATAGATAGACGCCCCATCCCTACCACAGACAAATTTAGATATTTAGACATTCTTGGTCTACGTCAGCAACTTACATTAAACAAATGCGTCTATATGCATAAGATTCTGAATAATATGACACCCCAGTATCTAACCACTAAATTTATATCTCACCAAGAACGTGAACGGACCTCAAGAAACAATACCTTACCCCTACCACTGCCAAGAATTGACCTTTTTAAAACTAGTATGTCATTCTCTGGTCCGTTTGCTTGGAATTCCATCCCTGCACATTTGAAAACTATTACCTCACCAGGAAGTTTTAAAACAAAACTTTTTGATTACCTGATGAGTCAGACTTAGTACGTTTCTCAGGTACTGTAATATTTCCTTACCTCACGTATTTCATACAGATGGTTTTTATATGTGTGTGCGCGTGTGTGTGTGTGCTCGTGTTTGTTTGTGCGTGTGGGTGTATGTGTGAGCGGCGCGCGTGCGTGCGTGTGTGCATGTGTGTGTGATGAGTATTATTATTTTTTCTGTATATAATGATGCTATTGGGTTTTGTATGTACATATATATTTTATAGTTTCCCTTCTTTTTTATCCTGTAGATGTTAGCAACGGCAAGTTTGTAAAATGACGATTTGTTTTCTGTCAAAACTTTTTACCGTTGAAAAATAAAGTTTCATCATCATCATCATCATCTCTCTCTCTCTCTCTCTCTCTCTCTCTCTCTCTCTCTCTCTCTCTCTCTCTCTCTCTCTCTCTCTCTCTCTCTCTCTCTCTCTCTCTCTCTCTCTCTCTCTCTCTCTCTCTCTCTCTCTCTCTCTCTCTCTCTCTCCTGACACTTACGGTGTGTCCATGTCGTCCGAATAGAGCACAGCGAAGTCATATCCGTCGATTCCCCCTGAAAACAAAATGCAGTTGTCAGTTTGTTGACGTTTTGTGAGTCGGTTAGCAGTAATAGCTTGACAAGTTTGGAATACAAAACCGAAGTCAAGTACTCCTAACCTAATGTTGATGCATTTTCCACCCAACACTTTTATAACTGTATTAGTTAAACCATAAGTGGTGATGACTTTACGAGACGAGACTTGATTTTGACACATAACCTCTGGCTGTGAGGCTCTGCAGAGGAGACAGAACTTTGTAAAAAGAAAGGTCACGGTTCTCAATGTCTAGAGTTTAACATATTTATTCGAGTGTCACAAATCCCTGTTTCCAATAATGCCGTTGTCTCACTTGTTCAGATAGATGTATCACACTTATAAAATGTAACCTCATTTCTTCTTTTCCCTAGGGGAGTGTAATACATAGGAACAACTTTGGGATGGCATTCCCATCTTGTTTTAGTTATTAGTTAGTAATTAGGGTTTAACGCCGAGCAGGCGTCTTAGGCTTTTTCACTGCGGCCGTCTTGTTCTAATTTACAGATGCAGAAAACATTATTCTTCACGTGGGTACAGGTTCTGGTGCATTCTCCATAGCTAAGGAGTATTCAGAAAAATGTTAAATTAATTTCATTAGACAGTCCCTTTGGGATCACCGCCATCAGTCAGACTGACAACATGAACCGCAGTCTATTGGTGAGGCAAGAGTTGGTAGATTCCTTATGACACTAAATCGTTAGCTACTTGGCATAAAGTACGAGTCGCGCCGCATCTCTTTAATTTTTTCTCCACCGTTGGTGAGTAAAACGTGGAGAGCAGTACAAAATGAGTACAGATAATGGACTTCTAAAGATTCTTACATCAAAAGCATTTCAACTGTTTTGCGTAAAATGGATTTAACAGAAATTCATGCATGCTTGCATAGTGCAAAAACCATAACATGCGTTACATTGTGACGCAATCACTTTAGTCTCAGCTGAAAGTATTTTTACTTCTTTTATTCATGCTTCTAATTGAAATGAGTAAATGTTGCAGTATGTGACACCATGCGTAACGCACGTTATGCTGTTTTGAGTGGCGATAGTTTTACACTTCAGAGAGGGACATGTGATTTATCATAACAGATGTATATATTGGGGTCTTCAGAAGCAGACTAGACCAATCAATAAACAATTCCAAGCTCCTGATGGCCTCAGCACAGACCCTATTGCTATCCATTTTAGTGTCAACTTTTCATATACTTTTTCAAACATTTTAATGAGGCAAACATACCACAACAGCCAAATTGCTAATTTGACTGATTCTGCTGTTTCTGTGTCCATCTTGGGAATAAACTCTGACAAAAGAATTGAGATTGGGTCAATTTCTGTGACTGTACTTAGATCAGAACGAGTATACCCTTAATAGTCACCAACAGGGGAAATTACTCCTTTATATTACTCTTTTGTGACCAGTTTTGTACAACTGCCAAATGAACAAACCGGACTGCTTTATATCTGACAAATATGGTCTGGCAAACGATCCACCTGTAAGGTAGGTCCAGTAACAATGCCCGTGAAAAATGGATGAAGCAGGCTATAACTTTGGCTCACCGACTTAAAAAGCTCGTCAGTTGTTAATACGGCACGTTTCTTTCTTTGTACGTTTTCTCACCAAGGAAACGTGCTTTGAAAGAACAAGCACACAGTCTTTTTATTGTCCTTTCAAAGCTATTTTTTCCCTTTGTTTCTTCTTTACACCTAGACTGTGCGTACCTTTCCCCTCCTTCAGCACAAGTGGCTCTCCACTCACAAAACACATTGGTTATTTAGTTATTTTTCTCAAAATATTCCTAATGTTTATGCATATGGCAATAAGTTTATCTTGTCTTATCTTATCTTATCTTATTTTATCTTATCTTATCTTATATTATTTGGGTTTAACGCCGAGAGGGCAAATAAGGCCATCTCACGGCGGCGCAAAACACAGCCCCAAGACACTTATAAACACAGCAATGTTCGTCTTCCCTAAGAGTCACCAACCGTCTCTTTGAGAGAAACAAACTCTGCACATGCTTTTATATCTGTCCTGATTTGGCACCGGCGCGCGGCAAGTGCGTACGTTTTTGTGAAAAGCGTGACCTTTAATGTAATACATTGAAATTCTCGCTTTAAAAAAGATGGGGCAGAGTAGAGCAGAAATACACAATCCCAGTCAACGCCATTCATCTGCTAGAGGAATAGATAGTCATATGTGCCTTCAGAGTTTGAAACGCTGTACAAACTGCTTTGAGAATACACTTTCTTCAAAATCCATGTAGGAATTCTCGGAATGACTTCTCTTCTTAAGTTTCCTAGTGTCCCTGTTCCTCACTAGCCACAATGCCTAACCCGCCGAAGGTTTCCTAGGCAAATCTTTGGGAGTTTCTACAGATTATCCTAAGCCTAGTACAAGGATGTAAGACTGCGGAAGACGACTGTGCGCGGGCCCATTGCGGCCGTCGTGGGCCCGGCTGAAGACGTTTTGCTGCTGGGAAGTTTCGAATGAACTCACTTCTTCCCAAAACTCGACATCGGAAGACAGACGGATTAGCTTGGCATCTGATAAACATTGTCAGGGCCACAGATTCTCGTGAGTCCCCTGCAGACCCCATGGCACATGAGACTCTATGCATCTTTCTGAATGTCATCTTCACATTGACGGTGCTTTCAAGCAATATGCTGTGAATTGTATGAAAAGTGAACCTTCCACGAATGTAACCCTCCTCCGAAGGCCTGAGAAGTACAATGTTTCCTTTGACCTCCCGAAGGTCCTACTAAGGTTCGTTCAGCAAGCCCCTGCTTCCAATAACGTATTTCTTTTCATTCCTCCACTATTTTTGTAATAGAAATAAAGTTGAAGTCTTCTGATCAGGATCACACCAGACATGACTGAAGTCAAAAGAATATGAGTGTAAAGATAATAGACTTATGGCGTAATATAAGATCTTTCGTCTGCATGACCAGCAAAATTGTCAGAATACTGCGGTGGAAGAGATTTTATAATCCTTCAATAACATAATCGCAGAGGACGCTCATGTGCTTCGATGCCGCCAAGATTCTTTCTTTTGTCGTCGGTTACAAACGATTGCTGCAAATGTTTTGCTGTAAACAACTCCAGTAGTGTGCCTATTGTTTCGAACAACACTAAGTAACTTTGTACTTGTGAACGTGTTTGTGATCTTTTATAGAACAAAACTGGCACCCGAGGCGCGTCACAAAGTGGGCTACAAGACGTCCGCCATTAGTCGCTGCACTGTTTTTTGTAGCGAGATCGATTGATACGGTATGCGTTAAAAAGATTGGTCGTTTAAAGTTGGAATGACAATATATATATATACATACATACATACATACATACATAGCAAAATGGGTGCCGAAAAGAAAAGAATTTTTGGTGCCATCATAAGAAAGACAATATGGATGGCTGCCTAAGCCGTGATTAAATTAATCCACAAATAAAAGAGGGTGATGGCGCCACAGTTTTTCCTTTACATGTATTTGTCTTTGATTCAACCGTAGCAGAAAATCCATTATTTTTCAATTTCGGAATGAAAACAATAGATGGAAACGATTTTTGAAGATTTCAACATTTCTTATTGAGACTATATTTTTTCTAGAACTGTGTCATATAACTGGGTTCAATATAAACAAGAATATTGAAGAGCGCAGTACATTAACTCATTGTGCCTGAGGTACGAAGTACCCACATTTTGTAGTTACCCTCTGAGGACTGCATTAAATTCAGGAGACAGATCGACCATGATAGTTCAAGGGTGGCGGCATAATACCTTGGCGCCTATAGGCGCCAAGCTAATCTGCCATCATCCTTGAACAGTCATGGTCGAGCCATATCTTTCGGTGGTGTGTTGCGGGCAAAATGAGTTAAAGATCTTTTTATTATTAATAATAATTACGGTATTTATAATGCGCTTATCTTATAATAATTATAACTCTAAGCGTGCACTCACAACTCACGCACGCATGTGCACGCTTTTAAAAATGACTCACGTACCACAAATATATTAGGGCAGACAGTTGGGGGTGGGGTGTGTGGTGGCGTTAAAGCGCTAGAACTGTTGAAGAGGTGAGTTTTGAGGGCGGACTGAAAGGCGGAGCGAGAGGGTTTGTGACGGAGAGAGAGTGGGAGAGTGTTCCAGGTGGATGGACCGCAGACAGAGAAGGAGCGTGGGCCGAAAGTGCTGAGTTTGGTGCGGGGGATGTGGAGGCGGTGAGGGTCGAAGGCAGAGCGGAGAGAGCGGGAAGGAGTGTAGGGGTGAAGTAAGTTGGAGAGATACGCGGGAGCGTAGTTGTTGAGGTATTTGTAGCAGAGAGAAAGAATCTTGTTTTGAATGCTTGGGAGAGCCAGTGAAGGAATTTGATCAGGGGAGTGATGTGGTCAGATTTCTTCTTTCTGAGGACGAGGCGGGCAGCTTGTTCTGGACGCGCTGGAGAGTGAGAGTGGTGGTGTGAGGAAGGCCGGAAAGGAGAGAGTTGCAATAGTCAATGCGAGACAAAATGAGAGAGACAGCAAGTTTGGTGGCGGCTTCAGTGGTGAGGTATTTTCTTATCTGACTGATTCGACGGTGATGATGACCTTCCGACTCCGCTTAAAGAGAGTCAACGAGCAGGGTCCCACCAGGATTAAGTTCGACCTCGAGAAGTTAAATGACCCAGAGGCAGCGGCAGCCTTTTAGGCAAAGATAGGAGGAAAATTTGCACCACTGTTACTGTGATGAAACTCTATGCTCACGCATAGTGTTCACACAGTAGGTTTAATACGGTACAGTTTTATTAGCGGTTTGTCTTGTGACAACTATTCGGTGTGGCACGAGATCCACGTGGGATCTTTAAGGAACGTGTGGCACGGGGAGTTTTAGTGAGTTTAGGCGAGAGCTCAGTCTGTCAGAGGGTGAAATAAGTTAGTACGGGGCTTTACTGTCAGTGAGGACAGACGTGTGTGAGATACCTTTGCCGGTATTCCAAGACTATGAAACCTAGAATTCAGGTATGTTTCTATACGTATTATTGATGGTTACTGCGTTAAAGATAGTATGCGTTAATAGGAGTTAATTCAGTTGTGTAGTGTTGACTGGTTTGGTGCAGTTATGTTGGTTTGGATTCATTGAGGTAACCGGTGTTTCGTAGATAGTTATTTACCGAGATGGATAACTAAGGAATGTGAGGGCTGTTTGCCTATGTCGTTATAAAGGTAGTACGTGGTTAAGTATAGTCTTTTCCAGCGTATGGGATAACGTATAGCGAGAGTGTTAGGTTATAGTTTGTTTCAAGGTAGTGACAGAGATATGGGATGTTACGAAAGTAGTCGGGTGATGAAGCACGTGTGGGTGTGTGAATGAACGTGTGAGTTATTTGTATCATCCAGGTTACGTAATGTATCTCATATTATTCAATATGTGTGTGTGTGTGTGTGTGTGTGTGTGTGTGTGTGTGTGTGTGTGTGTGTGTGTGTGTGTGTGTGTGTGTGTTTAGCAAGTGTTACGTTTTAGGACTTTATTATTGTTCAGAGTGCTTGTCGGAGTTTGGAGCGACGGACGCCGAGACGTCAATCACCAGGGACCTAATGCGAGGTCATCTCTCCATCTCTTCACTCAGGGAGTGAGCGACCGGTGCCGAGACACCCGGGTCACAGCGAGGACTGCGCTATACAGTACGAGTAGCGAGGGCGTCCACAGTACGAGAGACAGCACGGCTCGAGAGCGTACAACAACAAAGGACTTGCACGCCTTGACGTGAAAAGGACTGAACGTAACCGGGCGAGAACACCAAACAGGTTGGAGTGTGAGATACCTAGCCTGACATTGATTGATATTGTGTGTATGTGGATGTGATGTTGAGATGCTGGTAGTTGGGAAGGTGTGGTGTAAATAGTTTGATAATCTTTTGAGCGTCTTCTTTATTTATTGTGTATAAAAGTCTCCGTTAGAAAGAAAGCCCGCGAGATGTGTTTTACCGCGTGAATGCGCCCGTCTGAGTCAGGGGCGGTGTATGCGTCTATTGTGCGAGAGTCTGTACGTGCGACTGTGAGTAAGTCTGCGTGCGTCACTGTTACTTCTAGGTGCAGAAGACACGGATGTGGACACACTGTTCGACAAATTTAACACTGCTGTAACTCAAACAGCCGGTGAGATCCTTGGCAAACACTAACAAGCAAAGAAACCTTGGGTTACAGCTGACATCTTTGTTTTCTGTGACAAGCGTCGAGAATTAAATAAAAAGAAATCAGAGGTAGAATGAGCTAACCAATACAAGGAAATTAACCAGGATATCACGAGAAACATGAAAAAGGTAAAGAATAAGTGGATTGAAGATCAGTGTAAACACGTAGCAGAAAATCTGAACAAAAATAAACGCAAAAAAGCATACCACCTGGTGAAAGACCTGACCAGTGTAAAACAAGGACGCTCCTCGATCATTCAAGACAGTAAAGGGGTCTTACGGAAGCCCAAGACATACTGAAGAGATGGACAGAGCACTGCTCAGATTTGTACAACCACCGAGCTACAAGGGACTAGGGCAGACTTGTCAACCCACCAGTGACCAACAATGGCAACTATCCCATCCTCCAAGAAGAAGAAGAGCTGCAGTGAAGTCGCTGAAAAAAGGGAAGGCAGCAGGAGCAGACAACATCCCTGCCGAGCTAGCCCAAGAAGGGGGAAAAGTCATGATACGCACCTTACTAACAATCTGCAATAACATCTGGCAGTCAGGGGAATGGCCCACACCATGGAACCAATCACTTATAATAACTCTCCTCAAAAAAGGCAACTTACATCAATGCCAGAATTATCGCACAATCAGTCTTATATGCCACCCAAGCAAAGTCATGTTAATAATCCTACTGAACAGGCTGAAGCCACAGGCAGAGGAAATCATAGCTACAATCAGGCAGGCTTTAGACCAGGGCGCAGTGCAACTGAGCAGATCTTCAACCTGAGAGTTCTATGTGAGAGGTACCTCCAGTATCAGCAAAACCGCTATCATGTGTTTGTGGATTTTAAGAAAGCGTTTGACAGGGTGTGGCATGCAGCCCTTTGGTCCACCATGAAGCTATACAACATCAATGACAACCTGATCAAAGTCAGGTCATAGCAAACCTTTACAACAAGGCCACTAACGCAGTCTATTTGAACGGCAACATAGCAAACTGGTTTAGGACAACAGTCGGAGACAGACAAGGCTGCTTGCTCTTACCTATTCTTTTCAACATCTTCCTGGAAAGAATCATGACACTCTCTAAAAGATCATAAAGGTACTGTCAGTATTGGAGGCAGAACAATCGCAAACTGGCGCTTTGCGGACGACATTGATGGCCTTGCAGGAATAGAGAAGGAGCTAGCTCAGCTGGTGGAAAAGCTGGACAGTACAGCCATTGTGTATGGGATGGAAATGAGTGCAGAGAAGACCAAACTGATGACCAATAACACCAGCGGCATTGGTACTGACATCACTATTGGAGGCCAACAACTGGAAACAGTTAATAAATTCAAATACTTAGGAACCATTGTGACAGATAGGGGATCAAAACCAGAAATACTGTCCAGGATTGCGCACACAACAACAGCACTGACAAGATTGAAGACCATATGAAAGGACAGAAACATCACACTCTACTCCAAGATCAGACTGATGCACTCCTTAGTCATCTCAGTGTTCTTATATACCTGTGAGTCATGGACCCTCACAGCAGACCTTGAAAGCCACTGAAATGAGATGTTTTCGAAGGCTGCTTGGCATTTCATACAGAGATCACATAACGAACGTGGAAGAGTGAAGCAGAATCAGGCAAGCCATCGGGCCCTATGAAGACCTACTAGCCATTGTGAAAAAAAGCAAATTGACGTGGTATGGGCATGTCACGTGTTCAGCAGGGCTTGCCAAAACAACCCTGCAAGGCACTGTGCAAGAAGGACGAAGGAGAGGAAGACAGAGGAAAAGATGGGAGGACAATATCTCAGAGTGGACAGAACTGACGCTGGGCGATACACTAAGAATGGCAGAGAACAGAGAGGGATGGAGCGAGCTGGTTGTCAAGTCATCAGTGGTGCCCCAACGGTCGGCAAGACTACGGGATATAGATAGATAGATAGATGCGACGGAGGTGGAAATAGCAGGCCCGGGCAGTGGCAGAGACAAAGCTGGTCACAGAAAGAGAGGAATCGAGGATAACGCCGAAGTTCTTGGCAGAGTAAGAGAGGGCATGGGGGTGCTGTCGAGTTGAAGATAGAGAGAGGAAGGGAGCTGGGGAAGTTTCTGGCGGGTGCCTACCAGCATAGCTTCCGTTTTGTTTCGTTCAGTTTAAGTTTGTTTGCTGTCATCCAGTTTTTTCACGTCTTCGTAGCAGTCAGCCGTGCGAGTTAGGAGTGACTAAATGTTGTCGGGTTTATCTTTGTCTAGTAGTTGTGAGTCGTCAGCGTAGAGGAGGTGATGTATGTGATGGGACTGGATGATGTTGGACAGAGGAGAGGTGTAGAGTATGAAAAGGACGGGACCCAGGACGGACCCTTGTGGAACTCCGCAGAAGAGTCTGACTGGGTGAGAAGAGACGCCGTCGATGATGAAGGGAGAGGTAGGAAAGAAACCAGGAGTGTGAGCAGAGTCAGTGATGCCGAAGGAGTGGTGACGGCGGTGGAGGGGGATAGAGTGATCAATAGCGTCGTAGGCGGCAGAGAGATCGAGTAGCGTAAGAAGGGAGATGTTGCCCGAGTCAGTTGAGAGAAGAAGATCGTTCATGATATTTAGAAGGGCTGTTTCAGTGCTGTGGTGTTTGTTGACGGCGAGGTGGAGGTTGAGCTGGATGAGGACAACCTTTGTCAAGTAGCTTAGACAGAAAAGAGAGATTGGAGGCTGGGCGATAGTTCTTGAGTTCGTTTGGGTCGAGGTTGTGTTTTTTGTTGTTGTTGGTGGTGGTGGTGGTGGTGGTGGTGGTGGTGGTGTTGTTTTGACATACTTCGCTCTGTTTATCTCGCTGGTTTGTTTGTCGCCTGTAATGTAGATTTTTGTTGTTGGTGGTTTTGTTTTTAAAGGACAAACACAAACGCTAAAACATTATAATGCCATTTTGTAAAATTGTTCAAATTTTTTTAATGAAATAATTTCCGTTACCTGTTTCGACGCTCGGTGTTCACGTTTGTTATATATAATTATCAACTATGTTTATCCCCAATGATTTCTTTTGAACTATGTTTTGATACTCCTCTTTGAAAGAAAATCCTTACCAGCCAAAATTCATGAGACTGAATGTCGTCTGCCCGGCCGAAGTGAGTTCGAAATCACAGTTTGTCGGTGTAACCCTGTTTGTTCCTGTCTGAAGTGGATGGCATATGTAAACAAAGTGCGAAAGTGCGCGATGGAGATCGTGCATGTAGTGCCGCTTACCTTGAGAGAAAGCGACGGCCCATAAGCTGGCAAAAAGGATCTGTTGGCGAAAGAAAAACCGCCTCACGTATCAAGTGTTGTCACATTTTGAATTGTATAAAACATACTACCAGGGTGCAACACCAGTGCGGAAAGCCCATAGGACCCACGTCGGCCGCATTTGGTCTGCGCACGACTGTGAGCGGGACAACGGTGCCCGACGACGGCGCTATGACCTTTTGCGCAGTGGGTTGAGAACAAAAACAAACATGTAAAAAACAAAGAAAGAATGGAAGTATTCAATTTGTAATACTCTTATCAGATGATACAATTTCAGATTCCGTCACAGCATCTGTAATCTGAAATGTGTATTGTTTGTTATATGTTACAGCATAATACATCTTTAGAAAAGACGGGTACAACAACAACGGGTGCATTTTACACGCTTGGCAGTCACCTTTTTGGCCTGGGTAGCATAATACATCGAACTGTGCATATAGCACAATGCCAGGTGACCAGAATGTGCTTGTTGGGCTATCCCAAATTGGCCATTAGCCAAGCGCTTCACGTAGAACAAGTGCAGTCAGAATATCCGGACAAGCGCTATAAGTTAACAGCCCAGTGCGCAAAAGGGCGTCGGGTCGATGTCGGCTGCTGTTGGCCCGCGCACGGCCGTGCGCGGGCCAACAGCAGCCGACATCGACCCGATGGCTTATGCGCACTGGGTTGTTTCCAAAGGATTTTTTTTCCATGAACAGAAAATGTCTGTTGCCGAGCAGTTTCAGCCAGGTACAGTCTGCCTCGCTTGTGACAAGGTCGGAGATAACAAACGTTGGATATGTAACACTGTGTTTCAAAAGTCTTTGTATGTAAATTACTTCGCTTATAACAAACTTCGGATATAACAAGAAAACGTTGGTCGCGCGGCGAGTTCTTACATACAAAATTTGCTGTATTATTATTTGTAAAAACTTCTTTTTGACAGACTTTAAAAAATAAATTTCTTCTCGGAAAATATAATCGTAATGTTGAATCTTTACAACTGAAAAAAGATCTTTCAGAAAATGAAAATTTAGAAAGCCAGTTTCAGTGGAATATTGAATTCTTTAAAGTGAGAGAGAGAGAGAGAGAGAGAGAGAGAGAGAGAGAGAGAGAGAGAGAGAGAGAGAGAGAGAGAGAGAGAGAGAGAGAGAGAGAGAGAGAGAGAGAGAGAGAGAGAGAGAGAGAGAGAGAGAGAGAGAGAGAGATTGCATATTACCTTCGCAAATAATAGCTTCATTGCGTATTTTCACAATTCAAAGAACATCAACGAAAATGTTAATGTCACCTAGTGCCAGAATTCTGTTCTGATCAGATGCTATTTTTTTCTTCTCCGACAATGCTTTTTAGCAGAATTGTTCTTAATGAAAGACTTGACTGGACACGAAGCGCCGAACCAAGCGTTACTGATGACTGTATTACAGCGATAGACAGGAGCCTTGCCCCTAACTGCGTGTAGCTAAGGACACGGTAGACCTAATTTGAATGATTGGTCAACGCATTCGTGAGGCCGCTTTTATAGTTTTAATGTGTAACCACAGGCCAGGGAGTGTAAATGAGTAATGTCCCTTGACAGCGCTTGTTATGAGAGTCTCTGTCAATGGACTGAAGTCCCGTAGGCTCCCTGCCCCTGTGCCGGATGTCTCATGCTGAGCGGGTTGGTTGAGCGTACAGCTGGTGTGCAGTCTGGGAGGATGTATAGAGGGTAGACTAGGAAGTGACGGATGTGTCGCTCTAGATTGGGAGGAAATGTCTCATAGTGTTTGTAATACTTCGATTCATCGCTAGTTCCTCCCTTCACCCAGTAAACAAAGGTCCTCGGGCCCACAACGGCCGCAGTGGGCTCGCGCATCAGCATCAGACACAACATCTCCCTGTAGTACACCTTCCCCGAGTTTGACAAGACTGCTAAATGTGCAGACGGTAGAAGCTTCAGCCGGCAGTCCCTGTAAAACATGCCTTAACTAAAAAGAATTACAATTAAATTGATGGGTCACATTTAAATTAATGAATTGATCACAAATGTTTATGCTCAATATGCATACATTTTAAAGAAAACTGGCAAGAAAATATATTTAAACAGAAGAGTATAACGTAAGCAATTTGTATGATCATTTTGCGTTCCATTGCGTACTGGTAAAATGGGGGTAGGGCAGCAGATTTAGCCACGATGGCCCCTAAATGCATCACAACATCATAAAATTAGGTTGGGAGTAACTGTGGTACTCTATCCGAACTAATAAAACCTAACAAAGACGTATCAGGTGTATACAAAGTTTTTGAGGTTATCGGAAACAACGTACGTTTCCCAATTCGGCAATTTTAAATGGGAAAAAGCTATCATTCATCACGATTGTACCGTAAAGTATGCCGACTTTAGTAATTTTATTGCACTTTATGTCACATTATTGAAAGTAACTTAATAATTAAGGAGAGGTCAAAATGAAATGAAATAACTTTAGTAATTTTTCCTAATTAATTTTGTGTATTTTTACAACTTCGGGGTAGGGATACAAAATCAATCACTGTCGCACTCACAGTGATCACAGCATCACCTCGTCAAGTAAATAATATTTGTGACATCCTGTTTTAATGATGTAAGCCTGAAGATGGACTGCCAGTGCTATATAAAATATCTAAAGGCATCTGACACATTATTTTGGTTTTTTTTTGCGATTTCGCGGAAATGGCCGTTTACTGGGTGCACAAATACCTTCACTGGGAGCCAGAGATTTAATATTTTTTCATTCTGATTTTTTTTTTTGAGGATGCAGAAGGTGTGCCTTAACATAATAGTGCCTGGTTTGGGCTTCTGGAATGAATTCTGATTTATTTAGATTAAAATGTTTCTCAACCTCACTTTAGTATCCGCGAAGAGCCATCGGCTATATTTCTGGAGTGTTTATAAGGACTTTCGAGGAACATGGCATAAACATCTCAGGAAATACTACGGTACATTTAAAAACCATCTTATTGAGTACTGGGGGGGTGGGGAGGGGGTGCAAGGTAGACCGGGCTAGCTTATGGACTACCTTGTGTGTGCAGCCATCCGAGTGGGCACTAACATCTACGGCTGTATGAACCAAGGAATTAGCCCGCTACTTGCCGGTGCTCGTGGATCTATGTTTGAAAGCTTAATTCAACGCCGAATAACCCAAACCGTCCAAGGAACATAGATGCAAAGTGGCGTCAGCAAGAGGCATAGATCTTTATGAGTCCCCCGCAATCGCTGGGGCTCATTATGGTGTATGTCTCTTGCAGTTGGATCGTGTTCACTTTTTCTCAGCAGTCAAGGGATTAACAAAATAAGGATTTCATCCCATAGTCTACCGTATTGTTTGGAGCTCAGATGCGTTTATCTTTAAGAAACATTCAGGGTTGTTCATATTTTAGGTTTATTATGCTGATCCATTTCCCTCCTCTCTAAGCCAACCCCTGATCAACACACGCGTCGGCGCACACAAATAAAGACGGACACACGGCGCTTCCCGTCATTATTACGCTCTGTTGGTTAGCTTAGCGACAGGAGTCCATCTCCTTCTACCGTTGTACTGATTAGTGTGTGTAAGTGTGTGTGTGTGTGTGTGTGTGTGTGTGTGTGTGTGTGTGTGTGTGTGTGTGTGTGTTTATGTGTATGCATGTACTTAAGCGGCAGCTGGCACGAGTACATGCGAATGTATGCAGTGAAATGAATGTATGTAGACGTAAGTTTTGTGCTAAGTGTTTTGTGCGTGTGTATTTGCATTTTTTTTCTGACGTCATTCTGATTTTTCTCTATACCAGATGACGTGTTTTCTTTCTATGGTGTGTTCTTTTCTGTTGTACGTTGTTTCCATATCACCCAGAGGAAGGATCTTTGATCGGAAACGTCGTGTTCCATGTATCTAATTTAAAGGGTTTTCAGCCGCTATTTTTTGTTTTCCTTTCACACGAAACCCTTGCGGCAACACTGAGTTTTACTACATTTCCTTCTACTCTAAACCACCCTTTGATCCACACACACTGATACACAGAAATAAAGACGGACACACAGCGATTCCCACCATTCGTAAGTTCCGTGGTCTGGCGTAGCATAGCTATTCTGAAGAAGAATAATAGCACGAGCAGCGAAATGACGTCACTTGAAGCTTCTCGTCATGGCATCATTAGTGACACGACGCTGTGTTTATAGTGACGACTCGATGTTATACATCACTGATCACACTACATTTAAAGTATCAGAGAATCAACTTTGCAATTTTCTTGCTGATTTTCACGCTTACAGGTCACAATTTGACCTAATCCTAACCCACGGCCTGAACAAACAGTAGGCTTATGCAAACACTGTTTATGAAAAATCATGATGGTATTAATGAGAAGATGCCTTTTCTTCGTAAAAGAAAAATTAAAGTTATCTTTGCTGATTTACAAATGAAGCCTAAAAAGTGGTGCAGAACATTGTCTGATTTTCACACCTAGGATATACAGGTCATAATTGACCTAATCGTACCCGACAGCCGAGACGAACTGCAGGCTGGTGTAATTAACGTATACGAAAAATCATGCGATTATTAATGAGAAGATTGGTTTTTGTTTTCGTAAAAAAGATTCAATTGTTTTAAGATTAACCCATATAATTGGTGAAATTAATCCCCAAAATGTGAAAATATATTTTAATTTTTTGTAATTTAATTATCACTCAAAAGGTTCTAGAGGTACAATGCTGGTTAACAAACTCATTCAATCTCTCCATTTTATCTAGCTATAGGCAAAATCTCTAGTAACAAATAACACAAATTACGGACTCCAGTGTGGATCAACCGGTTTTTGTGAAACGGCCATTTTCTCGCCAGTGAGCATCTTAATCAAAACGTTAAAAAAGTCCCCGAGATAATTCTTTTAGGGACAATATCCTAAAATTTCAAGCTTGTCCGTCCTCAAACGCGGGCTCTAGTCGCTGACACACACACACACACACACACACACACACACACACACACACACACACACACACACACACACACACACACACACACACACATGGAGACAAAAGCCTCAGAGTTGGTTACCTACCATTTTATGTGAGAATGGGTTCCCATATTTATATTTATTCTAAGGCTCTGGAATTGATGTGAATGTTTAGAACTCACCTTATAACTAAGTTCTATAACTTAAAATAAAATATACATTTTCTCGAAACACAGCCCCTGGATGGAGAAAAAATGGGTTTCTACCAACAAAGTGGGTGCCTCTCACACAAAAACTGGCATTACAGTGAAAATGGGTGTCGCTTCAAATCAGTCATTTAAGCATGGAGTTGTATGTATGCATTAATTTTTTTGACATTTTATTGTGATTATGATTTTCACAGAGGAAATCTTTCAATCATTGCTACGTTTTGTCCCTCTGAAGCACAACAGTTTATCATGGCATTCTGGAACTTAAGGGACATTTTTATGTGCTCTGGAGTTTGAGACAAACAGCAACAGAGCAATTTGAATATTAACCCTTATCATTTGGAATACACCAGTGTGTGAAACAAGTGTGACTAAAATAGTTCAAGGGTAGTACCAGAATAGCTTGGCGCCTCTAGGCGCCAAGCTATTCTGGCACTACCCTTGAACTAAAGCCATTGGTCTATGTCCTTATCTGTAAGTACTGTAATGTAGCTTGCATATGGCAGTGTACAAATTTGAAGCTTTCAGCCTCAGTATGATACGGGTTAAAAAGTGTGGAAAAATACAAAAGAGAGGAAAAGACTCGGAGGAAGAAACTAACACTAAAAATGACAAACAGAACACAGACATTAATTAATTAACTGACAACATAAGAGATCACTTGAAACTTCAGCCTTTATTAATCACATCAAAGGTACATACATATAAAATCACAGTAATTATTTGTAAACACCTCAAATCAAACAATCAAGAACAGTCAAACATTTTTCCCGCAACTTTGTGATGAGGAAAACTAGTTCTTGCCTTCGAGACGTAAAGAGTTTCAGCGACTTCTGTGCCTCTATTCATAAAATGGCGAAATATACTGAGTTCTAGCAAGGGCGACAATATAAGTTATTGGTCGCAGGGGTCCGTGCGGCAAACGTATTTGTTTTCATTCCTCCACCATTTTCGTAAAAGAAATCAAGAAGACATCTTCCGACCTGGATCACGCCAGACATGACTGACGTCAAAGGAATATACATTTATACATAATAGACTTATGATGTAATTTAAAATATATGATGACCTTACCGTCTCCAGTACTGAGTGTGCTTGTTGTTTCGAACAACACTAAGTAACCTTTTACTTTAGAACGTTTTGGTGATCTTTACTAGGACAAAACTCGTATCCAAGATGCATCACGAAGAGGGCTACAATATAAGTTATTGGTCGGAGGGGTTCGCTACACGGACCTTTGTAGGCCTGAGGGAGGTCAAAGGAATCATTGTACCCCTCGGCCTTCGGGGTACAATGATTCCTTTGACCTCCCTCAGGCCGTGTAGCGAACCCCTCCGACCAATAACGTATTTGTTTTCCTTCCTCCGTTTATTGTTTAGAAAAAATCCGGTTTATGAAGACGGCCGCTTCTGTGGCGGATAGGTGACACCATTGAATATACATGTTCTGCCGGGGATTCCCAGACTGTGACGTAGCATGATTCCGTGTCAGAAGCGCAAGTCTTGTTTTCGCGAGTTAAAAGCTATTATTGGCTTGTGTACAGAATGATTCAAGCTGCAATGTCTACAAAAGGTCGTTAAAGTATTACAGTGACAGTGCTTCTTGACTGCTGTGTGACTCAGAAAAATTAAGAACTTTGGATCGGCTTTTGACCACTGATGTGACAGCTTGTGCAAGTTAGCATGGTGCCTCGTGCTTTTAGATCCAAGATGACAGAAAGGGATGGCTTCGAGTGCAGCAGATTGTCGTTGTTATAAAGTGTCATGTGTGTTGGGATATCTGGAAAAAGGAATACCAAAACAAAACGCTCGTTGTTAACAGCAGGACTAGTGCTGAGACTGATGGATTTTAAGATAAGATTTTATTTTACAGCGTAGACATGATGTCAGATAGTCTTCGAAAATTCGGGAGATGTTTTTCTTCAGATAGTCCCGCATTGAGTGACGTGAAAATTTGGCAATAGCGTGCTTTGTGTATAGTGTTGCTGGGTGTGTATTTTCGTTTTAGTTCTTGAATTTGTTGCTCTGTGCTTTGGTGAAATTGTGGCATGTTGCCTGTTGGTGTTTGAGCAGACGACAGTGTGTTGCCGGTTTGCAAGGATTGTGTCTCTGATTGGTTAAAAAAAAACCTCGGAAGCTATTTTTGTCCCGTGGTCTCCCGAACTTTGAAAATGTCTCGGTGGAAGGCTTTTGCTGTTTGTGCTGTGTAATTAGTGGTGAAATATTGTTTAGGTGGCTCCTCATGTCGTAAAAAATAAGGCAGATGATGTGTATTACGTCAAATAGGACTACTTTTAACTTTAGTGCGTTTTTTTTCTGCTATTTTGTCGAACCGAGTTGCTATCAAGACTCGAAAACGAGGTCGTAACGCGTCATCGAGAGGGCTATAAAACGTCCGCCATTTTTTGCTACAGTGGTTTTTATATCACGGTCACATGGTACAGTTTGCGCTAAATTTACTGGTCGTGTGACGTAGGGAGGAAAACAATAACGTATTTGTTTTCCTTCCTCCGTTTATTGTTTAGAAAAATTCCGGTTTATGAAGACGGCCGCTTCTGTGGCGGATAGGTGACACCATTGAATATGCATGTTCTGCCGGGGATTCCCAGACTGTGACGTACCATGATTCCGTGTCAGAAGCGCAAGTTTCGCGAGTAAAAAGCTACTAATCCTGACTTGTGTACAGAATGATTCAAGCTGCAATGTCTACAAAAGGTCGTTAAAGTATGACAGTGACAGTACTTTTTGACTGCTGTGTGATTCAGAAAAAATAAGAACTTTTTGATGAAGCGATCCGCATTTGACTAATGATGTGACAGCTTGTGCAAGTTAGCATGGTGCCTCCTGCTTTTAGATTCAAGAGTGACAGAAGGGGATGGCTTCGAGTGTGCAGCAGATTGTCGTTGTTATATCCTAAAGTGTCATGTGTGTTGGGATATCTGGAAAAGGGAGCACCAAAACAAAACGTTCGTTGTTAACAGCAAGATTAGTGCTGAGATGGATTTTAATGTAAGATTTTATTTTACAGCGTAGACATGATGTCAGATAGCCTTCGAAAATTCGGGAGATGTTTTTCTTGAGATAGTCCCGCATTGAGTGACGTGAAAATTTGGCAATAGCGTGCTTTGTGTATAGTGTTGCTGGGTGTGTATTTTCGTTTTATTTCTTGAATTTGTTGTTCTGTGCTTTGGTGAAATTGTGGCATGTTGCCTGTTGGTGTTTGAGCAGACGACAGTGTGTTGCCGGTTTGCAAGGATTGTGTCTCTGATTGGTTAAAAAAAACTCGGAAGCTATTTTTGTCTCGTGGTTTCCCGAACATTGAAAATGTCTCGGTGGAAGGCTTTTGCTGTTTGTGCTGTGTAATTAGTGGTGAAATATTGTTTAGTTGGCTCCTCATGTCGTACAAAATAAGGCAGATGATGTGTATTACGTCAAACAGGACTACTTTAGTGCGTTTTTTTTCTGCTATTTTGTCGAACCGAGTTGCTATCAAGACTCGAAAACAAGGTCGTAACGCGTCATCGAGAGGGCTATAAAACGTCCGCCATTTTTCGCTACAGTGGTTTTTATATCACGGTCACGTGGTACAGTTTGCCCTAAATTTACTGGTCGTGTGACGTAATATATAAGTTATTGATCGCAGGGGTCCGTGTGGCAAGCACCTGCTACCAATAACGTATTTGTTTTCATTCTTCCACTATTTTCGTAAAAGAAATCAAGAAGACATCTTCTGACCTGGATCACGCCAGACATGACTGACGTCAAAGGGAATATACATTTATACACAATAGACTTATGATGTAATTTAAAATATATCATGACGTTGCCGTCTCCAGTACTGAGTGTGCTTGTTGTTTCGAACAACACTAAGTAACCTTTTACTTTAGAACGTTTTGGTGATCTTTACTAGGACAAAACTCGCATAAAAAATGCATCACGGAGACAATATAAGTTATTGGTCGCAGGGGTCCGTGCGGCAAGTACCTGTCGAACCGAGTTGCTATCAAGACTCGAAAACAAGGTCGTAACGCGTCATCGAGAGGGCTATAAAACGTCCGCCATTTTTCGCTACAGTGGTTTTTATATCACGGTCACGTGGTACAGTTTGCCTAAATTTACTGGTCGTGTGACGTAATATATAAGTTATTGATCGCAGGGGTCCGTGTGGCAAGCACCTGCTACCAATAACGTATTTGTTTTTAGTCCTCCACTATTTTCGTAAAAGAAATCAAGAAGACATCTTCTGACCTGGATCACGCCAGACATGACGGACGTCAAAGGAATATACATTTATACATAATAGACTTATGCTGTAATTTAAATCCAAATCAAGCTGTTTGGATGCCTGTGACTGTTTGATCTGTAAACATTTTTTCAAGGCATGGCCGATGCGCATTGCGAGATTGCCTTTTTTGAACTGATGTGTGTCCTCATCAAATTCTGCTAGCTCTTTTACAGCCAGGACAACATTATCAAAGCTAGCTGAATTGATCACAGCTTTCAAACTGGCGATTTTCATTTCTGACATCAATCTGAGAGTCTTTAATAGTCTCCCCAACTCTCCACATCCTGGAAGTTATTTGTCCAGCCGTGTGTTCTTCAATGTCACTGCGGTCAAATAACCTCTTTCCATAGAAAAGAAGCAAGGGGTCAGTTCTGATGAGACGGCTTATCTCATCATCTCTCTGTCTGGCTAATACCTTATGATAGAAGGAAGAGTTCTAACGTTTTTGGAAGCATTAGCCTCCCAAGTCTTGCTTGCGTCACCTCTTTTAGCAATGTTATGCATATAATCTCCCACATCTTCCGACCTGGATCAAGCCAGACATGACTGACGTCAAAGGAATATACATTTATATATAATAGACTTGTGATGTAATTTAAAATATATCATGACGTTGCTGTCTCCAGTACTGAGTGTGCTTGTTGTTTTGAACAACACTAAGTAACCTTTTACTTTAGAACGTTTTGGTGATCTTTACTAGGACAAAACTCGCATCCAAAATGCATCACGAAGAGGGCTACAATATATATTTTTTGGTCGCAGGGGTCCGTGCGGCAAGCACCTGCTACCAATAACGTATTTGTTTTCATTCCTCCACTGTTTTCGTAAAAGAAATCAAGAAGACATCTTCCGAAATGGATCACGCCAGACATGATTGACGTCAAAGGGAATACACAATTATACATAATAGACCTATAATGTAATTTACAACCAAGCCCAAGCTGTTTGGATGCCTGTGACTGTTTGATCTGTGAACATTTTTTCAAGGCATGGCCTATCGCATTGCGAAATTCCCTTTTTTGAATTGATGTGTATCCTCATCAACTAACACCTCCCACCCTGAGCCTGACACTTTCAAATCTAACAAAGAAAATACAATACTGTCTGTGTCAGAGTTCCCAGAGATTGATGGCGGCAAGCAGTCTGAATCCTGTGAACTCGAGCCGGGAACAAAGTCCTCGTCATCACTGTCTTTAGGTACAGGGCGAGGTATACCAACTCCGCTAAAGTTTATGCTTCCTGTGACTTTTGAAAGAGTTAGTTCGTTAGTTGAGTTTAACTCCGAGCAGGCAAATAAGGCCATCTCACGGCGGACTTTTGAAAGAATGCATAGCATGCAAGTGTACCTTATCGTAACAACCAACACAACAATGACACTCTTGTAATAAATCATTTGTTGAAAATTGTTTGCAATGTGTTTCGGCCAGAGTCGCTGGAGTTGCAAAGCTAAGTGTTTTTACAGTATATCATGCCCATTTCATTTCAGAGCACGCCCAAGTGTACTTATTCAGCACAATCTTTATTTTAGATGCTCCCTGCTACGGTCGTCTGCTTCTATGATCATTTTTGTTTCGTTACAGATAATTAGAACCCCACGATTTTAAGAAAAGCTTTCTTCTTCAATGAAAGGAATTCGTCCTATAACACCATTAAAAGGCCAATCTGTCATGCGATTTTGTTGTCTTTTCTGACATGTGTGATTGTGATTAAAAGTAACTTCACAGAGAACACCTGCACTGTGTGTGATGCGTAAGAGCTGTTCTTAATTGGGCGAACTTTTGATCGGCAAACCTAGATCGGAGAAGATCGGCGATCTTTTGGTTTGTTCCTTAATTGAGGTTGAACGAACCTAGGCGAACTTCAGCAAACCAGGTTTGCCATGGTCCTCTTTCTTAACTGAAGTGCTTGATTCGGCGTACTTACTGTCTGCGAAGGTGTTCAAAATGGCTGCCGCTATGCCGCTTCGTGATTTGAACGATGTTTGTTTCTGTACTCCTTGCAGTAGCGACCCCACAAACAGCGTTGAGCCTCCCACAAATCAATAAAAATAGGTCTTGTTCTTCGCACGAGTGAAATATCGCCGTCCGCCAATATTTGTTTGTATCGGTCACTCTCTTCTTATCTCCAACGCAGAAGAGGGTAAAAGTTTTAACCAATCAGAAAAAAAGTTCGCCTTGGTTTGCTCAACACGTTTAGCGAACCTTTTCCGACAGCGAACTATGGTTTGTCGAGGTTCTTGAACTACTTCGAACTAGGTTCACCGTATCTTTAGATCGTCCAATTAAGAACCAACCTGGTTCGTCCGAGATCGTGAACTCTAGTTCGTCAGAGTTCGCGAACTAAAGTTCGTTTAATTAAGAACATGCTTAAGAAAATATCTCAATTCATTTCTTTTGTAACTTTTTCAGTCTATTGCGGGTGTAATCTTTAATGTTTGTCCAGCGTCTATCTCTAAGTGCAAGTGCGGGCTCTTCTGCGATTGTCTGCTCTATCTCGGCCTTTCGAGGAAGTTTGTTTATGACAAGGTGTGTATTGAAACGAGTTTGAAAAACTTTCTCTTCAGCTTTCCCCCATGGTTTCCTTGAAAATCTAGCTTTCATTTCTTTAATTGCCTGCGTCACCCTGGTCCGCCCCACTGGCTGTGTTTACATCTTTTACTATTGCTTGTACTTCTGTCTCCCAACCGATATTTTACTTTCAAAATTCTCACACTGCCATCTATTTGCTTTGTGAGTAGCGTCGCTTGGGGCACTCTTCTCGATGAAATGACTGGGAGGACTATGTTTAGTTCAGTTGGGTGCATAAATACTGTATATGCCAAGGTATGAATAACCAAATGAGGCTCAATGTGATCATGTACCATAAAGTAGTCTAGCCACGTGACCAAAGGGCATTTTCAGGGGATGCCATTTATACTTGTAGCCTGTAGCAAAAATCATGTCTGTGGTAACAGTAGCTGTGATGAAAGTGACGAACCCGGCGTGATTTGCGGAAAATGAGGAAAATGTAAAGCAATGCGGTCATGCTCATGCGTTACTAGAAGAAAAAAAGAAGAAGAATACAGATACACACTATTACAGATGGAAAGATAACTCCATTTTCTTCCCAACGAGATACAATCTGTTTCATGTTCGCAGGCGCTAAGCCCAATGCGCATCAGGCCATCGTGTCGACGTCGGCTAGATTGCCTTTTGCGTATTGGGAAGGTAAAAATTTATGGGCTCAGAAAGAAGAGGAGGTAGCGGTTTTCAACTCCCGACGTCTAAGCAAGCTCATGAACACGTGCAAAATAAAGCTTTCTTTAGGGCAATAATGGAAGCAGTCCAGCACAGATAGGAGACAGGAATGTCTGAGGCTCAGGGGCGATTACGCTTAAAAATAACCAGTAGAAAAATTATCTGCGCCTGCTCCCTTTTACGAGGGTCACGATCTGTTCCACTGACCAGCCCTCGTATTTAACCAATTAACTGTCAGCGTCTATACTAGGCGTTATGTTCGGTTTAAAAATGTGACCGTGCGTTTCGCTTCCACAAATCAACATAAGGCACATGGACACTGAAATGTCCAGATAGAGGCATAGATCCTCATGAGGCCCTGCAGCGCAGGGTTGCACATGAGGAATGCCTCTGACATCTGATAATAATAATAATAATAATAATAATAATAATAATAATAATAATAATAATAATAATAATACATCATAATAATAATACATAATAATAATACATCATAGTAATTATTATTATTCATCCTCATTAAATGACACCTGTCTCAGTACCAAAGCGTCTTCAAGGCCACGACGGCCGCAGTGGGCCTGCGCACAGCCGTGCGCGAGCCCACTGCGGTCGTTGTGGGCCCGATGACCTTTGTTTACTGGGTTAAGGGAGGAACTAGCGATGAATCGAAGTATTTCAAACATTATGAAACATTTCCTGCCAAACTAGAGCGACACATCCGTTACTTCCTAGTCTACCCTCTATACATCCTCCCAGTGATTGCACACCAGCCCAACCAACCCGCTCAGCATGAGACATCCGGCATCCGACTTCAATCCATTGACAGCGGCTCTCATATGAAGTGTTGTCAACGGACATTATTCATTTAAACTCCCTGGCCTGTGGTTACACATTAAAACTATAAAAGAGCCTCACGCATGCGTTGATCAATCATTCAAATTAGGTATACCGTGTCCTTAGCTACACGCAGCTAGGATCAAGGCTCCTGTCTATCGTTGTAATACAGTCATCAGTAACGCTGGGCGCTGCGCTTCGTGTCCAGTTGTCTTTCACTAAAAACAATTCTGCTAAAAAGCATTGTCGAAGAAGAGAAAAAAAAAGCATTTGATAAGAAGAGAATTCTGGCACTATGCGACATTAACACTTCCGTTGATGTTCTTTGAATTGTGAAAAAAAAAAAAACCGCAATGAAGCTATTATTTGCGAAGGTAATATGCATTCTCTC
The DNA here is from genome assembly GCA_036245525.1 of Semisulcospira habei. Taxonomy (NCBI): domain Eukaryota; kingdom Metazoa; phylum Mollusca; class Gastropoda; family Semisulcospiridae; genus Semisulcospira; species Semisulcospira habei. Next base: position 208,033,350 of record BTPG01000001.1, read on the forward strand.
TCTCTCTCTCTCTCTCTCTCTCTCTCTCTCTCTCTCTCTCTCTCTCTCTCTCTCTCTCTCTCTCTCTCTCTCTCTCTCTCTCTCTCTCTCTCTCTCTCTCTCTCTCTCTCTCTCTCTCTCTCTCTCTCTCTCTCTCTCTCTTCTAAAGTATTTATTACTCCACTGAAACTGGCTTTCTAATTTTTTTTCAGTTCTGAAATATCTTTATATCTTTTTCTTCAGTTGTAAAGATTCAAGATTACGATTATTTTTTCCGAGAGGAAATTTATTTTTTAAAGTCTGTGAAGAAGAAGTTTTTACAATAATAATACAGCAAATTTTGTATGTAAGAAATCGCCGCGCGACCAACGTTTTCTTGTTATATCCGAAGTTTGTTATAAGCGAAGTAATTTACATACAAAGACTTTTGAAACACAGTGTTACATATCCAACGTTTGTTATCTCCGACCTTGTCACAAGCGAAGCAGACTGTACCTGGCTGAAACTGCTGGGTACACACATTTTCTGTTCATGGAAAAAAAATATGTTTGAAATAACCCAGTGCGCAAAAGCCATTGGGTCGATGTCGGCCGCCGTTGTACCACGCACAGTCGTGCGCGCTGCCCACCGGCGGCCGACGTGGGCCCTATGGGCTTTCCGCACTGGTGATCAACCTTGGTAGTTTGTTTTATACAATTCAAAATGTCATAATACTTGATACGTGTGGCGGTTTCTCTTTCGCCAACAGATCCTTTTTGCCAGCTTATGGGCCATCGTTTTATCGCAAGGTAAGCGGCACTACATGCACGATCTCCTTCGCGCACTTTCGCACTTTGTTTACATATGCCATCCACTTCAGACAGGAACAAACAGGGTTACACCGAAAAACTGTGATTTTGAACTCACTTCGGCTGGGCAGACGACATTCGTCTCATGAATTTTGGCTGGTAAAGACTTTTTTTCAAAGGGGAGTATCAAAACTTAGTTTTAAAAGAAATCACTGCGGATAAACATAGTTCATATATAAAACAAACGTAAACGCCGAGCGTCTAAACAGGTAACGGAAATTATTTAATAAAAACATGTGTACAATTTTACAAAATAGCATTACAATGTTTTAGCCTTCGTGTTTGTCCTTTAAAAACAAAACCAACAACAACAAAATCCTACATTACAGGCGATAAACAAACCAGCGAGATAAACGGAGCGAAATATGTCAATAAGATTTTTAACTCATTTTGCCCGCGACTCACCACAGCAAGATATGGCTCGAACATGACAGTTCAAGAATGGTGGCAGATTAGCTTGGCGCCTATAGGCGCCAAGCTATTCTGTCCCCACCCTTGAACTATCATGGTCGATCTGTCTCCTGAATTTTATTGCATTCCTCAGAGGGTAACTACAAAATATGGGTACTTCGTACCTTGGGCACAATAAGTGATTGTACTGCGCTCTTCAATGTTCTTGTTTACATTGGACCCAGTTTTATGACACACAGTTCTAGAAAAAGATAGTCTCAATAAGAAATGTTGAAATCTTCAAAAATCGTTTTCACCTACTGTTTTCATTCTGAAATTGAAAATAATGGATTTCCTGCTATAGTTGAATCAACGACAAATACATGTATAGGTAAAACTGTAGCGCCCACACCCTCTTTTCTTTGTGGATTAATTTACTCCGGCTTAGGCAAGCCATCCATATTATCTTTCTTATGATGGCACCAAAATCTCTTTTCCTTTCGGCACCCATTTCGCTATGTATGTATGTATGTATGTATGTATATATGTTTTCATTCCAACTTCACACGACCAATCTTTTTAACCCAAACCGCACCATGCGATCTCGCTACAAAAACCATTGCAGCGAGTAATGGCGGACGTCTTTTAAGCCCACTTTGTGACGCGCCTCGGGTGTCAGTTTTGTTCTATAAAAGATCACAAACACGTTCACAAGTACAAAGTTACTTAGTGTTGTTCGAAACAATAGGCACACTACTGGAGTTGTTTACAGCAAACATTTGCGGCAATAGTGTGTAACCGCCGAGAAAAAAAAAATCTTGGCGAAATCAAAGCACCTGAGCGTCCTCTGCGATTATTTTATTGAAGGATATTAAAATCTCTTCCACTGCATTATTCTGATAATTTTGCTGGTCATGCAGACGAAAGATCTTATATTACGTCATAAGTCTACTATGTATACATGTATATTCTTTTGACTTCAGTCATGTCTGCTGTGATCCAGGTCGGAAGATTTCAACTTTATTTCTATTACGAAAATAGTGGAGAAATGAAAACAAATATGTTATTGGTAGCAGAGGCTTGCTGCACGGACCAATACCAATGTAGGCCTTTGGGAGGTCAAAAGAAACATTGTGCATCTTAGGCCTTCGGAGGAGGGTTAGGTTAGTGGAAGGTTTACTTTCATACAATTCATAGCATATTGCTCGAAAGCACCCTCTAGAGTCTCATGTGCCACGGGGTCTGGAGGGGACTCATGAGAATCTGTGGCTCTGACAACGTTTATCAGATGGCAAGCTAGTCCGGCAATGTCGTTGAACTGTCATGACTGATCTGTCTTCCAATGTCGAGTTTTGGGAAGAAGTGAGTTCATTCGAAACTTCCCAGTAGCAAAACGTCTTCAGTCGGGCCCACGACGGCCGCAATGGGCCCGCGCACAGTCGTCTTCCGCAGTCTTACATCCTTGTACTAGGCTTAGGATAATCTGTAGAACATCCCAAAGATTTGCCTAGGAAACCTTCGGCGGGTTAGGCATTGTGGCTAGTGAAGAACTGGGACCCTAGGGAACTTAAGAATATAAGTCATTTCTATCGTTCCTAAATGAATTTTGAAAACAAAAATGTATTCTCAGTGCAGTTTCTACAGTGTTTCAAACTCTGAAGGGACGTATGATTATCTATTCCGCTAGCAAATAAATGGCGTTGAATGGGATTGTGTATTTCTGCTCTACTCTGCCCCATCTTTTTTAAAAGCGAGATTTTAAATGTACTACATTAAAGGTCACGCATTTCACAAAAAATGAACGTACTTGCCGCGCGCCGGTGCCAATTCAGGACAGAAATAAAAGCATGTGCAGAGTTTGTTTCTCTCAAAGAGACGGTTGGTGACTCATTTGGAAGATGAAAGTTGCTGTGTTTATAAGTGTCTTGGGACTGTTTTGCGAGTGGAGAGCCACTTGTGCTGAAGGAGGGGAAAGGTACGCACAGTCGAGGTGTAAACAAGAGACAAAAACATAAACTAGCTTTGAAAGGACAACAACAACAACAACAACAAATGTGTGCTTGTTCTTTCAAAGCACGCTTCCTTGCTGAGAAATAACGAATAAAGAAAGAAAGGTGCCGTATTAACAACTGACGAGCTTTTTAAGTCGGTGAGCCAAAAGTATAGCCTGCTACACCCAATTTTCACGGACATTGTTACCTGACCTACCTTACAGGTGGATCGTTTGCCAGACCATATTTATCAGTTATATAAAGCACTTTGGTTTGTTCAGTCGGCAGTTGCACACTGGACAGAAAAGAGTAATATAAAGGAGTAATTTGCACTGCTGGAGACTATTAGGGGTATACTCGTTCTGATCTAACTAGTCACAGATTTTGACCCAATCTCAATTCTTTTGTCAGAGTTTATTCCCAAGTTGGACACAGAAACAGCAGAAGCAGTCAAATTATCAATCTGGCTCTTGTGATATGTTTGCCTCATTAAAATGTTTGAAAAATTATCCAAACGTTGACACTAAAATGGAAAGCATTAGGGTCTGTGTGAGGCCATCAAGGGCTTGAAATTGTTTATTGATTGGTCTAGTATGCTTCTGAGGACCCCAATATATACATATTTTATGCTAAATAAAATGCCCCTCTCTGAAATGTAAAAATATCGCCACTCAAGCAGCATAACGTGCGTTACGCATGGTGTCACATACTGCAACATTTACTCATTTCAATTAGATGCATGAATAAAAAAAAAGTAAACATTCTTTCTGCTGAGACAAAGTGATTGCGTCACAATGTAACGCATGTTATGGTTTTTGCACTATGCAAGTATGCATGAATTTATGTTAAATCCATTTTACGCAAAACAGTTTAAATGCTTTTGATGTAAGTATATTTCGAAGTCCACTCTGTATACACATTGTGTACTGCTCTCCACGTTTTAGTCACCAACAGTGGAGAATAAATCAAAGAGATGCGGAGTGTCTCGTACTTTATGCTAAGTAGCAAACGATTTGGCATCATAAGGAATCTACCAACTCTTGCCTCACCTACAGACTGTGGTTCATGTTGTCAGTCTGGCTGATGGCGGTGATCCCAAAGAGACTGTCTGTTGCAATTAATTCAACGTTTTTCTGAATAATTCCTAGCTATGGATAATACACCAGAACCTGTCAACACCTACTTGAAGAATGGTGTTTCTGCATCTGCAAGTTAGAACAAAGAGGCGCGGCGTGAAAAAGCCATAGATGTCTGCTCGGCGTTAAACTCTAATTACTAACTAATAACTAAAACAAGATGGGAATTACATCCCGAAGTTGTTCCTATGTATTACACTCCCCTAGGGAAAATAAGAAATGAGGTTACATTTTATAAGTGTTATACATGTATCAGAACAAGTGAGACAACGGCATAATTGAAAACAGGGATCACACGACACTGGAATAAATATGTTAAACCTGGACATTGATGACTTACGAGCCGCGACTTGTTTTTTACACAGTTCTGGCTCCCCTGCAGAGGCCCGCAGCCAGAGGGTGATTGTGTCAAAATTATGTCTCGTCTCGTCAGTCATCACCACTTATGGTTTAACTAATACAGCTTTAAAAGTGTTGGGTGGAAAATGCATCAACATTTTGTTAGAAGTAATTGATTTAGTTTTTTTTCCAAACTTGTCATGCTATTACGGCTAACCGACTCACAAAATTTCTACAAACTGACAACTGCTTTTACTTTTCAGAGAGAATCGACGGATATGACTTCGCTGTGCTCTATTCGGACGACACACCGTAAGTGTCAGAGGAGAGAATAAATGAATGAATGAATAAATGAATGAATGAATGAATGATACTTTATTTCTCTCCACTTATTATTTATATCCACTGTTCCAGCCACTCAGTGCATGGAAATTTAAATCTAGGTCCCCCAAGGGGGGGTCCAGATATTTAGCCGGTGTGGACAGCTGTTTCGGTCTTGGCGACCTCTTCAGCACACCATCGGCAATACTGGAGGAGGCAGAAAATTCTGCCTACTTGCAATGACAACCACATTTTACTGTGGTGTCTGAAGGGGCATACATTCCATGCCACCACCTAGAGTCAAATTTCCATGCACCCTAAAAGAGAACCTGCCAAAAGGGGGGAAGGGGTTGCAGTCGATATTGTGGTAATAAATGAAAAGAAAAGGGGACACTGCCAGTGCTAATATTTTAGGAAGGTTACAAAGTAAAGTAGGTTATAGCACTACCAGGGGAGAGAAATGTGCATGATCGACCAGTGATCATAGATCTACTGTGGCCAAAGCACACAAAAAAAGGATAGGAAAGAGAGGGGGCGCTAAGAAAGTGACTGAAAGCAATGCATATGGAAGCCCCCCCCCCCCCACCCCCGAACGGGGGGGGGGGGGGGGGGGAGCGTATCACATATCTACTGTTCCAGCCACTCAGTACATGGAAATTTAAATTTGCCGTTGTTAACATCTACAGCATAAAAAGGGGGAAACTATAAAAAATATATATATATTTACATACAAAATCCAATAGCATTATTACATACAGAAAAAATAATAATACTCATCACACACACATGCACACACGCACGCATGCGCGCGCCGCTCACACATACACCGACACGCACAAACAAACACAAGCATACACACACACACACACACACACACACACACACACACACACACACACACACATACACACACACACACACACACGCGCGCGCGCGCGCACACACATATAAAAACCATCTGTATGAAATACATTAGGTACAGGAGATATTACAGTACCTGAGAGAAGTACTAAGTTTGACGCATCAGGTAGTCAAAAAGTTTTTGTTTTAAAACTTCCTGGTGAGGTAATAGTTTTCAAATGTGCAGAGATAGAATTCCAAGCAAACGGACCAGAGAATGACATACTAGTTTTAAAACGGTCGATTATTGGCAGTGATAGGAGTAAGATATTGTTTTTTTTTTTAGGTCCGTTCACGTTCTTGGTGAGATATAAATTTAGTGATTAGATACTGGGGTGTCATATTATTCAGTATCTTATGCATAAAGACGCATTTGTTTAAAGTAAGTTGCTGACGCAGAACGAGAATGTTTAAATGTCTAAATTTGTCTGTGGTAGGAATGGGGCGTCTATTTATCATTTTTACAGCTCCTTTGTATTTTATTATGGAGTTTAACCTCTTAATGTAGACATCACTGCAGCCGTCCCACAATGTGGAGACATAATCAACGTGGGACTTTATATGAGCATGAAAAAGCAATTTACGGGTATTTGTATCCGTTACATGTCTAAGCTGGGACAATAAGAAATGTTTTTAGCAGTGGTCTTACAAACAGCATTTATATGGGTTTCCCAGCACAGCTGTTCATCAACATTTATTTCTAAGAATTTTCGCTCAGTGACTTGTTCAACAGGTTCAGCGTTTAATTGTAATTGTAATGGCTGTAGTCGGCGTTGATGTTTTTGTCGCGTGGCGATTAAGATACTCTTTGTTTTAGATGGGTGAAGAACCATATGGTTCTGTCTACACCTCATTGAGACTGCATTGTAAACTATGGCTAATGTCCGTCGGTTTTTTTTTTAAAACCAGAAACATGAAGACTCGTATCGTCAGCAAATATATTACAATTAATGTCACAATTAGTGATATGCAACGGTAGATCATTAATAAACAGTATGAATAAAAGAGGTCCCAAAATAGATCCCTGGGGGACGCCGTATTTTACATTTCCTTGCTTAGAGTATCTTCCATGGGCGTACATCATTTGTTTTCTGTCTTCGAGATATGATCGGAAGAATGCTATAGCGGTTGCGTTCAGGTGATAAACTGTTAGCTTATTCAGGAGAATGTCATGGTCCACAAGGTCAAATGCCTTTTTAATGTCTAAGAAAACTGCTCCTGACATCAGGCTTTTATTGATTGATTCCAGCCAGCTGTCTACAATATGTGTCAGTGCTGACTGACAAGAATGTTTCGGTCTAAAACCAGACTGGTGAATATTAAGTAATTTACCTTTTTCGAGAAAATCAAAAAGACGTTTTTGAATGTGCTTTTCAGGGGGTTTTGACAAAGCTGACAGAAGGAAGATTGGACGATAATTATTACTATCTTCAAGATCTTTAGATTTAGGGATTGGGATTACCTTTGCTTCTTTAAGAATGGTTGGAAATGTACTTTGCTTTATGCAGAGGTTGAAAATATATGTTAGTGATTCTATTGTATAGGGTAATGAGATTTTGAGGCTTTCATTATCAATACCATCAATGCCAGCAGACGTTTTGTTCGGCATGCTAGAAATATATCTGCCGACTTCCGCAGCTGTAATATTAGGGATGGTGAAAGTGTTTGATATAGTTGTGTTTATTTAAGTGTTCTCTGAGAGAATTCGGCACTTCATACGGTTTACTGTTATTTGCAGCTGACAATGCCAGTATTTCGGCTGTCGTTAAGAAATGGTTATTTAATATATCAGTTGACATATGAGATATGATTTCGGGTGCTGATTTACCCTTTGTTATGACTTTCAGAGCTTTCCAAACAGATGCCGTGTCCTTTTTGTCTCGAATCATTTGTTGCTAAAAAGACTTCTTAGACGCTCTAGCTAAATATTTGACACGATTGCGTTGTTTTTTTGTATTTTTCGTACTTTTGCTCCTTTTTAAGTTTGTCTCTAAATGACATGGCCTGCTTGATATCCGCTGTTAACCACGGTGGTATGGTGGAATGTTTAACTCGTTTTTCACGTATTGCCGCATGTTTATTGACGACACTGAGAAACAGATCCATCCAACACGACAAGGCACTGTCAGGAGATTGGTGATCATAAACCTCAGTAAACGGAGCATTGTGCAGGTCCCACAGAAATGCGTCTTTATTAAAGTGTTTAAAGGAGCGATATTTTATAATTTTATGTCTTTTATTTCATTGCTTGTCTAGTTTCATGGAGACGTTACAACATACTGGTTTATGATCGCTGACAGCTAAGGAGGGAACCTGCACATTTGATATTTTATCGTCATTTGTCACGTAAATGTGCTCAATTAAGGTTGAAGATGTAGATGTGGTTCTAGTGTTTTTTTTAAACTAATTGTTTTAAACCGAATAAGGCTGTTGCTGATGCCCATGCCGCATGGTGCCCTTTGGGCTTAAGTAGGTCAATGATAAAGTCGCCCAGAAGAACAATGTTATCTTTACTTTGATTAACTTTATCCATCATTTCTACGAAGTCATCATAACAGTCCCAGTTGGCTGCTGGATTTCAATAAATAAAGCCAATCAGGACTGGGGGGGGGGGGGGGGGGGGGGGGATTTAGATGTTTTCACCTCGACCCATAAACTTTCTACTTCGGCTGACTCTAGGTCCCGTCGTCGTTTAACGTTACTAATAATCGAATCATGTATATATATATACTGCCAGTCAAGAGAGAGAGAGAGAGAGAGAGAGAGAGAGAGAGAGAGAGAGAGAGAGAGAGAGAGAGAGAGAGAGAGAGAGAGAGAGAGAGAGAGAGAGAGAGAGAGAGAGAGAGAGAGAGAGAGAGAGAGAGAGAGAGAGAGAGAGAGAGAGAGAGAGAGAGAGAGAGAGAGAGAGAGAGAGAGAGAGAGAGAGAGAGAGAGAGAGAGAGAGAGAGAGAGAGAATAATAATGACACGTTTTTATTCAGGATAAAGTTTAAAGTTTCAGGCATACGATTGCCTCTCTTACAAACTGCCCTGCAACTGTCCTGTCCAGCCTAATAACGAGACAGAGAGAGCGAGAGGCGAGAGAGAGCGAGAGCGAGAGCGAGAGAGAGCGAGAGAGAGAGTCACGACACGCCTGACGGGGTCAGGGCGCCGTGGACAATGTAAGCGCTAATCGCTCGAGAAGCCCACCCACTCTAAATAAACCACACAAAGCCAGTGATAAACAACAAACAAATCCTTTATTACCTACTCTTACTCTAACCCCCACCCCAACCAACTAACGCCCCACACCCTCACACACACCCACGCATGCACTCATAACGTATTAACACGTGAAAAAGATTAACAGATAACAATGACTAACAAGTAAAAATGACTAACAGGCGAAAATGACTAACAGACGAGAATGACTAACAGACGAGAATGACTAACAGACGAGAATGACTAACAGACGAGAATGACTAACAGGTGAAAATCGGCAATGGCTATACAAGGCGGGTACTTTGTCTCTGTACAGTGTCCTCTGTCCCACACTAGACAGGGTGGCTCGTAACGTAAGAGTACTACCCCTACACCGCAGAGCACCGTAGCCGCGCTTGCCCACGCACGCCTGTGACCGACGCGCAGAACGTAGAATCAGCCCGCTGTAGCCCAACGTCAAAGTACTTGTCCAACAGGACTGGCTAGCGAAGGCGTTCCCGCTCCCGATGATGCGTCACCGTTGGTCATGGAAGATGAAGAGATCGAAGAACGACGAAATCTTCGAAGCCAGTGCACTGGAAAAGGGCGCATTGTCAGTCAAAGTGCCAACACAGTTAATTCTGGCCTATTTGACACGCACCTACTCACAAACCACGTGAGTTGTGTCTCGTCTCACCCTAATACCCGCCTTGGCCATATTAAACATACAATCATGGATATGAAAGCTTCCTATGTACATTCAACATTCACCAGGTCTGCACTACTCCATTACACTAACATTAAGCTAGCACAACCACTTTTGTATAATAACATTGCCACTGCTAAAACCAACATTATCAAAATATCCACATGTACATACGATATGAAATAATCACCAGCAACCACCCAACGTGACAATCTTATTACATTGCATCTAGGACTTAATACAAATATATTTGAAAGGATACCCACTTTAATTCATTTTACAACATGGCCCTTTAAATATACTCACTCGGCGACAGCCGAACATAAACTAAATCCGACACCCACCACATTACAACCCAACCTAAAAAAACATGGTTAAAGACTCGATTAAAACATCACTAAAAAACTAGACGAACATACCCTTCCGAACCTATGTACACATTCACACACCCGAGAGCACAGCAGCTAACTGAGAAAAAATGGCATGAATAATTAAGTTACCTGTCACTGGTGAGTCCTCCGGCAGGACGAGACAAACAAGACGAAGACGAACCGGAGGGGTCTTCTGTTGAGCAGCAGCCGTGGTCACTAGTCTCTCGGGACACCCACACCCAGGAACACTGGCCGTGGTCTTGCAGGGAGGGTAACACAACCCTCACACAGCTTGTCAAGGGCTCCAAACGAGGCCGCACCCTGACCCAGACTCTCACTTCGCTAGCTAACTCCGCTGACTGACTGTAATATCCCTCTGCTACCTTGCAGTTTAACTTTCTGAACACTGTTCGGTTAAAGCTACTCGGCGAAAGCGTGCAACCGCTGTACTCGCTCACTGTTACGCTTGCTGCACGGGCTTTACGATTACGCTCACACTACATTTATTAACTTCCCTAAACTAAGGCTATTTACAGAAGTCGGCGACCTACATTTATTAACAAAAAAACGACTTGGCGACAAAATAAAACAACATGTCACATCCGTTACGTGACAGAGAGAGAGAGAGAGAGAGAGAGAGAGAGAGAGAGAGAGAGAGAGAGAGAGAGAGAGAGAGAGAGAGAGAGAGAACGAACGAACTAAAGAACGAATGAAACTTTATTTTCCAAGGATTGAGATATTAGGCGCGCAAGCCTTTCTTACAATCTGTCCTTGCTAAGCTACTTGAGAGAGAGAGAGAGAGAGAGAGAGAGAGAGAGAGAGAGAGAGAGAGAGAGAGAGAGAGAGAGAGAGAGAGAGAGAGAGAGAGAGAGAGAGAAAGATTAATTAACCATAATCGACTGACCACTAATCATCAACAAGATGGGATGAACCATAACCAACAAAGTCACTTCTATATGAGAGCTGTCTTCGCTGTCAGGGGTCTCTACCTTTTGTCTTTGACTTGTTTCTGATGTTGAATTATCTCCTTTTGATAAAGCCTCTTAGATGTGCCAATGCGTCATAGTGAACTCTATAAGGGGAGCGCGCATTTCATACTCGTCATTGGTTTGTCAAAAGGCATTTGTCACGACGATTTTGTTTTTGTTTTTACGTATTTTAATATTTAACGTGATATGAGTTTCGCTTTCGCTTCAAGATTTGCGAAAATGGTGATAAAATAGAGTTTCCCGGTACAAATTCAGTCTTGCTATAATTTGTGTGAAATCAGGTTGACTTTACCTAGCTACATGCTATACTAAGTACACTGCATGCTCTTCTGAAAGGGCGTCGATTTGTGTATGCGTGTGCTTGCGCGTGCGTGCATGCGCGCGCTCCAAACATCGTCAAGAGGCATAGATGTTCATGCGCTTCAGGGCACATGAGGATCTATGCCTCCTGGAGATGCACGCATATGTGAGAGAGAGAGCGGGCGAGAGAGAGAATTACGTCATATTTAGAGTATCAATGCGTGGTGACGGAGTTGCTTCTTTTACGTCTGTTAGTGGTTATCGTGGTCGTAGTATGATATCACACGAGACGCACACACGTAGGGTTCTTGTAAAGAAAATTCACTCAGCTGCAACCCGTCACACGTGGCTTAAGGTTGTAGACCACACTGGAGTAAAAGTTCTAACAATATGTTATTGCAGCGATGCGATCTCCACACACTGCATTCACAAATGCACCAACACTGACACACTGTCTCCTCTACAATGCATCAACACTTTTGACACACTGCGTCTCTCAAACAATGTACATACATACTTCCTAGCACGGTCTTTTATACTATTACAGATTTTCAGAATAATCCAGCAAATTTGCACAACACAACCAATCAGATCAGAAAACGTAACCCAAACTCATTAATATTGATGAGAAAAGATTTTACTAGAATGGACTACAAAATTTCACTACTATTTAAGCGCCGTACATACAGTGTTACGAAATGTTGCCGGCACTTTGACGTCATATATGAGGTCACTAGAAAGATCGCGACCCTGATCGAACCTTCCAGTCTAATATAGGTCAAACTTTACAACACTGTAGCAAACTGCGCATCACAACGAAAATCGATCGCAGTTCTCCGTGCTAAAGCAAATAAATCCTACTAAAAAAGTATGTGATTCTTATCCCAAATAACTTAAAAGAATATCGAATCTTTCCTATGGCTAACACATATAATATGCTCTCAAAGAATAACACAACCACAAACGTAACAACGTCACCGCTACTGTCTGACTTTGTCCAGATGTCAAAGTTTTTTTACTGTTTTATTTTTTTTTTCTGAAAAGAATTAATTTTGACTTAAAGAGTTGAAAGGGTACAAAGCTGGCTTACGAACTCATCCAATGTCTTTCTCCAAACTATCTATATCGGGTTACCAGAATGCTCTTCTGAAAGCTCGACGACGTTTGTGTGTGTGTGTGTGTGTGTGTGTGTGTGTGTGTGTGTGTGTGTGTGTGTGTGTGTGTGTGTGTGTGTGTGTGTGTGTGTGCGTGTTAGTACGTGCACGCGCGCGCGCTCTAAACATCTCCAAGAGACATAAATCCTCATGCGTTCTCTGGGCGCATGAGGATCTATGCCTCTTGGAGATGCGCGCATGTCTGAAAGAGAGAGAGAGAGAGAGAGAGAGAGAGAGAGAGAGAGAGAGAGAGAGAGAGAGAGAGAGCAATGAACAATGAACAATGAACCTTTATTTTCCAACGGTAGAAGTTATTGGTAACAGGACCAGTTTTCAAACTTGCCGTTAAGAGAGAGAGAGAGAGAGAGAGAGAGAGAGAGAGAGAGAGAGAGAGAGAGAGAGAGAGAGAGAGAGAGAGAGAGAGAGAGAGAGAGAGAGAGAGAGAGAGAGAGAGAGAATCAATGAATCAATGAAACTTTATTTTACAACGGTTTGGGCATTGACATCGTCATCGACACAGTCTTTTTACAAGCCTGCCGTTGCTAACAACTACAAGACTAACTACAAATATACATACATATAAGTAAACATAATTCTTGCAAACAGATGACAACACTGTTCACATAGACAGACATACTCATAGACTCACAGACACACACCCCCCCACCCGCCCCCTTCACACATAGACAGAGCTAAGTAGTCCAAATGATAAATGAAAAGGATAATAGACTTAATTGGGAATAATTTGGACCCAGCATAAAAAGAAACAGAGAGAGAGAGAGAGAGAGAGAGAGAGAGAGAGAGAGAGAGAGAGAGAGAGAGATTGCGTCATATTTAGAGAATTATGTCTGCGTGGTGACGCAGTTGCCTCTTTTACGTCACCTCCACTGTCTCACTTTCTCTAGAAATCAAGGTTTTTTTTTACTGTTTTAATTCTTTTCTGAAAATAATTAATATTTACTAAACAAGTTGAAAGGATACAAAGCTGGCTAACGAACTCATCCAATGTCATTTTCCAAACTAGTTATATCCAAAATTTCAAGTAAATATGACAAACATTACGGACTCTGTGTCAACCGACCTCCTATAAACGGTTGTTTATGTCTTAAATGAGACTTCCAATTACAATATGCTCGGAGGTTCTCTTAGCCAAACCTTTAAGAAAGTATTTCGCCAAGTTTCAAGCTTGTGTATATAGCAATATACGAGATTCTCTTGTCTATATACATACGCACACATACATACATACATACATACATACATACATACATACATACATACATACATACATACATACATACATACATACATAAGAATAAGAGTACTTTATTATCTCGAAAAGAGAAATTCGGTTGTGGTACATTTATAACAAATAGTACAAACAAGACATAAAAACATTATAGCATAATTATGAACATTTTCTCCCTGCACTTGCACAGCTACAAATTCCAAATGGATATAAAGTAAACACTACAAAATCTTTACACATAACTCTTACACATCTCACACAAACATCTTTTATGGACTGAACTGAGCGGCACTTATACATTCACACCCACCTCTACATATGCATACATAATACGCGTGTTTCAACCTAGTCCTAACCCTCACTACTTATTATACAAACGTCTCAGTACATTATTACACATTATTACACAAGCTGCATAATTAAAGTCTACCGTAGTAAAATAATTAGTGAGTAAACACTCAGTAACAACAATCCCAGTATGTCCATGTTCACCACCAAATAAAACACAATATAATCACTTCTCTAAAATCAACAAGCTCCATTCCTACTGATTGCACAGGTAAAGGGGGATAGGGGGAGGAGTTAGGTTTGGGTATGCGTGGATGTACCTACAGATTGCTTAGAGTGATGGATTTGGGGATGAAACTGTGCTGTAGTCTAAGTGTTCTAGCTTTGTGCGTGCGGAGTCTGCGGCCAGAGGGGAGGAGTTCATAGAGGTGGGCAAGGACATGGGATCTGTCTGAAGCTATCCGCCTACCCTTTCTCACCACACGCTGTTCATACAGGGACTCCACACTGTTTTGCTTACTGCCAGTCACTTTGCTGCAGATGTTTACCATTCGTGCCAGGGTGTTCTTGTTCTTCACACTCAGACCTCCATACCAGCACACAGAACCGAAAGTGATGACAGACTCAATAAAAGAGCAGTAAAACGTTTGAAGGACAGAGGGGTTCACATTCAGCTTCCTGAGTTTCTGGAGGCAGTAGATGCGTGACTGACATTTCTTGTGTATGAGGGAGGTTTTTGCGTTAAAGGACAACTTATCATCTATGACTGTTCCAAGATACTTATACTCAGTCACACACTCAACAGACACATCATCGATCATCAGAACAGGGACAGGGGCAGGGTTTCTTCGAAAGTCTATCAGTAGTTCCTTGGTCTTACTCACATTTAGGTCTAGAAAATTATCTTTACACCAAACACTAAAACGTTCTACTTCTGCAAAGTAAGTCGCATCATTATTGGAGAGATCTTCTAAGGCAGTGTCATCCGAGTATTTTATAAGAAGGGTAGAGTCGGTGCCACTACAATCGTTAGTGTACAGTGTGAACAGCACAGGGGAGAGAACTGTACCTTGAGGGGCGCCTATGGAAGTGTACCTAAGGGATGAGAGAGCTGTTTGAAAGCGAACTGACTGGGTCCTATTTACAAGGAAGTTGACAATCCATAGGATAAGCCTTGGCGTTACATTGTAACAGAGAAGTTTTTGAGCTATGAGATAGGGTTGTATAGTGTTGAAGGCTGAAGAAAAGTCTATAAAAAGAATGCGTACAAAAGAGCCAGGTTTTTCTAAATGTGTGTATGCATGGTGCAGGAGTGTGAGTGTGGCGTCATCAGTACATCTGTTTTGCTTGTATGCAAACTGGAAAGGATCTTGATAGGGCTTGACCTGATCGAGCAGTCTAGAAAGGACAACACGCTCAAAGCACTTCATTACTATAGAGGTGAGAGCTACAGGGCGATAGTCATTGAGTGTCTTGGGCTTGTTGTTCTTGGGGACAGGGCAGACTGTAGATGTTTTCCAGAGCCTAGGTACAGTGCAATCCTTCAGAGACCAGCTAAACAAACGGCTATAAACAACAGACAATTGACTGGCACATACTCTCAAAACTCTACCGCAAATATTATCATACATACATACATACATAAATACATACATACATACACACACACACACATACATACATACATACATACATACATACATACATAAATACATACATACATACATACATACAAAATACATACATACATAAATACATACATACATACATACATACATACATACATACATACATACATACATACATACATACATACATACATACATACATACATACATACATACATACATACATAAATACATACATACATACATACATACATACATACATAATACATACATACATAATACATACATTGTGATGAAGCTCTATGCTCGTGCATAGTGCTCATACAGTAGGATAAATACGGTACGGTTTTTGTTAACGGCTTGTTTGTGCCGATAGTCCGTGTGGCACTAGACGCACGTGGAATTTCTAAGGAACGGTTAGCACGGATTTTTAGTGAGTTCTGTTTAGTGAGTTCTAGGCGGAAGCTGTGTCTGTCAGAGGTCTAGATCGGTAGTGCGGGCTGTCTTGTCGTATAGAACGGTTGTGTTTGAGATACCTAGCCCGCATTCCAAGACTCTGAAGCCTAGATTTCAGGTATGTTTCTATATATGTAGTATTGATAGTTGCTTAGTTAAAGACAGTATGCGTTGCTAGGAATAATTTGCTTGTATAGTGTTGACCGGTTTGGTTTAGTTATGTTGGTTTAGAATTCAGTTAAGTAGCCCGTGTTTTCGTAGACAGTTGTTTACCGCGATAGATAACTAAAAGAATGTGAGGCCCCAGTGTGTATGTCTAAGCCGCTATGAAGGTAGTACGTGGTTGGTTAAGCATAGTCTTTTCCAGTGTATAGAGTAGTGTATAGCAAGAGTGTTAGGCTATAGCCTGTTTCAAGATAGTGACAGATATGGGGGTGTTACGGAAGTAGACAGTTTATGAAGCACGTGTGTGTGTGTGAATGAACGTGTGAGTTATTTGTATCAGCCAGGTTACATGACGTTTCTCGTTGATCCAATATGTTGTGTGTTTAGCAAGCGTTACGTTTGGATCCTTGTTGTTGTGTTTAGAGTTCTTGTAAAGAGTGGAAGACGGACGCCGAGACGTCGAGTCACAGGTGGGACCTAACGTGAGGTCATCCCTCCAGCTCTTCACTGGGAGTGAGTCTGACCGGGACCAGGACGCCCGAGTCAAAGCGAGAACTGCGCTACCGTACGAGAACGAGGACGTCCGTGCCAAAGAGACAGGACGGCAAGAAGAAACGTACGACGAAGGACTTTCACGCCTAGACGTGAGAAGGACCAACGTAACCAGGCAATAACATCAAACAGGTTGGAGACAGTGTGGAACTAAAACCTAGCCTGGCAAAGATATTGTGATTTGTGATGTGTATGTGATATATCTAGCTTGATAGTGTGAGCAATTTTTTTTTGTATATTTATATTGTATAAAGTCACTTTAGAAAGGGAACCCATGTGTTTGTTTTACCGCATGAATGCGCCCGTCTGAGTCAGTGGCGGTGTATGCGTCTGTTGCGTGAGAGTCTGTACGTGCGACTGTGGGCAAGTCTGCGTGCGTTACAGTGGTGACCCTGTTTTAACGGTATGTATTTTCTGCGTAGGTTGTTGATATTGTTGTGGGTTTTCATTTTAAGTTTTGACGTTGATTTGGTTGTGATTTGTATATTTACGTTTTCAAGTTTTGGGAAGTTGTTGTAGCAAATATGGAGGTAGACCCGGTAGAGGCTTACATTAAACAGGGTGAAAGGTTAGGTCTTAAGGACGAGAAACTTTTTGATTATGTTGAGAAGTGTAGGGATAGGGAGGATAGGGCGAGAGAAAGGGAAGCACAGAGGGAGAGAGAAGAAAGAGTACTTAAGAAAGAGGAGCTAGAAGTTCAGAAAGTCCTAAAAGATAAAGAGTTAGAAGTACAGAGAGAGAGAGAAGAGAAAGAAAGAGTCTTAAAGGAGAAAGAGTTAGAAGCTCAGAGAGAGCGAGAGGGGAAAGAAAGAGTCTTTAAGGAGAAGGAATTAGAAGTACAGAGAGAACGAGAAGAGAGCGTTTCAGAGAGAGAAAGATGAAAAGTCTCTAGCGTTTCAGAGAGAGAAGGACGAGAGGGAACATGCGTTAAGAGAGAAAGAGCTAGAGTACCAGAGAAAGAAAGAGGAGAGGGATAGAAAGGAGAGAGATAGGGAGGTGCAACTACAGTTAGCTCGAGATGCGGGGTCTAGAGCAGCTCCAGATAGTGAGTTGGTAGGCCGGGGCATATGTAATTTTCCTAGACTGCCGATGTTTAAGGAGTCTGTTGACTCAATTGATGCTTTTTGTGTCGATTCGAGGCTCACGCGCGAATGTTGAGTTGGCCACCTGCCAGCTGGCCCGTTTTGCTTTCATCGGTGCTAGAGGGTCAGGCCTTGAGTATTTTCCATAGCTTGAACGTTTCGGGGAACATAGATTACGAGACTTTGAAGGAGTGTCTCTTACAGCAGTTTCAGTGTAATGCGGAGGGTTTTAGAGAACGCTTGAGAGCTTGTCGGCCAGAGACAGGGGAATCGTTTGTGTCGTTTGGCAGGCGATTGTCCTATTTGCTCGTACGTTGGGTCGAGCTGTCCAAGATCGACCACACGTACGAAGCATTGTTCGATCTCATGTTGGCGGAACAGTTCTTTGGTAGCGTTTCCAAGGATCTAGCGGTATTCTTGAGGGAGCGTAGCCTCAAGCGTACAGATGAGTTAGTGCAGAACGAAGAGGCTTTTCGGATGGCGCATCCAACGAAAAACCTGGCGCGTAGGACTGAAACACCGCCAGTCGGGTTGGTCGCTGCTAACACGTCTGGGGGTTACCGGGGCGTCAATACCTTACGTGGAGCCCAGCTGGTTAACGGTAAAGGTACTTCGCGTTTTCGACGCGGTGATAGAGGTAACGGCAGTGGCGTTCGCGATCCTTACGCACGAGCAGAGAAATCTGGGCGTGGGTACGGTCGTGGTCGTATGGCTAATTCGGACACTCGGTGTTTTGCGTGTCACGAGTACGGTCATTTCGCTCATAGCTGTCCTAGCGGTCGTTCGGACGCACCGCATTTCGCGTATCAGGGGACCGGCCATCTGGCTCATCAATGTCCTAGCGATACTGGTATGGTGGAGGGGGCGGAGCAGCCCACTCACATAGCCAGCTTTGCAGTCCCAGTCGGGGAGGAACCACAGGTGGGCGGAAAGTGTTCAGTTGACGGAGGTCGTTGCCTGCCTTTGGGGAACGGTGTTGTAAACGGATGGCTCGCTTCCATTCTGCGCGACTCGGGTGCCACGACTGCAGGGGTCAGACGTAGCCTTGTTAGGGACGATCAGTACACGAGGGAAACGCAGAAAGTGATTTCGTACGGAGGGAAGGTACAAGTTTTTCCGTTGGCTAAAATAGAGATTGACACGGAGTTTTCTCAGGGGATCTGATGTCGTGTGTCATCGACGACCCAGTAGTTGATTTAGTCCTGGGTAATATGAAGGGTGTGCAGCCAGTCAGCGGTAGGGTCGAGACGATTAATCCATCTCAGGTTGGTCGCAGTGCAGTCGCATCGGTGGCGACGAGAGCTCGAAGTGAGCGTAGTTGGGAACAGAGGGACCGAGTTATTTCCGTCCAGAATCAGGGGTTCGGTCAGCGGGCTTGGCCCAATAGTCGGGTTGGTCTGAGACGGCATAGTTCTGTTGCGGACAGAAATGGCGCTCAGCACCCAATATGTAGGTAGGTCGGAGATTGGAGTCTCGCGATTGTGTGGATTAGAGTGGGCAGTCGTTGGATCGTTTTCATTTCTGGAGGTTTTAGCGCATTAATTCTGTTTTGGCTTTCGCTGTGCGATCCGAGAGTGTGCGTTGAGGCTTAAGGCTGTTCTATTTTTTTTTTTTTTTTTTTTTTGCTTTCTTGTATTCTAGATAGTCAAAGTTAGTCTTGGTTTAGGATAGCGTAGTACGTCGAGTAGTCTTTAAAAAGAAACTCGGTCGTTTCTTTTTTTTCCCGAGGAAGGGGGAATTGTGATGAAGCACTATGCTCGTGCATAGTGCTCATACAGTAGGATAAATACGGTACGGTTTTTGTTAACGGCTTGTTTGTGCCGATAGTCCGTGTTGCACTAGACGCACGTGGAATTTCTAAGGAACGGTTAGCACGGATTTTTAGTGAGTTCTGTTTAGTGAGTTCTAGGCGGAAGCTGTGTCTGTCAGAGGTCTAGATCGGTAGTGCGGGCTGTCTTGTCGTATGGAACGGTTATGTTTGAGATACCTAGCCCGCATTCCAAGACTCTGAAGCCTAGATTTCAGGTATGTTTCTATATATGTAGTATTGATAGTTGCTTAGTTAAAGACAGTATGCGTTGCTAAGAATAATTTGCTTGTATAGTGTTGACCGGTTTGGTTTAGTTATGTTGGTTTAGAATTCAGTGAAGTAGCCCGTGTTTTCGTAGACAGTTGTTTACCGCGATAGATAACTAAAAGAATGTGAGGCCCCAGTGTGTATGTCTAAGCCGCTATGAAGGTAGTACGTGGTTGGTTAAGCATAGTCTTTTCCAGTGTATAGAGTAGTGTATAGCAAGAGTGTTAGGCTATAATCTGTTTCAAGATAGTGACAGATATGGGGGTGTTACGGAAGTAGACAGTTTATGAAGCACGTGTGTGTGTGTGAATGAACGTGTGAGTTATTTGTATCAGCCAGGTTACGTGACGTTTCTCGTTGATCCAATATGTTGTGTGTTTAGCAAGCGTTACATTTGGATCCTTGTTGTTGTGTTTAGAGTTCTTGTAAAGAGTGGAACGACGGACGCCGAGACGTCGAGTCACCGGTGGGACCTAACGTGAGGTCATCCCTCCAGCTCTTCACTGGGAGTAAGTCTGACCGGGACCAGAACGCCCGAGTCAAAGCGAGAACTGCGCTACCGTACGAGAACGAGGACGTCCGTGCCAAAGAGACAGGACGGCAAGAAGAAGCGTACGATGAAGGACTTTCACGCCTAGACGTGAGAAGGACCAACGTAACCAGGCAATAACATCAAACAGGTTGGAGACAGTGTGGAACTAAAACCTAGCCTGGCAAAGATATTGTGATTTGTGATGTGTATGTGATGTATATAGCTTGATAGTGCGAGCGGTTTTTTTGGGGTATATTTATATTGTATAAAGTCACTTTAGAAAGGGAACCCGTGTGTTTGTTTTACCGCATGAATGCGCCCGTCTGAGTCAGTGGCGGTGTATGCGTTTGTTGCGTGAGAGTCTGTACGTGCGACTGTGGGCAAGTCCGCGTGCATTACATACATACATACATACATACATGCATACATGCATAAATACATACATACATACACACATACATACATAGGCACATACGTCGCTTGGCGCCAAATGTACGTTCAGCTGCTAGGTTAGCGTAACTAGACAAGACGTAATTTTTATTTTGTTACTTCAATTGTGAGAGGCTTAGGCCTGGCCGACTTTGACATCATGGACATGCTATTAAATTCGCCCCACCTCGACCCGTCCTAAAAAGTCGCTTGTATAAATAGAAGAGACATTTAAAGAACCATTACGCGTAAATGTAAAGACACATTTCAGCACCATTTGTGTTTGTTATGCCTTGTCGACACACCTAATGAACTTTACCAGCAGTTGGGACAAGCAGCAAAAACACACGCGTAATCGCAGTTATTTATTCTGCCCAGCCGTTAGCGTGTCAATCTATTTTTAACTGTTTCTCGTACGGAAAGCGGTGTATGTATAGAATGGAGTGGAATCATTGTCAAATTACTTGATATCGAAACGACGTGTGCTGAACTGGATTGTCCTGTGTCTAAATTAACCATATCTAGACCTGTGTGTAGCGTTTTGTAACCATATGTTACAGTAGTGTATCTTTGAACAGTCACGGCGGTAGTGGGCCTTTAAAAAAAATGGGGGGGGGGGGGGGGGGGGCTCTTTCTATGAACTCCTGTGCTATTAATGAACAGGAAGCAATTTGTTTATGAAACAATCATTAAAACCGCCTAATACCAAATTCACTTCAGAAAGGCGAACAGAAGTAGATTCAGCAAAAGGCAACGTGTTGTTGTTGTTGTTGTCATTGTTGTTGTTGAGGCCCCTGTCTACGAGGTCTCAAAAGGACTTATCCCTTATGCGGCTGTGTGTTCTCTGGTATGTCCAAAACTAAAGCGATTAAAAAGAGAACGCCTCAACAAGAAATGTTCTTGTCCAGCGCCACCAAGCGAGATTTGATAGCTCACGCCGATCATCCATCCACGGACGACCGCGCTTTATCCCTTCACCTCGACTCTGGTGAGCGTCTGCGCATGTCCCTGCGCAAGCGCTCTGTGGTTGACCCCGACACCCTTGTGGTCGAGTTGAACGGGGACCAAGAGGAGACGCGACGTCTGGGCGAAAGAGACTGCTATTTCAGCGGACCTACAGAGGGCACGGACGGTCACGCCACCTTGTCCATGTGTGGAGGGCGACTGGTGAGTGACCATTTTGACAGATGCACGCACTCTTGGTTTCTGACGAGAGGTAGTAACCGTTTCCCAAAACAAGCACCACGCAAATGTAGGAGCACAGATCCTAGTGAGTTCCCGCGATTACGCGGCACATGCAGATTAACTCATTCTAGACGTGCCGCATCCGGATACGCGGCTAAAGTCGCGAATAATAATAATAATAATAATAATAATGCATATTTTAAGGCGCCTATAATTTCCATAGAAAAGATCTAGGCGGCGTACAAACGACAAACTAACATACACACCTTGCATACTACAACACACATATATTCCCTAACATACACTCACGCAACAAGATATACAAGACAAAATAAGAATAACAAAAAGAGCACACCAACACAAAATGCTCGCACACAATAAGACCCACGTGTACCATAAAACCAACAACAGACACACCAAACAGCCTTCACCAACAACGAAATGTTGACAAAAAGAAGAATTAAGACGGTGAATGCACGTTTAAAGGAATAAATGTGTCTTTAAAGACTGCAGGAAACTATTGGCTGATTCAACATATCTGAGGGACTGTGGGAGTTTATTCCAAAGAAATGGTCCTTGGTATGAAAAAGACCTCTAGCCAAAAGACTTAGTTCTCACAGTCGAAAAGCGTTTGATGTCTGATGAGGAACGGAGCTGTCTTGAAGGTGTGTACAAAATGAAGAGGCTCAGAAAGATAGACAGGGCCAGTAGAAGGAGACAAACAGGTATTGTACTCTAGATGTGATATGTAACCAATGGAGTGAACGCAGGATGAGGGTAATGTGGTCTGACTTTCTTTGTCTTGACAACAAGCCGTGATGCTGAGTTCTGCACCCTCTGGAGCCGATCCAGAAGGTACTGAGGACAGCCACACAGGAGTGCATTGTTGTAATCGAGTCGGGACAAGACAATGCAGCAGACCAGTGTTTTAGTGTTTTAGTATTCAGATGCGGCATGTCTGGAATGAGTTAATGCGTTGGTAGGATCTTTCATATCCATTTAATTTAGGACGGCGTGCTATATGAAAGTGAATCTTTGGTAATTTGGGAGACACCCTTTCTAGCCGTTGACAGTGACGGGGTTAAGCACACTCAGTCGGTCACAGTCGAGGTTACACCGCAAGAAAGGACTGTCACCTTAAAAGTCCTCAAAATAGTATATATCTGATCAACAAAACAAACGCGAAGTAGCCCCTTCAAATCACATTTAATCCAACATTTGAAAGTCGATTTCGGACAAACCATACAACGGATGTTATCGACATTTTAGGAATGAAATCAGTGTGGAAGTTTATTCTGTATTTAGAGAAATTGATTGATTGATTGTACATTGCTTAACGTCCCGACAGCAACAAGGCTTTCTCATGACGTGCCTGCACTGCTTGTGAAAAAAAAACTAAACAGAACATTGAATGTATGTCGCCAGCCGGTCAAATACATTAAATAAACCTAACACATGGGGCCTAAATAAAGCTAAGACCAGTCAGCAACACACATCCAATATCAAGAGCTACAGGCAGTGCAGACAGTAGGGAGAGTTTTAAAAAGGCAAATACAGGTGAATGGACAAAGGGTAGACAGAAACACATGCCCCAGAACAGAGAGAAAAACCCACCCTGTGGGGCTGACCAGGGTGACCCTGGAAACTAAAAAATACCTAACCCCACCCAAGTCCCCCAGGGCAGACCCGGGTGGGGGTATTTAGAGAAAGCATGGCACAGAACAAAGCCAATATGGCGTGTGACCCCCCATTGGCGTTGATGACGGCTTGGCAGCGTCGACGTATAGAGTGCATCAGCTGCCCTTGGGATGTTGTTTCAGGCCTGGACAATGGTATTCTCCAGTTCTGCGGCTGTCTTTGGTCTGGGGCGTACAGCGTTGACCTCCCTTTGCAGTTGGTCCCAGAGATGTTCGATGGGATTGCTGTTTGGGCTGAAGGCAGGCCAGAGCATGACTGGGATATTGTGCTGCTGCAAGAAGTGCTGGGTGATACGTGCAGTGTGTGTACGCGCATTATCTTGCTGCAAGATGAAGTTTCTGCGTCCATGAGAAAATGGCAGGACATATGGGTGTAGTACTTGGTAAATGTAGCGCTGAGCTGTGATGCCATTTCCGCGACCTGGTACGAGTCCACGAAAGAACACAGTTCCTGCTGTCTGGTTCAGGGTAATCCCACCCCAAATCATCCCGCTTGGCACGCCCCAGGCATTGTTCTCCAGCACACAGCCATCAGCATAGCGTTCACCCCTTCTCCGCCACACTGTTATGCGCCCATCTGCATGGCTGATGCAGTAGCGGCTCTCATCCGTGAACAAGACGTTCTGCCACTGTCGCCAGGTCCAGTCAACATGAGCCTTTGACCACTGTAGGCGTGCACAGCGATGACGGTCAGAAAGAACAGGTCCACGGGCTGGACGGCGGTTGTGCAGATTATGCTCCTCTAGCCGTCGTCGCACTGTCTGGGCACTGATGGGTGCCTGGTGGTTGCCGATAACTTCTCTTGCTGTTTCATCGGCCGGCTGAAAGCGATTTTGCACGTGAGCCCGGAAAATGTGGCGGTCTTGCCGTGGAGTTGTCACACGTGGCCGTCCGCTTCGGGGAGCGTCAGCAGAAGACGCGTTGGCATGATAACATTGCTGCAGCCTGAAAATGGTCGAAATATGACATCTAAAGGCCACTGCCACAGCTTGTGGATCTTCTCCGGCTTCCAAACGCCCAAGAGCTCGTTCTCTTTGGGGAGCACTAAGTCTTGGCATGGTTGATGTGGCAACGGCAAAAGTGACAGAAGCTGCTGATTTTGTATTGCCTTGCATTGCTGAACACAGTTTATGACCCAACATCACTCTGCATTGTATGCACGTGCGTGGAAAGCATACCACGTGCGTGCCTCGTGCACAGGGAGGGTAATACGGTTACTACAGTACGGTGACTGCATGCTTACATGTTGTTGCTCGTACACTGGCTATCAAAATAGTTTAACTTGTATTTTCGTGGATTTATCATACAAATACAACATACACTCGAATTTCGCGTTTATTTTGTTGATCAGTATATATGCACATTTACGTCTTTACCTCAAGGCTTATTGAAAGCGCCCTGCATAAGTAGCTGCGGAAGTGTGTGATAGCGTTGCTGCCGGCAACGCTTTGCGACACGTTCGCGGCTATTATTGCAGGGTTCCTTATTTGAGTTAATCTGTCACAGATTGGCAACGTTCAAACAAACAAGCGTCATTATGAGGTGCACTCGCTGCCTGAAAGCTCCACCAATCGCCGCTCGACTGACCCTCTGCGTGTGCTGGTCACGTGGACAGATGTAGACCACGAGAAAGAAGTGACTGAGGCCATTACTGACGAAGAGAGTGAGGATGAACATGGGGATGAAACTCCTGAAAACCAGGGAACTCAAACTGACAGTCAGGAGGCGCGAGAGATGGATGGACTTTGGGACGACGTGGTAGAAATGCCTGAAAACGAGGACGACAAAGAAGAACACGACGATTCACAGAAGAGCCGCTGTGTGTAACATTGTGCTAGTAATTGTAATATTTGCCTATGTGTGTGCTGGTCTGTAATTTTGGACCTTACGGCTCTGAACTGTAAGCATAAGGCCTACACTACCAGATGGAGTTATTAGGTATGTCGACAAACACAAATGGTGCTGAAATTTGTCTTTAGATTTACGCGTAATGGTACTCTAACAGCCCTTTAACTTGGTCTCCAGTCCATTTTAAAATTTAGAACAAGAAAAGCAAAGCCCTGATGGCTCACGTGTATGACCGATCCACACATGTGTGACAATAAGTAAAGGAATGGCTTCTGCACCAACAAAATTCAGGTTTTCTCCAAATTTGATCAGTTTTCACACATCTGTAAAACCTCCGTGACCCTTGACCTTTGCGATGAGTCGACTAAATTAGTATACATAGGAAGGGTTTATCATCAGGTACATTAATTTTGTGCCAAAATTGATTGAAAAGTTTGCAAAACTTTATAATAACTACAATTCTATCAAAATTGGCATTTGATACAAATTTGTCGACCTCTTGTGACCCTTGACTTTTTCCAAGGAGTCATCATAATAGTATGCATAGATAGGACTTACCATCAGGTATCTCTGTAGCAAGTTGGGGTTTGAACTTGTGAATAGTAATTGATAAAAACATTTCTTGTCAAAATATGGCTATTTAAAAAAAAAACTATTTCCTGAGCTCTTGTGAGCCTTGACCTTCCTAGGGGTCATCGAAATTAGCATGCACAGATAGGCCTTACCATCAGGTATCTCTGTACTAAGTTTGGGTTTGAAGTTGTGAATAATATTTGAGAAAAAAATCTTTTGTCAAAATATGGCTATTTTGGACCTATTTCCAAAGCTCTTGTGACCCTCGACTTTTCCGAGGGATCACCAAATTAGTATGCATAGAAAGGTCTTAACATCAGGTATCTTTGCACCAAGTTTGAGTTTGAAGTTGTGAATATTATTTGAGAAAAAATAAATATGTCAAAATATATATATATATATATATATATATATATATATATATATATATATATATATATATATATATATATATATATATATATATATCTCCTATCCCATTTGCCCTTGACCTTTATATATATATATATATATATATATATATATATATATATATATATATATATATATATATATATATATATATATATATACCCTTTGCCCTTGACCTTTGTGAGAGGTCACTGAAATTGATATGTTTAGAAAGGTCTTGCCACAAAGTATCATTGGGCCAAGTTTGAAGACTGTAGCTTGAATAGACAACGAGAAAATGCCAACGTTAAAGTTAACCGCGGCCGACGGACGACGGCGGAGGGACGATGGACGGATGACCACAGGCCCAGAAGATAGACTCACTTTTGCTTCGCACGTGAGCCAAAAATCTTGTGAAACCCCAGAGAATCTCTGCTTCTATTGTCCGCTGAAAACATGAATCTCTCCAGACAGAAAAGACCAGTGGGCAGACGTCGGCTGCAGTCGGCCCGCGCACGACTGTGCGCAGGCCGACAGTGGCCGACGTCGTCCCTATGACCTTTTGCGCACCGAGTCACTTTTACGTCGAAGAAAGAAGTGATGTCTCTGTTGCAGTACGATGATCTCGAGCCTTTGTCAGACTAAATCTAACCTTGCACCTTCCTGCTGACTGATAGGTTTCAAATGCCGCGCTATAGGACCTTAGGACTTTGATATGATCTTGGGACTTTGACACAAATGGGCCTGAGTTATTTTGTGAACGACCACCCTGAGGAGAGATCACCTGTCATCAAAAGGTCATTATTTCGGTGGCTAAAGCCAACTAAAAAATTGGTCTGCAATGACAGGTGACACTTTTTGACTTCTAGACCTTTCTTGGGAGAGCACATATCAATTGAGGCCCGGTTATATTTCATGTCCAGATGGTATGAGCCGCTCCGTGGAAGATAGAAAGGTGGTTGTGGAAGTAGCCAACTACCTAGACATGCATTATCTGTACAACGTGGAGACTGGTCTGGGACTGACCACAAATGACGAGCTGATTGACCTGCAGGTTCTCAAGTGGAACGGGGTGAGTCCTTTCCTCAACATCCTCACACTTTTAATACTATCCTTCTGCAAGGCCTCATGGGCGTCCATACCTCTTGCATTTGGGGACTGTTGTCTACTGGACTGTGTGCCCTGTATGCTCATGCATAGTCCGAAGACAATGTAGACCATCGAAGCAGCAACTTGCAGTACGACAGATCTATCTCTTAGTAAGAGTCTTGTGGTATTAGAGAAAAGAAAAAACGAGGCAGGTCGGGTGCACTAGACCTTGGAGACGCGCCTACCCCAGGGGAGACAGCCCAAATTTCTCCTCGTGGGACAATCTTTTAAAAAATGTCAGTCGCCTTCGCTTAAAGCAATGTCGAATATAGAAAGAGTCAGATATATCCAATTTTATTTAAAGATCAGACAGCAACTAAGTAACAAAACCCATGTGAAAAAGCAACAAGTAGAGACCAGAGGAAGGTTAGGAGTGTCATATTAATGCGGCAAAAGACATATATATATCCCTTTACCTCTTCCTATGGCATCAAATGACCATGGGCCAGTTGGATGTGTGGGGTTAAATCTTGCACAAGCAACCATGCCAGATACTCCGCTGTACATTGCATGAGTGAGCTTAACTCATTCAACACCTGCCCCCTCCGGATACGCGGCTTAAAGCTGCGTATCCGGAGGCGGAAGGTCTCGAATGAGTTAAATCCTGCATAAGCCACTACCTAAGGTGCTTCGCTATAGCGGATCACTTTGCTTAGTGGCTTGTACAGGATAGCTCACCCATGCAACTGGCCCCATCCCGCGATCACGATAAGGCGAAAAGTACATGACACTCTATATCCCAAAGCTTCGTGAATCTTGTCCACAATAGAAGGCCTACTACAGCTCATCATTGTTCACATGTGGCCGTTCTGACAGAGTAACACATTCGAGACGTGCCGCTTACAGATACGCGGCAAAGCCGATTGTTTTCATCCTTATGTCACACGACCAATCTCTTTAGCGCAAACTGTGCCACATGACTTAGCTACAATAAAAGTTATTGGTCGCAGGGGTTTGCTACACGGACCCTTGTAGGCCTGAGGGAGGGCAAAGGAATCAGTGTACCCCGAAGGCCGAAGGCCTGAGGGGTACAATGATTCCTTTGACCTCCCGAAGGCCAACAAGGGTCCGTGCAGCGAACCCCTCCGACCAATAACGTATTTCTTTTCATTCCTCCACTATTTTCGTAAAAGAAATCAAGAAGACATCTTGCGACCTGGATCACGCCAGACATGACTGACGTCAAAGGAATATACATTTATACATAATAGACTTATGACGTCATTTAAAATATGTCATGACGATGCCGTCTCCAGTACTGAGTGTGCTTGTTGTTTCGAACAACACTAAGTAACTTTGTACCTTAGAACGTTTGGCGATCTTTTATAGAACAAAACTGGCATCCAAGATGCGTCATCGAGAGGGTTACAAAACGTCGGCCATATTTCGCTACAAGGGTTTTTATATCACGGTCACATTGTACGGTTTGCGCTAAAGTGACTGGTCGTGTGACGTAGGGAGGAAAACAAAATCGGGAGGTCAAAGGAACCATTGTACCCCTCAGGCTTCGGCCTTCGGGGGAAATGTTTCCTTTGACACAGACCCACAAAGGTCCGTGTAGCCGACCAATAACTTATAATACATGTGACGTAATTTAAAATATTTTATGACGTTGCCGTCTCCAGTACTGAGTGCGTATTTCTACTTGTTTCGAACAACACTAAATAAGTTGTTACTTTAGAACGTTTTGGTGATCTTTATAGAACAAAACTCGCATCCAAGATGCGTCACAAAGAGGGCTACAAGAAGTCCGCCATTTGTCGCTACAAGTGTTTTTGTATCACGGTCATATAATACGGTTTGCGCTAAAGAGACTGGTCGTGTAACGTAGGGATGAAAACAAAAACCCTTGTAGCGACAATGGCTGACTTTTTGTACCCCTCTTTCTGGTTCGTCTTGGACGTCAGTTTTGTTCTATAAAAGATCACCAAACGTTCTAAAGTACAAAGTTACTTAGTATTGTTCGAACCAACGGGCACACTACTGAAGACGGCAACGTCATGAAAGATTTTAAATTTCTATTATGTATAAAGATATAGTCCTTTTAAATCAGCCATGTCTGGCGCGATCCAGGTCGGAAGATTTCTTCTTGATTTCTTTTACGAAAATAATGGAGGACTGAAAACAAACGTTTTTGGTAGCAGGGGCTTAAAGTGTCTTTTGCGGCACGTCTCGACTGACATAAGACTCTAACTACGTAGCCCTTTGGTAGTGCCAGTAATGAGGTGTGTTACGCAAGGCTGCTCTGTTTTACAGGTTCAAGCCATTTTGAGCGACGCTGCCCTGATCGGTTGGGACATCAAAATCAAACTGGTCAAGATCGTCATTTGGAGAACACATCCGGTAACAATGCACTAGAACATTAGAGTCGCAGGGTCAAAACCAAAAGCTAGTACATACGCACATGAGTTGACGAATACAATGTGGCATGGCCGCAGTAACAATGTTGATTAACATGGTGTTTCCTGCTTTAACTCATTCGCGGTCAGCCGCATCCGGATGCGCGGCTTATGCCGCGCATCCGGATACGGCTGGCCGAGAATGAGTTAAAACAACAGTTTCCTTAGCATATATCACAAGGACGAATTATAATAGAAGTCGCAAGTATTAATACTTTGTCGTTCAGTAGTGTGTTTTGGTCGTGATTCTTACAGAATCCGAAAGACCAGCTACCGACAGTCAAAGGGTTAAATACGTGTTCTTCTTTTATCCCTACCATACTTTTTTTCTGATGTCGCTTAAAACAAACGTCGGACCTAATACCAAAATGTATGGGCGCTGTCATGACCGAGGTTCTCTGGTAGCCTAGCTCTGTAGAACATTTGACATTGTTGTTTATTGTCCAGTCCTGGTACACGACAAACTCCACCAACACAATCGGCAGCCGCCTGTACAAAATCTGCTCAGGTACCAAAAACACCGAAACCGTCGACCAGATCACTCTTTCTACAGGGTAAGCGTACTCCCCACACTGCAGACAGCATGTAAGAAAGGCGCATTTGCCTAATGCCGACCAGGGGGAAAAACGGATTTGTTCCATAGCATGTCCGTTGAAAGGTCCTGGTAAATCAAAGTGGCACAGTTGGAGTGCGCCTGAGTTGATCAGTGTTCAGGTCGTACTCCATAGGCAATAGATTTCTCTGTCCCCCATAACCCGCCTGCGAGGGCCGTCCATGATCACCTCGGTGCTGTGGACGTTAAACCCGAACTAACCAACCTAATGCCGATCTGCCACGTGAAGCAGGCAGCAAGTCCATTTATGTGAAAAGCCAGATTTTCATTGTAGCGCAAAGCAAATCTTGCTTGTCACAAAACAACGGACACTGGTCATCTAACGACTATGTACCAATTTGAATAGGTGAATCCATCGTGATAATGCTAGGATAGAGACAGATTCGCTTGGCGCCATCAGGCGCCAAGCTAATCTAGCACTACCCTTGAATTATCATGGTCGATCCATCTTCTGATGTAGTTTATCGGGGATAAATAGATAAAATGACATGTTTCAGTCAGTCAGTCAGTCACACGGTCAGTCATGCAGTCACACAGTGAGTCAAGTCTCATGGAAACCACTGCATTTAACCCCTTCATTTCGCAACACAACCCGCACAACACAAGTGCACAACACATAAGCACATGCTATGGCCTACCAATATATGAGCTAGACGTCATAATTTCTCATTAACAACAACACAACAAAAAGCAGCTGCATCAAAAAGTAATTATCCTACAATACGAACCATGCTGTCATGATGTTACGCTGTTGCAGTGACACGTCGGATCCCAACTTTGTGGGTTTGACCTACATCAGGGGCGTGTGCATGAGCGGTCAGCGCTGCTCTGCCGTGAGATCAGCCAATATGGGATTTTTCACTGAGCTTCATGAGTTTGGACACAGGTTTATGCCGAGATTTGTCTTGTTGTTGGACATTTATAAATCAACTGAACAGATGTGACAATACGAAGATTTAAATCTTTTAGCCCCGACACAACACAGCAAGACACGGATCGAACATGATAGTTCAAGGGTGGTGCCAGAATAGCTTGGCGCCCATAGCTTTTTCTGGCACCACCCTTGAACTATCATGATCGATCTGTCTCTATAATTGTAATACGGTCCTTCAGACGTCACCTTCAAAACTGGGGGATTTCGGTCCTGGGGCTTAATGTGTTCATGAAATCTTTCTCATTTTAAAATCTGTTCATTATCCATAACAGCCATTATTACGAAATAACTTGCTATCCACTGGTCACTCTCAAATTATCACTGAAACAATGGGTGGTGGTAGGCCGTCAGGGTGTTGTGGGGAGGTGGGGTTGGGGGGGGGGGAGGGCGGGGGTGGGAGTGGGGGCTGAGGAGCTAAAGCGTACTTAAATGATTTACTTACAGAATGTTGACTATGTCACTTGCTGACCATACACACCAAACACAACACCCATCTAACATGTGCAGTTCCGCACCACCGTCACCGTTTCTTGCGCTTTACACGTTGCATTCATTGCGATTCCAACGCTCACTCTCTCACATCAACTGTGGAAAGGTCAGAGACTTAGCTCCACAAACCTGAATTCTCAACTACTATTTGTCGCAGATACAGCTGCATATGTATCCACTGCTTTCTTTCATAAATCACATGTTGTACTCCTTCCAATAATTTTCTTCACCACCGTCACTTTAAATGGTAAGTACAACGGCTTGTGCTGTCAGATGCTAAGTTTCCTTCATTAGTCACAAAAGAAACAACACGAGACTCACCGGCCAGACGTCAACATTCAAAGGGAGGGCACTCCTATTGTTTACTGTAAAACATAAAAGTGGTTTTAGGCGTGGATATTGGACTACTACTTATCATTAATTCCATAAGGTGGTCTTCAGTGTATATTACGAGAAAGGTAGTTAGCCGGGGAAAATAAGAACGTTGTCTTGTCACGAAAATTCTCGTTTGCAAACAGGGAAAGAGTTACACCGATCAAGAAGAAATACATATAATAATCATGTGTGTTTCATCAACATGGAAATACTGCTGCTACAAAACGAAATGCCAGAATCATAATTTCTAAGGTGTCATTTAGAAGCCGTGTATATTTCATTGTCTGCAAGAGACATTCATTTTCATGAGCCCCTGCAGCTGCGGGGGCTAATAATAATAATAATAATAATAATAATAATAATAATAATCACTTATTAGATATGTATGCATGTTCCTGACAGTAGGCATGGTATGTTTTCAATCTACCTGAGTCTTTGAGGCACTTACCCAATGTGCAAAAGACCATCGGGCCGACGTCAGCCGCCGTTGGTACGCGCACAGCTGTACGCTGTACGCTGGCCAACGGCGGGGGGACGTCGGCCCCATGGTCTTTTGCGCATTGGGTAGTGACCACTGACGGTGAATGTATTAATATGGTGATATGACAGCCTGGTTTTGAAACACGATGGCACCAGCGGTATGAATAATACGTCTGAGGTAATGTGAAACTTCTAGGGACACTCCTGACCTTCTTTCATTCTTCAGTTCCCAAAAATCTTTTACTGGGATTCAGTATACACACCTACTTAGACAGTGACCACCCTATTGTCCCACCAAATGCTTTCTTTTGTCCGTTCAAAGCGAAAAGAGGTCACCGGAATCTTGTGACTGGACACCATCAAAAGATTGCTTGTGATAGGCGATAGTAGCTGACGTCATAACTATTCTATACGACCTTAGGTCATCTGCATAATTATAACCAATCAGAGACAAGATGGCGGATGTACCAGCGAAGAAAAAAACGAAAGTATCAGTCGACTCGCGCCGGCCGACAATTATAGACTCGGAATTGAAGAGAAGAAATAGAAAGACATCGGACAAGGGAATATAGAGCTTGGCTTGACCGCCCATCCGGAATTTGTCGCTTTCTTTCTATGTGAATGAGTAAGTAATCCGGCTACGGTCTTTGTCGATCTTCCTATAGTTCCGCGAGCGCTAGTGATTTTCAGAATTCATGGTCTTCAGTAGAATTTATCTCTTACTGATTTCGCAAGACTTTAAACCTGTTTTATCATAAAGTTACGAGCTAATTCAACAGATTGTATGTTGCAAGGATCTGAAAACTACGGTGTGTGTCAAAAATGCGGCACTGACATCGCTGGTTGTGACACGTTTTTGTCTGTGCGGGCTCTCATTGACTCGATTCACAGAGGTAATGTTACGCAGTGCTGCGATGTGCATTTGTCGTTTCCAGAGATGTTTTCAGTTACGTAGACTTCGACGTGTGAGATGTGAAATTGCAGTGCAGAAAGTGGGTATAAATACCACTGTTCTGTTTCGTGTTTCCGAGGATAAAGGATCAAAGGTCAAACTAGGCACCGTGGACTCAGTCGCTTTGCGCGGAGACCGAGTTGAACAAGCCACGCTCCCAGCACGATCGTTACTCCGGGTAGCAGGTCAAGCGGAACCTGCATTGATGTTGACAGCATAGCAAGTATGGAAGGTTTATTTTACATTCTCGTGGAAAATTATGACAAAGGGATGCCAGAGAACATCAGTACATGTATACACTGACACGTGTGTACACCACACCGATGACTTCGTCTGCAGTATTGATCGGGTGCTACCTTGTGACGTAGGCTAGTAAATATGCACAAATTCAAAACAAGGCCGATGCAGACGATAATCTGCGCTCTCGGGTACAAAAACAGCAAACCAACCAAACGATAAATTTCGACATTTGGCATTGTATTTACACCATTACTCTCTAAGTTAGTACACAAAGGACCCGTACATAATACTGTCAGCAGTATCTGTTGCAGACAGGTTTTTTTGTGGACTGTGTTGAGATGCTTGATCCTGGAGAAAATAACTTTAAGCTCCTTCCATCCGCAAAGACACACATTTTCATGAGCTGCTCCCCAGTAGCCACAGAGAATTTATGACCTTATCAGAGCTGGATCGGCTTTACATGTTCTTAAAGTTAAAGAATGACAATTTGGGTACAACGTACATACGTACATACCATCATTACTGTGGGTTTTTTTTTTTTGCTTGGTTTTTTTTTTTGTTTTTTTTTTTTCAGCCTGGGATTGAACCACGATAGTATGCCCGGTATGGATTGTCCCAATGGCACTAACGGCTTCATGGGCGGCAACCGATTCTTCTTCAGAGCTGACTGCTACAAGGGACATTTTGCCTCGGATTTCCCGTGAGTAGGAGTAGGCCCTAATAGTCATGGTAGGCTCGTATTCTAACAAGCGAAAGAAATGCGACATCACTGGATTCCAGTGACGTCGTTTTTCCTTTGCTCGTCACTATAGACACACGGCACTTTCCGCCATTAGTACGCTCTGTGGGCTCGTGTAGCGACAGGAATCCATCTCCTTCAGGCTACTCTAACCTATCCTCTGATCTACACACACTGGCACACAGAAATAAAGACGGACGCATTCGCGATTCGTAAGCTATGTGGTCTAGCGTAGCTATTCTGAATAAGAATAATAGCACGAGTAGCAAAAATGACGTCACTTCAAGCTTCACGCCATGGCATCATTAGTCCCAGTGTTCATTGTGACGACTCGATGTTATACTAACATTTGAAGTATTAGAGGATCAAACTTGGCAATTTTCTTGCTGATTTTCACACCTAGGGCTTACAGGTCAAAATTTTGACCTAATCCAACCCCTGAGCCGGGACAACTGAACAGCAGGCAAACACTGTTTATGAAAAATCATGCGGGTATTAATGAGAAGATAGTTTTTTTTCGTAAAATAAATAATTATAGTTATGTTAGCTATTTTACAAATGACTCCGAAAAAGCGGTGCAGAAAATTGTCTGGTTTTCACACGTAGAGCATACAGGTCACAATTGACGTAAACGTACCCGACAGCCGAGACAAATTGTAGGCTTTTGTAAATACCGTATATGAAAAATCATGCGATTCTTATCGAGAAGGTTAAGTTTGTTTTCGTAAAAAAGATTTAATTGTTTTAAGATTAATCCCAAATAATTCATGAAATTAATCCAAAAAACTTGTAAACAATTTTTACAAACATTATTTAATTATCAATTAAAAAGTTATAGAAGTACAATACAGGCTATCGAACTCATTCAATATGTCCTTTTATATAGCTATGTGCAAAATATTTAGTAAAAATAACGAATATTACATACTCCAGTGTAGATCAACCGGTTTTTGTGAAGTGTCCATTTTCTCGCCATTGAGCATCTTAATTAAAAACAACAACCCAAAAAAAAAAAAAAAAAAAAAAACGAGTCGAGATTATTCTTTTAGGGACAATAACATACAATTATTTTGAAGCTTGTCCGTGGGCTATAGTCGCTGACACACACACACACACATACACACACACACACACACACACACACACACAATCACACACACACACCCACACACACAAACACACACACACAAACACACACACACACAAACACACACACAGCCACACACACACACACACACACACACAAACACACACACACACACAAACACACACACACACATACGGCGTATTGGCGCCAAAAAGACGTTCTCTAGCAAGGTTTGTGTAGCTAGACGTGACGTCATTTTTATCTTGCTACTTCTTTGCCAGAATTTCTGCGCCCACGCTAAATACGTCATGTGCATGCTCCGGAATGCGCTCCGACCAGCCCCATTTTAAAGTCTACTGTATTTACAATACGGGAGACACAAACACACACACACACACACACACACACACACACACACACACACACACACACACACACACACACACACACACACTAACAAACGCTTATTGTCCTATGAAGGCTGCATTACAGATTAAGAGATAAATCATTTATTTTAGTTCAAGGGTGGTGCTAGAATAGCTTGGAACCAGCTATTCTGGAACAAGCCTTAAACGATCACAGTCAAATTAATTTCAAGCAGCAGTGTATCAGGATGAAAAGGGTTAATTGTAGTGTCCGCGCTGTTGAAGAACACTGTCCTGTTAGGACGCACCCGTAGCACACTGCTGCCGTGTTATTAGATAGACCTATCTCGGACGCTCTTAATGTGCCTAGAGAAGTTAGTGGGCATCATGAATTTGTGCGGCTATTCAAGGTTTAAAACCCACTACCACAGTAAGTGTTCAAAGATACACTTCTGTAACAAACGGTTACAAAACGCTACGCACAGGTCTAGCTATGTTTCATTTGGACACAGGAGAATCCAGTTCAGCACACGTCGTCTTAATATCAAGTAACCTGACAATGACTCCACTCCTTTCAATAAATACAGTGCTATCAGTACGAGAAACAGCTAAAAATAGTTTTAAACGCTAACGGCTGCACAGATATATCACTTCAATTACGCATGTGCTGTTTGCTGCCTGTCCAAACTGCTGTTAAAGTTCATTAGGTGTGTCGACAAGACATAACAAACACAAATGGTGCAGAAACGTGTCTTCGGATTTACGCGTAATGGTACTTGAATCTGTATCATGTCAAGGGTAGTGCCAGATTAGCTTGGTGCCTTCAGGCGCCAAGCTAATCTGGCACTACCCTTGAATTATCATGGTTCACAAGTGCACTTTGATTTCAGGAACAAGAGATGCCTGTTTACTGAGATGTCCAATTCATCTACTGCTACTAATCCTCTTCTACCAGGTGCGTTTCCCCTTGGCTCACATTCTCCAGCTGCTAAGTTTTTGGGAATACGTGTCTGTGAAACCGAACCTTACTCTGTTGAACCACAAGACGTAAAATCATAGAGTAGCACGCCTGTAGTTACTCTTCACGACAGCCATGACAAGTTTTGAACACAACAAATTAAAACACGCGCAGTGAGTAAACGTTATATCATAGCACGCCTGTAGTTAATCTTCACGATAGTCATGACAAGTTTTGAACACAACAAAGTAGAACACGCGCAGTGAGTAAACGTTATATCATAGCACGCCTGTAGTTAATCTTCACGATAGTCATGACAAGTTTTGAACACAACAAAGTAGAACACGCGCAGTGAGTAAACGTTATATCATAGCACGCCTGTAGTTAATCTTCACGACAGCCATGACAAGTTTTGAACACAACAAAGTAAAACACGCGCAGTGAGTAAACGTTATATCATAGCACGCATGTAGTTAATCTTCACGACAGCCATGACAAGTTTTGAACACAACAAAGTAAAACACGCGCAGTGAGTAAACGTTATATCATAGCACGCCTGTAGTTAATCTTCACGACAGCCATGACAAGTTTTGAACACAACAAAGTAAAACACGCGCAGTGAGTAAACGTTATATCACAGCACGCCTGTAGTTAATCTTCACGACAGCCATGACAAGTTTTGAACACAACAAAGTAAAACACGCGCAGTGAGTAAACGTTATATCATAGCACGCCTGTAGTTAATCTTCACGACAGCCATGACAAGTTTTGAACACAACAAAGTAAAACACGCGCAGTGAGTAAACGTTATATCATAGCACGCCTGTAGTTAATCTTCACGACAGCCATGACAAGTTTTGAACACAACAAATTAAAACACGCGCAGTGAGTAAACGTTATATCATAGCACGCCTGTAGTTAATCTTCACGACAGCCATGACAAGTTTTGAACACAACAAAGTAAAACACGCGCAGTGAGTAAACGTTATATCATAGCACGCCTGTAGTTAATCTTCACGACAGCCATGACAAGTTTTGAACACAACAAAGTAAAACACGCGCAGTGAGTAAACGTTATATCATAGCACGCCTGTAGTTAATCTTCACGATGGTCATGACAAGTTTTGAACACAACAAAGTAAAACACGCGCAGTGAGTAAACGTTATATCATAGCCTTCACGATAGTCATGACAAGTTTTGAACACAACAAAGTAAAACACGCGCAGTGAGTAAACGTTATATCATAGCACGCCTGTAGTTAATCTTCACGACAGCCATGACAAGTTTTGAACACAACAAAGTAAAACACGCGCAGTGAGTAAACGTTATATCATAGCACGCCTGTAGTTAATCTTCACGATAGTCATGACAAGTTTTGAACACAACAAAGTAAAACACGCGCAGTGAGTAAACGTTATATCATAGTCGACGCTTTATCCCATTCAGCCCTGACGCACTACGGCAGGAGAAGTGTCGACCATGATAATTCAAGGGTATTGCCAGATTAGCTGTACGCCTGTCGGCGCCAAGCTAATCTGAAAATGCCCTTGAATCATCATGGTCGACCCATCTCCTGCAACTGGTGCATAGCCATTAAATGACGCCTCCAAAATCTGGGAAATACAGCCTTCGGGCTGAATGATTTAAGTGGAACTTTTGACGCAAATTGTGCGTTGAAGACTTATTGTTCCGAGATTTTGCAGTTTTAGTCTCCCAAACAATAAGCGTTCGCGATAAATTGGTCATCGGGGATTTACTTTTTTTCTTTATCGTAACTGTTTTCCAGCATCATCGGTGAAACCCTTCGAACATTTGTTTTCTGACCATAACGCAAAAACATTGTCAGTGAACAGGGTTCTCTCTGCCCCATAAACTCCTTATTAACACTGTCAAAACATTTTATATGGTCGTGGCTCAGATTTACTGTCGAGATTTTGTGACGCTCTAAATCCAAAATTAAACCTAAATTTAAAGCTACAGACATATGACATATCAAATTCAAAACAAGACTCCACATTCTGTGATATTTTTGTGTTGTTAAAACCTTTATTTGTGTTATTTCACTGCATAAACAATTAGCATTGTGTACATAACCATTTACACCGTCACAAAAGTTTACTGCACATATTTCCACAGCAATAATGCCAAGAATCTCATACAAAAAGCCCCTTGGCAAGATTGTTCAATAATCTTATCAGCTAGAGTGAAAGCAAAGTTTTCGGACCCCAAAGAAACTGGACATTCTTAGGAAGACGAAAGTGTACATATCTTGACAACATTTTTCAATTTTCAAAAGGAAAAAAATAAAACAGCAACAACAACAACAACAAAAAAACAACCATTATTTAAACAGAACATATTAGTGGTTCTGACGTTTATTTTCACTGCTGAAAAGCTGCTTTCAATGTAAGTAGTATGAACAAAGGGCAGGCAATGATAGACATGCCTATTTTGTATAAATAAGACACTTTTTAGACATGAAAATGGCTACAAAGCATTCTAATTCGTACAGGAATTTGTGGTTTTCAAAGATGCACATAGCCATGGTAAGAACTACCATAAAATGTCACACATACTATTACACTGGTCAGAAATGCTGAATGAGGTCCTCACGTACATAACTTCATACCGTGTCATTGCTAGGAACACGCTTAAAATGGCATCGAAATTTAAAAAAGATTCATACCAGCACAACAGCTACTATGTATTAATGCACCTCTGTTACTCATTTCTGTGTGTGTGTGTGTGTGTGTGTGTGTGTGTGTGTGTGTGTGTGTGTGTGTGTGTGTGTGTGTGTGTGTGTGTGTGTGTGTGTGTGTGTGTGAGAGAGAGAGAGAGAGAGAGAGAGAGAGAGGGGTGGGGGGGCACACGGGGAGGGGGTACGGAATATGGGGAAAAATGGTGGACAACTGGCTGAGTACATAATTTTACAACAAATTGACTAGCTTTTGGCAGTTTTCCGTTGTTAACTCATTCTACCCCAACACCGAAATCCCCAAATTTTGCCGTTGTCCTCTGAAGACTGCATTAGCAGTGCAGGACACAGATCGACCATGATAGTCCAAGAGTGATGCCAGAATAGCTTGGCGCCCATAGGCGCCAAGCTATTCTGGCATCACCCTTGAACTGTCATGGTCGATCCTTATCTTGCTGTGGTGTGTCTGGGGTAGAATGAGTTAAACAAAGTTGTTGTTTTTAGCCACGAACTGCATCAGTATGTATGACCTTGTGCGGAACACGTGATAACTAATGCAGCACTGTAAAAAAAAAAAAAAAGTGATAATTTTTACATAAACTGACAACACTGAATACAATACTTGTAGTAAAGTTATGCACATATCTCATTTAATATTTATTTCTGCAAAATTCCTCAAAACGACCTAAGGTCTGTCAGGTA
Source organism: Semisulcospira habei (assembly GCA_036245525.1). NCBI lineage: Eukaryota > Metazoa > Mollusca > Gastropoda > Semisulcospiridae > Semisulcospira > Semisulcospira habei. The sequence goes on from BTPG01000001.1 coordinate 208,074,282, forward strand.
TTATGTTATTTGGATTCTGAAATCCTAGAAATGTGGTATGGTCACATCCATGATAGTCTTGGGCAAATTTCAAACAAATAATGAAAATGCTTTAAGGATGGGAAGATTGGATGTTGTGATGTTACTTACAACCTCGAATGAAACCACAATCAGCAGGGGTGCAGTTCGTGCTTGACGACATTCCACTATTTTGTTTACAATATCAGTTGCTTTCATTCTAACGCTTAGTGATCGAGAAAATTAAAATTATTCGTAAGTGTATTGTATACATAATCTTCACAACAAAGACATTTCGGGTGTCTCGATAAAACCTTTTATAATGTTGATATTCGACTGTGAAAGCATCAGAAACTTACATTACTACCTTCGAAATACATTGCTTAGTTAGAAACTGTCGTCAAAATAAACATCTACACACTCGTTAGGCAGCTACGCTCTTCCTCGGATCCATGTATTCTCAGCACCACATCTGCAAAACCCAAAATTTATGGTCAAGAAGTCAGCCTCTAGAATCTTCAGTCCTTTCGAACGTAAAGCTCACCTATTTCACTCCGTTCTCGATTAGCTCTTTATTAACGATATTCTGGTGATCTGCAGTGTGTGTGTGTGTGTGTGTGTGTGTGTGTGTGTGTGTGTGTGTGTGTGTGTGTGTGTGTGTGTGTGTGTGTGTGTGTGTGTGTGTGTATGTGTGTGTGTGTGTGTGTGTAATAGAAATTTAGTCTTCGTGATATTTTTTGATGTGCTGTACTTTTGTTAAGTTTATGTAACCTACTACTTGGAGGTTATTTTATTAACTTGTAAAGCGCTTAGAGGTTTGGGGAGGTTAGTAGTAGCAGCATTAGTAGTAGTAGTAGTAGTAGTAGTATACTGACGAGCAAAAGAAATGCGACATTATTTGAATCATCGGAAATACTTATTTTTCTTGATTTAATAATGTCGCATTTCCATTGCTCGTCGGTATATTAATATTGATATTAACTCATTCAGCCCGACGGCCGTATTTCCCAAATTTGGGAGCCGTCATCTAACGACTATGCACCAGTTGCAGGAGATGGGTCGACCATGATAATTCATGGGCAGTGCCAGATTAGCTTGGCGCCTGTCGGCGCCAAGCTAATCTGGCACTACCCTTGAATTATCATGGTCGACCCATCTCCTGCTGTAGGACGTCAGGGCTGAATGGGTTATACGGAGTTTGCGTTCAGGTCAGACAGTGGGTGTGGAAAACCAGTGCTCGTTCAGATACGGACAAGGATACGAGTACCTGCACGTCGGCCGTGGTGACGATGTAAGCAAATCAAATGTGTCCATCTTTTGCGTGTAACTGGTTACCCAATGCGCAAAAGGTCATCGGGCCGACGTCGACCCGATGGTTGTTTGCGCACTGGGTATCACACTTTCACAGAAAGGTTTTGAGGGATACAGCGTTAAAGCAATGACAATTACCTCTCCATGCGGTAAACTAATCCTGTAACTATCATGTCTAATCCATCTCTAACGATGTGGCGTCTCAACTCCTTTGTGCCTAACCACTTGTGTAAGCAGCCACAGACCTGTACTGTTTACAATATTGTACCAAAGGCTGCATGCACAAGGGAGTAATACAGTTGCAAACATTTTCATTCTCACTGAAACCTTAACAGTGCTATGCGTTGTTTTATGGCATATATGTCCTGTCTCACTGAGACCTTAACAGTGCTATGCGTTGTTTTATGGCATATATGTCCTGTCTCACTGAAACCTTAACAGTGCTATGCGTTGTTTTATGGCATATATGTCCTGTCTCACTGAAACCTTAACAGTGCTATGCGTTGTTTTATGGCATATATGTCCTGTCTCACTGAAACCTTAACAGTGCTATGAGTTGTTTTATGGCATATATGTCCTGTCTCACTGAAACCTTAACAGTGCTATGCGTTGTTTTATGGCATATATGTCCTGTCTCACTGAAACCTTAACAGTGCTATGCGTTGTTTTATGGCATATATGTCCTGTCTCACTGAAACCTTAACCCTGCTTTGCGTTGATGTTGCACACTTCTTTCTTTTTTGTATATATCAGTTAAACCAATTAGTCAGGCACCCATCTGTTCTGTAAACAGTATCATGGTTGATGCAAGCGCAAGGGTGTCAAATACCTGGCAATTGACAGCTGGCGCATTTCTTTGTACAGATGTGCCACATGTTTGTGTGTGTGCTGACAAATAAGAGCAACAATCTGTACGGTTCTGTGAAACTCAGAGGGGCACTGGACGGTACACCATGTGGAACTGACAAAGTAAGTGTATGATATACTTTTGATCGTACTTGGTACTTTTTTTTTACTCGTTCTCAACCCATAAAACCCCGACACGCTGCGACAGGATGTGGATCAACCATGAAATTTCATGGATGGTGTCCGAATAGTTTGGCGGCGGGGGTGGGTTTGGGGGTTGGGGGTGGGGGTGGGGGTGGAGGGTGTGAAATAAAGAAATACGTAAGTAAAACATTGTTTGACCCATTTAACCCCAAGGCCGTCTTTCATTAATTTTGGAAGTGTACCAACCGACCGTAAACCCGCTACAGGCGATGGATCGACCATGATAATTCAAGGGTAGTGCCAGATTAGTTTGGCGCTATCATGCGCCAAGCTAATCTGGCACTACCCTTGAATTATCATAGTCGATCCATCACCTGCTGAAGGGCGTCGAGGCTAAATGGGTTATATTTGCGCTCGTCTAAGCAAATCACAAACTGGCACACCGCAGTCCGACTGGAAATGGTCCATATCATACTGAGGCGAAAAGCTTCAAATTTGAACACTGCTATATGCAAGCTACATTATAATACCCACAGATAAGGATATAGACCAATGGCTTTAGTTTAAGGGTGGTGCCAGAATAGCTTGGCGCCTAGAAGCGCCATGCTGTTCTGGCACTACCCTTGAACTATTTTAGTCAAACTTATTTCTCACACTGGTGTATTCCGAATGATAAGGGTTAAAGTAACCCTCTTGAGGCAATACCTTTGGCTGTCTGTAGCAGTTTTGATCGGGTGATTCCTGCAGGAATCCGCTGCCAACAGCAAACGGGTTAATAACAATATCTCCTAGTTATGAATGACTTACAATAATGCTGGGCGAAAGTTAGAAAGTCATGCAATGAAAGGCGTTTCTGCTCTTCTCCTCTTCACAGACTTGAGTCATGGGCTCTATAAGCTCCGGTAGGTGTGCCCACTCACATCAATTGCGAAAACAGTGGTAGACAAGTCTTTGTTGAGGCAAGACAATATTGAAAATCCCTTTTCTTACACACCTCCTTCTTTGCTGCCTTTGAGCGGAAAAGCTGTATTGGTGTAATCACACAGGTGTATTATAGCGTGGCTGTTTCACACGTGTCTTATGCATCTTTGCTGCGTATACGGCCAAGTGTGCACAAAATTGTCTTGTAGAGAGTCTGGTCTACAAAAAGGTACGGGCACAGGCGATATTGAAACTTGACCTAATTTCAGCTCACGTGCAAGACATCATATTATAGTGACGACTGGCTCTCTGGCGTTATGTATTGCGCTATTGCATCATCATGTACAAACATTTGTCTGGCATCTAAAATATTGACGTCAGATTACAAAGAAAATTACGTCCCGATTTTTGCAAAGACTCAATGGCAGCTGTGTTGTGACCTGGCGTGTGCCGAAAGCCAACTCACATCGGATTCATGCCAAGAAAAGTGTGAGTAAGAAATAGAATCTCACATCAGTATTTAGGTGATCCTGAGAATCTCAATCACGTGGTATTAAAACCGTATCCTACTCACTTTCGCTCGATTGATAAGGTTTTAAAACCACTCGAGTGAGATTCTCAGTATTACCTAATCACCGATGTAAGAATCTAGATGTATCGTCATGTTTTGGCAGTTACACTCCGCCCTGGAGCAGGTCCCGTTAAACAGACTCTTTACGTTGTTTTCAGTTCTGTGGACGTGATGGGTGTGAGTTTCTCAACAGCAGCCAGATCACGATTAACGAGGACGAAGTTCGGCCCCTGCTGACGGACGGAGGGTGGGGCAGTTTCAGGGCGTGGTCCGGCTGCAGCAGTAACTGTGGAGTGGCCGTCAAGACATCGAGACGTCAGTGTGACAGACCCAGGTATGTGGCAAACCGTCGTCGCGACGTCAGTGAAATAATCCCAAGATTATAACAGAATCACTTCTTACAATAAAGGACCATTAGTAAAAAGAAAAGGCATTAACTGAAAAAAGAAAAATCGGTAACTTCACCCCAAAAGGTGTGCTGGTCCTGATTTTGGCTTCAAGCTATAACCCAGTACGCAAAAGGCCATCGGGCTGATGAAGCCCCCGTTGGCCCTCGCACAGGCGTGCGCGGGCCAACGTCGGCCCGATGGCCTTTGCGCATTTGGAATGTCCAAAATCACAGACCAGCTCACAAATGCCCTTTTGATGAACTATTTTTCTCTGCAAAGATTCTCTTGTTTTGGTTTCAGGCGCGGAGCTGGGTGGCTCGGTGGTAGAGCGTTCGACTCTCGTCCGAAAGGTCCCGGGTTTAAATCCAGCTGGGGTCAAAATCTGTTCAGACTCTATTCCCTGCCCCGTCTTTGAAATCACCTTAGTGGTGGACAAAGCCGTTTAGCCCTAAACGTTTAACGTTTCTGGTTTCAGGCCTCAGCACGGAGCCTATTGCGATGGTGATCAATTCAAGGCTCAGCTTTGCCCAACGCAGCCGGTAAGTGTTTCAGCCAGAAGTTGTGTGCCGATCTGTGACTTTGGATCTGACGGCCATATGCCGCGTGGTCCAGTATCGCAGACCAGCACATACTTCTATAAACCGTGTATTGGTCCGAGTCTTACTGTGGGCTGTGAAAGCACAAAACAGCAAATCATATATTATGACAACAAGATATTCATGGTATCACCATGAAAATCTTAGAGAAGAATCCAACGGAAAAATAAACACGCTTAAAAAAGACAGTTACAGCATAATTTAGTAACTCATTTGGCCCGACGCACGTATTTCCCAAATTGTGGAGGCGTCATCTAACGACTATGCACCTGTTGCAGGAGATGAATCGACCATGATACTCAGCTTGGCACCGACAGGCGCCAAGCTAATCTGACACTGCCCTTGAATTATCATGGTCGACCCATCTCCTGCTGTAGTGCGTTAGGGCTGAATGAGTTAATATTCCGAGTAAATACCCTTCTTCAAAATAGACAAACATACCAGTAGGCCTATTGAGATCAGCCGACACTTATCGTATCGAAGAAGGCTTGACAGTCACATTTTGGGTCTGAAATTTGTAATAGAAAACTCGCCTTTCACAAACATTGACTCAACGTATCTTTCCTCCACCTGGCATTACTGATCACAGTTATATGGTGGGAGTTGGGGTGTCAAGAGGATATTTATATTATATACGTGTTATTTGCTCAGAAAGTTCTTCCTTACGGGTAAACGCCCACGGCTTTACCATACATTCCACAACGGCCAATTGATTTTCACGGCGTTACTCATGGTCGGTGACAGTGAAGGAGTTAACCCTTTGGCTGTCAGTAGCGCCTCTTGTCAGCAGAAATCACATGGACAAGAAGCATTACTGACGTCCAAAGGGTTAATGGTGTTCCCATTGCCTGACCTGTGTCCATAGTCATGCGCCGGAGAGAGCCAAGTGGAGAGCACCCTGGTGGACCAGCAAGCGGACAAAATCTGTCAGAGAATGCGAGCCTACTTCGACTTTGTGGGTGACGGAACTCGGGATGCCACAGCTGGAGGTATGGACGCCGTGCAGTTCCACTTGCCCACCCCCCCCCCCCCCACCCCGTTTGATATCATGGCGAGTTTTGAGACACACACGCCAACACACCCCCACACTCCCCATAATTGTTTGATATTTTGGCTAGTGGTGACAGTCTTACCCACCTTCCCATCCCCACCCCCTTTCCCCCGTTATTTCATATTTCGGCCACTGGAAGCAAGGTCTAGCGTCGGGGGATGGGGTGGGGGGATGGGGGGAGGGGGGCTTTTTATGAGGTTGAAGGTCCCAAAGTAGGTCCCGCCCCCACACCCTCTCTCCCCGCTCCCCTCCCCCCACCACCCCTCGAGGTGACTGATCCGCGCCTGCTCTTCCTCTATTAAGGATGGCAAAATGCATCAAACATGGTAGCTTAATTTATTCGAGACATAAGGAAATGGGGATACACGTCAAAAAGGCACGTACCCGTGTGGGGCAGGTATTGAAATGGAACTGAAAGGCAAGAGTTTCCTATTACAGGTTACTCTTGCTCTAATGGAACCTGTTAGAACAACCACCTTGTTTTGCAGGAAAAAGTAGTCTTTAAGAGACAGGTGCTGTATGACGATGGTCTTGAAGGACAAAATGAGTCTCTGTCACCCTCCAAAAACTGGTCTGTCGTGACGGATAATTTCTATCAAGGGTGGTCGATTTAACCCGTTCAGTGCCCGTTGACAGAAACTGTGTTTCTGCGGTCTTCGTCAGTTGAATATGAACAAGCCCTAGCTGTTCGAGGATCGTATATTCAAAGTGGTGTCAACAAGAGGCATAGATCCTCATGAGCCCCCGCAACTGCGGTAAGTTAGTGCAACTGCGGAGGCTCATGATGATCTATACCTCACCAGTTGGGTGTGTTCCAGTGTTCTCGGTACTGAACGAGTTAAACAGCTCCTGCTGTTCCCATCTCTTGTGTTGTATTTCTTGCGGACAGAGGTGTCCAAATGCGTCGTGCAGTGCAAGCAAACGGACAACAAGTGGTCTGGCGACACCTTCATACTTCCTGATGGTACTCCCTGCAGCGGCACAGACACCGACCCCGCCAGTGATAAGATGAAGGGCATCTCCAGATACTGTGTTCAGGGCCGATGTATGGTTAGTAGCACTATCGTCGTCGTTGTGGTCAGCCATGTATTGTCTACATCATCATCATCACAGTTCATCGTCGTCGTGTACATCATCGTTATTATCATTGTTATAATTGTTTGAAAACTGGATGTGTTGTTATCATTAGTTGGCTGTGGTTTCACGCCATACAAGATCTTGATGATAAAGATGTACCTAAGGAGCTTAGCGACCATATAGTAATATACTGACGAGCAAAAGAAATGCGACATTTTTGAAATCATTTCTTTTGCTTGTCAGTATACTAATAGACACAGAACTCGATGGCGCTCCTTGGAGTCTTTGCGCGCTTTGTGATGATATTTGTTGTTGTCACAAGTGTTGTGCAGCCTTCATGAGCTTTGTTACAATTGTTAATGTGAAAATGTGGGGACTCCAGAGTTTGTGACGAAAGATCACATTCACAAAAGCTTGTGACAACAGATACATCGACATGACTCCTTTAAAAAAAAATTTTTTTTGCAGACTTTTGGGTGTGACGGAAACTCTCTTGGAGTTGGTGGTGGCAGGCTGCTTAGCTCCTCGGGCTCCTGCTGATTTCGCAGGTCAAGGTCAAAATGATTCCGGACTGAAACTGAGGTCAAGGTCACGCAGATTACAGCCTTTCGTCTTGTCTGCGCATGACAAGATTGTGTAATGTTATTGCAATGTGTATACTATCATATAATCATGATTGTGCAATGTCAGGGGGAGCTGGGTGACTGGATGGTAGAGCTTTCGACTTTCGTCCGAAAGATCGCGGGTTCGATCCCAGGTGGGGTCAAACTTTGTACAGGCCTCTTTTCGGTGCCCCGTCTTTGAAATCACTTTAGTTGTGGACAAGAGAAGTTAAGCTCAAACATGCAACGTTTTTTGTATGTAATGTCATTGCAATGTGTATACTATCATATAATCTGAATAAAGCATTTTCTTTGCAGTTTGCGTTTTCTGTTGATTTTGGAGTATTTTAACCCCGTATTAACATCTTCAATTCGCGGAACAAAGAATAAGAATAAGAGTACTTTATTATCTCCAACAGAGAAATTCGTTTGTGGTACATTTATAACAAACAGTACAAACAAAACATAAAATCATTATAACATAATTATGAACATTTTCTCCCTACACTTACACAGCTACAAATTCCAAATGGACACAAATATACACTACAAAATCTTTACACATAGCTCTTACACATCTCACAACAATAATACTAACAACACAAGCTCCATTCCTCCTGATTGCACAGGTAAAGGGGAGGGGGGGGGGGGGAGCAACATCCAAATGCAAAAAGCATAGATCAACATGGGCCCCTGCAGTTGCACGTGGTCATGACGTTCTGTACCTCCTTCTGGCCGAATTCAAATGATGTTCCTCAAACAGACGAATACCCGACGTTTGTCCACCATCGGAAAATGGCTGATATACTACACACGATCAGAAACACAGAGCTATCAAAATGTTAGTAAAAGTTTAATGTCAAGAACAATGATAAAAGAAAAAATATTCGTTGACAGAGTCAATCTTTCAAATTGATGACAATGATGTCCATTTGTAAAGCGATTTTAATATTGCTATATACTTATTATTCAGGATATGTTTGAAATGAAGTAAAAAGAAAATAAAGACAACAGGACGAGCGATTTATTGCTGCTGCGGTTTCCAGCTACGAAATTCAGTTAGAGAAAATTAACCTTCGAAGTATATAATCTGTGTTGTTTTCACCCCTACGTTACACGACCAGTCTCTTTAGCGCAAACCGTACCATGTGCCGTGATAAAAAAAAAACCTTGATTTACTCCCTACGTCACATGGCCAGTCGCTTTAGCACAAACCGTACCATGTGACCGTGATACAAAAACCCTTGATTTCCTCCCTACGTCACATGACCAGTCGCTTTAGCGCAAACCGTACCATGTGACCGTGATACAAAAACCCTTGTAGCGAAAAATGGCGGACTTCTTGTCCTCGTCCTCTTTGTGTTGCATCTTGGGTTGTGATTTTTGTTCTATAAAAGATCACTGAAACGTTATAAAGTAAAACGTTATTTACTGTTGCTCGGAACAACAAACACACTCAGTACTGGAGACGGCAACGTCATGAAATAATTTAAATTATTAAATATGGGGCGGTCCGTGGCGCAGTGGTTAAGGTGTCTGCGACCAATGCCAAAGGTGCGAGGTTCGAAAACGGGTTCCGGCGTCGGACTTTTCTCCTCTGGTAAATCTCACCGTTAATTCGGGTGGACCGTCGAAGGTTCTTTCTCCGGGTACTCCGGTTTTTCCACCCCCCACCCCCACCCCCACCCCCACACTTTGGTACCGGTTTCAGGCCACTTTACAAATTTCAAATATAATCGATCAAAAATGTCTGTAACTTCAGTAGATGAACTGGCCCTTCGTCTGTCTTGTACTGTGTTTGTCTTAAATGGCGTAAATCCATGTCTGTTACTTGAGTGTGCGTGTTGGGTTTCAGTTCGCGGCGCTTTGAGTCGATTCGCCCAAAAATTGAGAAAGAGCGCCTATATAATAACGGTATTATTATTTTTTATTATTATTATTATGTATAAATGTATATTCCTTTAACGTCGGTCATGTCTGGCGTGATCCAGGTCGGAAGATGTCTTCTTGATTTCTTTTACAAAAATAGTGGAGGAATGAAAACAAATACGTTATTGGTAGCAGGGGCTTGCTGCACGGACCTTTGTAGGCCTTCGGGGGGGTCAAAGGAACCAATGTACCCCTCAGACCTTCGGCCTTCGGGGTACAATGATTCCTATGACCTCCATCAGGCCTACAAGGGTCCGTGTAGCAAACCCCTGCGACCAATAACTTATACTGTAGCGACAACCGGCGGACTTCTTGTAGCCCTCTTTGTGACGCGTCTTGGATTCGAGTTTTGTTCTATAAAAGATCACCAAAACATTCTAAAGTAAAATGTTGCATAGTGTTGTTCGAAACAACAAGCACACTCAGTACTGGAGACGGCAACGTCATGAAATATTTTAAATTACGTCATCAGTCTATTATGTATCAATGTTTGTTTTCCTCCCTACGTCACACGACCAGTCACTTTAGCGCAAACCGTACCATGTGACCGTGATATAAAAACCCCTTTAGCGAAAAATGGCGGACGTTTTGTAGCCCTCTCGATGACGCATCTTGAATGCAAGTTTTGTTCTATAAAAGATCGCCAAACGTTCTAAAGTACAAAGTTACTTAGTGTTGTTCGAAACAACAAGCACACTCATCCAGTCTCACCACATACACCACCACCTCTACGCTGACTCCTCACAACTACTAGACAAAGACAAACTCGACAACACTCAGACACTACTGACTCGCACGGCTGACTGCTACGAAGACGTGAAAAACTGGATGACAGCAAACAAGCTTAAACTGAATGACGACAAAACGGAAGCCATGCTGGTAGGCACTCGCCAGAAACTTTCCCAGCTCCCTCCCTCCCTCCACCTTCAACTCGACAGCACCCTCATCTCCCTCTCTGACTCGGCCAAAAACCTCGGAGTTATCCTCGATTCCTCTCTTTCCATGACCAGCTTCGTCTCCGCCACGGCCCAGGCATGCTACTTCCACCTTCGCCGCATCAGTCGGATCAGAAAATACCTCACTACAGAAGCTGCCACCAAACTTGCTGTCTCTCTCATCCTATCTTGCATCGACTACTGCAACTCTCTCCTTTCCGGCCTCCCTCACTTCACCACTTTTACTCTCCAACGCGTCCAGAACAATGCTGCCCGCCTCGTCCTCACAAAGAAAAAATCCGACCACATCACTCCCCTGCTCAAACTCCTTCACTGGCTTCCCATCCCCCAACGCATCCAATACAAGATTCTGCCTCTCTGCTACAAATCCCTGAACAACTGCGCTCCCGCTTATCTCTCAAACTTACTTCACCCCTACACTCCTCCCCGCTCCCTCCGCTCCACCTCCGACCCTCTCCGCCTCCAGATCCCCCGCACCAAACTCAGCCCTTTCGGCCCCCGCTCCTTCTCAGTATACGGTCCATCCACCTGGAACACTCTCCCACTCTCTCTCCGTCAGAAACACTCTCTCCTCCTTCCAGTCCGCCCTCAAAACTCACCTCTTTCAACAGATCTAGCGCTATACCACCACACCCTAAGCAGACTGTCGTAATGTATTTCACTATTTGTGTTACGTGAGTCGTTGTCTAAAGCGTGCGCATGCGTGCGCGAGTTGTGAGTGCGCGCTTAGAGTTATAATTATTATAAGATAAGCGCATTATAAATACCGTAATTTTTATTATTATTAGTAGTACTGGAGACGCAACGTCATGACATTTTTAATTACGTCATAAGTCTATTATGTATAAAGGTTTGTATTCCTCCCTCCGTCACACGACCAGTCACTTTAGCGCAAACCGTACCATGTGACCGTGATATAAAAAAACCCTGTAGCGAAAAATGGCGGGCGTTTTGTAGCCCTCTTGATTACGCATCTGGGATGCCAGTTCTGTTCTATAAAAGATCGCCAAACGTTCTAAAGTACAAAGTTACTTAGTGTTGTTGGAAACAACGAGCACACTCAGTACTGGAGACGGCAACGCCATGACCTATTTTAAATTACGTCATAAGTCTATTATGTATAAATGTATATTCCTTTGACGTCAGTCGTGTCTGGCTTGATCCAGGTCGCAAGATGTCTTCTTGATTTCGTTTACGAAAATAGTGGAGGAATGAAAACAAATACGTTATTGGTCGGACGGGGTTCGCTACACGGACCTTTGTAGGCCTGAGTGCGGGGTACAATGATTCCTTTGACCTCTCTAACTTATATTATAAAACCCGTGTTTCTTCTCTCTCTGAATATAAACTCTAAACGTTCATTGTACACAGTTTTACCTGGCAAGGCATTCTAAAGGTGTGATCGTGACGCAATCACAAGTTGTGCGTATCGTGACGCAATCACAAGTTTTGCGTCATATAAATGAGGTAAGTTCACTTGGCGACGTCATCACCTCTGGATAGGGCGTGAGGCGCAGTCCCAACATGTCCGCCTGCCCTATATGTCTGGATGGGAACCTGCGACAGCCGGCGGCATGTATACCTTGCGGACACATTTTCTGTCACGCCTGCATTACGGAATGGGTACAGACCCCAGGCCTACACTTCACTGTCAGAAGCGGCGCCAAGTGTCCGCAGTGCAGAGCCTCCGTCAATGGAATACAAAAGTTGTATCTGTCCGACCAGCCAATAGGTAAGAGTAAACCATTCAGTCCTAGCTCGCCTGATACCACTGGAGAGAGCTAGACCGTGATAGTTCGAGAGTGGTGCCAGAATAGCTTCTTGCCTCTAGGCTGTCACGGTTGAGCTATCTCCTGAACTGCACCACTGGCACAATCTAGGTTCTGAATTAGGATTGTACGAGAGTAATACTCAAACTTGGGAATTTCGATCTGGCCAATGCGCTAAGCACTATGCAGCGTGCGTAAAAATATCAGATAGTTATCGATTAAACCATAATATGAATATTACAAATTGTTTGTACGTGAGACTAAATTGAACTCTGGACAGGGTAGCACTAGAGGTTTCGCGTCAGTGTGCCTATACTTTTACACGGTCCAGACCAACAAGGTGACTGCCAAGCGTGTAAAATGCAGAGGAGAACCCAACACGCTTAGAAAAGACAGTTACAACACAATTTATTAATATTTCGGATAAATATCATTTTTTTTAAATAGACAAACAAATATAGAGATCAGTCGCTACTTATCTGTAGGAATGTGGCAGCCCTCTGTTGCCACAGTCCTTCTGCGATAATGAAGGTAAGTAGCGACTGATGTCAATATTTTGTTTGTCTATTTTGAATAAGGGTATTTACCCGAAATATTAATCAATTGTGTTGTAGCTGTCTTTTCTAAGCGTGTATTTTTCTTCGTTGGGTTCTTCTCTACACTTTGACAGCAGCCAGTGTGTCCAATTTCGTGAAAAGCCAGAGTTGTAATGTATTAACACATTCTGCCTCAGGTCCGAAATCCCCAAATTTGGAAGTTGCCTTCTGAAGGAATGTATTACAATTCTAGAGACAGATCGCGCATGATAGTTCAAGGGTGGTGCCAGAATAGCCTGGCGCCTATGGGCGCCAAGCTATTCTGGCACCACCCTTGAACTATTATGCTCTATCCATGTCTTGCTGTAGTGTGTCGGGGCTGAATGAGTTAAGCATTTTCATTGACAACTTTGCTTTTTGCAAAAACGGACGTACTGGCATCTGCCAAATACCTGAAAATAAACAATCCTTTGTTCTTCACCAGCGCATCAGGATCCCGATGCGCAGGCATATCCCGCCGCACAAGTCATAACACCTGGTCAGCAGCTCAGTGCCGCTGTAGGTTATATGATTAACCATCTATTTCTTATGTGTGAACTCCTGGCGGAGATCATCTTTACTAAATGTCACGGTACGTTTTTTGTGGTTTATGTTCCGTCCCGCACATGTTTTTTTTGGTGTTTGTTTTAATTATTATTAAATACCCAGCCAGGACCCTGAGCTCACAAAATGAACTCCGTCAGCCAGGGGCCTTTATAAGGCACGCAGCATCTGTACAGTCCTGTCTGGTGCCGCACACCGTTGACGAAGCATGAGACAGACTGAAGTCACAAGGGAACTCCTATCAGATTTACCAGGCGTACACAGGAACTAATCCTGTAGCAGACGATAATGACCAACAGCCAGCTGGAACATTTGAGAGTCACATTCCCTGCATCTGTATTCACAGGCTAACAGCAGCTATCACAGCCCTATTCCACAGATGCACACGGAGTGTTGCTGTCATACGTGTCGTCCAGTTATTTGTCAAAATCATCTGTTACAAAATAGTCGTGTGCAGGTCTACGTAAAGCTGATAGGGGTTCATTTGTAACTGCAATGTATCTCACGTTCTGTGTGGACTGGATGGGACCGCGTGCCTTGTAGCCCAGAGCTGACGGAGTTCGAACTCCGCCAACTTAGTGAAAGAGTCCGAAATAGCTCAGGCGGTCAAGTGTCGGAGCAGGAGAGCGAAGGGAATCGCCGGGTCGTGGGTTCGAATCCTCGGCCCGGCCCCGGTAGCTGGACTCGCAATCCAGGGGGAAACGACTGGCTTGTTCAATAGCATGTCCTTTGAAAGGTCCTGATAAATGAAAGTGGCACAGTTGCAGTACGCCTGAATTGATCAGTGTTCAGGTCGTACTCCATAGGCAATAGATTTCTTTGTCCCCCATAACACGCCCGCCAGGGCCGTCCATTATCACTTCGGTGCCGTATACGTTAAACCCCGAACTAATCAACCAACCAACTCAGTGAGAGGTTTGACCGACTTAGTGGCAATGTATATCTGAGCCCTATCTGGGTCCAAAATCACTTGGGGGGACGGAACAAGAAAGACTAAATCTCAGCTTTAACTCATTCGCGGCCAGCCGCATCCGGATGCGCGGCATAAGCCGCGCATCTGGATGCGGCTGGCCGCGAATGAGTTAATGACCTTGTGATTGCAGTCCTCTGGTACGTTTGCAGTGCCGGCAGTTGCACGCACAGAACGGGTATGTAGGAAATCTAGGTGCGAGAACGCCTCATGCTTTCATATGAATTGAGGCGTTGTAAGATGCGCGGAACGCAGTAAAGCAAGAGGCGTTAGAGTCATCCTCGTGAGCAGCAGGTTCTCAGGCTGGCGTCGGCTTTAAGCTGGCCTGCACACACAGCCGCAGAGAGGGGGCTCGGGAGGGGGGGGGGGGGTTGTTACTGGCAACGAAGAGCATAACCCATTTAACCCTACGACCGCATTTCCCATTATGGAAGTGTTGCCTAACGACTACGTACCAGTTGCAGGAAATGGATTGACCATAATAATTCAAGGGTACTGTCAGATTAGCTTGGCTATCTTGAATTACCATGGTCAATCCATCTCCTGCTGTAGGGCTTTGGGGCTAAATGGGTTAAGCCTGTTAAATTGTCCCCGTCTGTTTAAAGACTATTTTATCAATGCGCAACAAACTGTCATTTGCCTGAAAAGTCGTGTATGTGGTTGAGGTGATGTGTGTGTGTGTGTGTGTGTGTGTGTGTGTGTGTGTGTGTGTGTTTGTGTGTGTGTGTGTGTGTGTGTGTGTGTGTGTGAGGGGGGGGGGGGGCAGAGGGGGGGCAGGAGGGGGTGCGGGTGGTGAGGAGGGTAAAGTAGTTGTAAACTAAAAACA
Source organism: Semisulcospira habei (assembly GCA_036245525.1). NCBI lineage: Eukaryota > Metazoa > Mollusca > Gastropoda > Semisulcospiridae > Semisulcospira > Semisulcospira habei. The sequence continues at coordinate 208,089,376 of BTPG01000001.1, forward strand.
GATCACGGGCCTTTTCCTGTTTACAGAGCTGTATCAAAACTCGCAACAAATAGCCATCTGCATGAAGCGTCGCGTGCTTCGATATTACGGTAAGCCTTACAGAAAAGTGCGTGCTAGCCTGTGATTTTGCACCGGACGGTCTCGACCCGTGAGGCCGAAAAACTGACACAGACCACCTTGCACACGTTGTATTGCCCTTTAGCTTGTTTAACTCATTGGTGACGTGCTGCACTCGGACACGTGGCTTTTCACTGCGTATCGGAATGCAGCGCATATCGAATGTGTCAACTCATAAGTCTATTACTATATAGCAATAGACCTATGTTCAACTGGATTCTTTGGAAATGCTGGTTTCAATTGACACACTGATGCACTGTTGACGTCTTAAGTCAAGTACTTTCAGTGTTTATCTGTTACCGATCTAGCTGGGTATGTGGGTGGTTGACAGGATAAATGCAGCATTTTGTTTGAAATGTTTTCAGTACATGGAACGCCTAGAAGATTCCACATAACTGAAAGTATGAAACGGAAAGACCGGGGGTGATCCCTTTTTGTCACGTTTAGTCCTGGTGTGTAATTCTGGACCTTACGGCATTCAACCGTAAGGTCCAGAATCACAGACCTGGATTAACGTATGTCGCTCGTGTATTCATTTATAGCCAGTGCGCGCAGGAAGTGGTACAACCTGAGCGACTCGTCCCGCTACTGGATCACCGTGGCCTGTCTCATGATACTCGCTTTCACCGTAGAAGACCTTCACCACGAGAGGGGCGTCTACGCATGCGTGTTGCAACCCGTCATGCAACTGACCATCGGGGTCGTTCACCGCATAGTGAGCACGATCACGTGGCTGGCCGCTCGCTGCGGATTGTACCTGGTCCACTTCGGCCTGCAAGTGGTGTCTGGAATCGTGGAGATGATGTACACGGTGACAGAGACGCTGGCCTTGGTTTTCTTCGACCTGATTTGCGTGCCGTGGGTTCTGCTCTGTGCATTCGTACAGCTGCTCTACGCTCTGATAGTTGGCCTGCTCAGGTTTGTGTTCCGTTTCCAGTAAAAGCAGAGGGCCTCGGGCCCACGGCGGCCGCAGTGGGCCCGCGCACGACTGTGCGCGGGCCCACCGCGGCTGTCGCGGGCCCGAAGACGTTTTGTTACTGGTGTTTAGTCCCAGACATGGTCAGAAATAACAGATAATAGGTGAAGAAATCGAAAACTGCATTACCCCGTGTGTCCGCTACAAGTGCTCTCCATTCAGTTCATCGTCTTCTCTCAATTCCGTCATACTCTTCTTCTCCACACGTCAGAAAGAAAGGCAAGGGTGGGGGGGGGGGGGGGTTTGTGGAGGTGGGGGAGTTGGTGGAGTGAAGGGTCCTAGAACCCTAGAGCACCCTGGCCTTCTTCCTCCCCACCCCAAAGATCCGCCTCTGTCAAGAGAAACAATGACTATTGCTGCTGTCAAAAGATGGCTACTAACTCTGTCTCAAACGGACAATATCTCAAATACGACTGTTTAATACTTTTTAATAAGAAATGTAAAATGGCAATGTGCTCGTTACTCTTTCTTAGCTGCATCTGAATAAGTATGCCAGCTCGACACCGTCTGGTCCAAAAGAACACGCGAGCACACACATATTGTTTTGATTTTCAGCACGCATAAATAATATATGTAATAATAATAATAATAATAATAATAATAATAATAATAATAATAATAATAATAATAATAATAATAATAATAATAATAATAACAATGACAATACTGATGATGATGTTAATGTCGATACTGATTTTACACCACATAACTTCTGTTCGATCTTGCAGATTTATTGAGCGAATCGTCATGCTGTGTATGTTCTGCGCATCCGTCAGTTTTCTGGTCAGCCTCTTTCACCAGGGCTGGAAGGACATGGTCAGGGACGTCACGCTGCTGGCTATGGAGTGGGTCGCCAGGCAACTCCCGCGAGGCAGAGGCGACGTAGGGGAGGGAATCCAAGCCATCATGGGGGGTCGCAACGTCGCAGAGGTAGGTCTTCTTGCAAGGCAAGCGTCTTCCACTTTCTCACCACCAGCCGAATTGACCGAAAGCGGGGGTGAGTGGGGGGGGGGGGGCTGGGGCGGGGGACTGGGGGGGGGGGAAATTTCCAAAAGGGACTTTGTTATGGCATTTTACTATTTTTTTTAATGCCCTGTGGAGGGGGGGGGGGATGGTGCTGGTACCCCTGGAACAATCTGCCCCCCGCGTTTAGGTTTATAGAGGGTCTACAAATTACGTGAATCTAGTTTTCTCAAAACTGTTTTAAGTTGAATATGATAAATGCAAGTCAGGCATACATTTTAAAACGAAGATGGCCTTCTGTTTGAAAAAGTACCATCAGTAAACATAAATCGCAAACATTACAGTCAGTAGACAACCTAAAGAGACTCAGAGCATAAATACTCATCGTAATAGTGCACACCATAAACAATATAACAGTAGGTGAAACCTTGTGCGAACATGATGGGTCAGGGGATGTGCTACCAAGTTCGCAAAGGCCCTCGAGCCGACGTCCGTTGGCCAGCGTGCGGTCGTGCGCGGGCCGACCGCGGCCGACGCCGACCCGATGGCTTTTGGCGCATTGGGTAGAAAGCATCTGCGTCTGTGGCACAATCCTTGACCTACCATGGTCAGCCTCATAACCTTCTTGTAGAGTGAGGGACGCGTTGTGTTGTAGGTTTGGCAAAGACTGGCCGAGGTGATGCGCGTGCTGATGACGGTGGTGGAAAGAGAACTGAGACAGCGTGGGGCCATGGAGGAGCTGAGCGACGAGGGCCCCACACCGTCATCATCAACAGCATCAGCGTCGTCCTCAGCGTCAGCAACATCTGCACCAGCATCCGCAGCTCTCATGTCATCATGAGTCATCAACGGGTCTTACGTCATCACAGCCATTTTAACTGTTAACATCTCTTATGTCATCATGAGTTACAAAATTGGCAAGAGCAGGCGCTTGAAACCCAGTGCGCAAAAGTGCATCGTGCCGACCTCGGCCGTTGTTAGCCCGCGCACGTCTGTGCGCGGGCCAACAGCGGCCGACATCGGCATGATAGACTTTTGTGGACTGGGAAGGGAGACAACTGTGCCGTCAGTGCAGAGTTGTCTCTCTTACTCTCTTAAAAAATAAAAGCTAGCTTTTGCGGCTTGTTTTCATGACACTTTCATAATCATAAGTCGTCAAAATTCTCTCTCTCTCTCTCTCTCTCTCTCTCTCTCTCTCTCTCTCTCTCTCTCTCTCTCTCTCTCTCTCTCTCTCTCTCTCTCTCTCTCTCTCTCGCTCGCTCTTTCTGTCTCTCTCTCTCTCTCGCTCGCTCTTTCTGTCTGTTTCTCTCTCTCTCTCTCTCTCTCTCTCTCTCTCTCTCTCTCTCTCTCTCTCTCTCTCTCTCTCTCTAATCTGGCACTGCCCTTGAATTATCATGGTCGATCCATCTCCTGCAACTGGTGCAGAGTCATTGTATGATGCCTCCAAAATTTGGGAAGTACGTGCGTCGGGTTGAATGGGTTAATTCAATCGGCCAAATGCAATCCAAATTACTTGTACATACGAGACACTTTTGTCAGATATTTATATGGAAAAGTGCAGAAAATATGAATACACGCCACTAAAGTCACAAGTATGTATCTTATCTGTCATGTCTTCATTTTTTTCATTATGCCTGCTCGCGTCGACGATTGAATCCAAGTTTCATTTTGTGATCACCCCAATCAAATTTTAACTCATTCAGCCCGACGCACGTATTTCCCCAATTTTGGAGGCGTCATCTAACGACTATGCACCTGTTGCAGGAGATGGATCGACCATGATAATTCAAGGGCAGTGCCAGATTAGCTTGGCGCCGAGAGGCGTCAAGCTAATCTGGCACTACCCTTGTATTATCATGGTCAAACCTTCTCCTACTGTAGTGCGTCGGGGCTGAATTGGTTAAGGAAGATGATTCCTATGTAGCCTGTACATACATGGCAAAATACATCCCACTTCATCCGCCGCCAAATGACAGAATCCTTTTTCGCGGACAGGCTTGGCACTTACCATCCGCGCGGCTTGAACATTCGCCCCTAGGGATGTATGCTTGGCCTGATGTTTAGTTGGTGCCAGACTTGACCTCACTGTTGATACTGGATGCTACCTTTGAGTGTGTGTGTGTGTGTGTGTGTGTGTGTGTGTGTGTGTGTGTGTGTGTGTGTGTGTGTGTGTGTGTGCATGTGCGTGAGCTGCAGCAGGCACGAGTGAATGTGAATGTATGCAGTGACGTGTATGTATATAGACGTAAGTTTAGTGCTACGTGTTTTGTGCACGTGTATTTACGTCATTGTGTGTGTGTGTGTGTGTGTGTGTGTGTGTGTGTGTGTGTGTGTGTGTGTGTGTGTGTGTGTGTGTGTGTGTGTGTGTGTGTTCTTTTTTACGTCATTCTAAATTCTCTCTATACAGGATGACGTCTTTTCTTTCTGTCGTGTTCTTTCTTTTCTGTTCTACCTTTGTTTCCATGTCACCTGAAGAAGGATCTTTGACCCGAAACGTCGTTATTGGTTTCTATTTTAAAGGGTTTTCTACGACTATCTTCTGTTTTTCTTTAGCCTGTACATTGTCCGGTAGGGGTGTTTGGTCGACGTGATTCCTGCGGGAGTCACCTCCACAAAGCAAGTTTCCGACAGCCAAAGGGTTAAGTCCCTTTAGCACTAGGTATGGCGCAGGGAGATGATGAAAAGCAAGATGAAAGCTGGGCCGCTATTTTGCAAGGTCCAAAATCACAGAGAAGCACATTCGTCATAATCTCCCTGTTAGTAAATTATCTCGCTTCTGCTCTTACTTCGAGCAACTGAATTTGTAGATCGAATGTACAGTCAGAATATATATTAGTATGCAGCATAAGTACAAATCACTAGAGAAAGAATCATCGCCTAATCAGGGACGTAGCGGGCCACTCCGGCGACTGCCGGAGTACTTTTTGAACAACAACAAAAACAAAGAGAGAGAGAGAGAGAGAGAGAGAGAGAGAGAGAGAGAGAGAGAGAGAGAGAGAGAGAGAGAGAGAGAGAGAGAGAGAGAGAGAGAGAGAGAGAGAGAGAGAAGAGAGAGAGAGAGAGAGAGAGAGATTCAATGATTCAATGAAGCTTTATTTATCAGAGAGAGAGAGAGAGAGAGAGAGAGAGAGAGAGAGAGAGAGAGAGAGAGAGAGAGAGAGTAAACTGCGTGGCCAATGCTATGTCGGATGCAGCACCATGGCTTGCCTAAATGCAGGAGTGTCTGCTATGTTGAAAAAAGAAGTACCTCGTGCTCTGTACACTCATTGTTATGTCATGCAACAAGCCTCGCTTGTTCTGACAGGATTAAACTGATCAAAGATGCTCATGAAACTGTGCACGAAATCACCAAACTCGACAAACATTCTCCAAAACGAGAAACTCATTTGCAAAAGATGAAAACTGAAATGAGTTCTGAGGAAGACGCCGGGAACATGCGCCTGCAATCATCTCCTACTGTCCAACAAGATGGACATTCAGAGGCAAAACACTGGACAGCGTCCTTCAGAACTACTGCCACCTTCAGGACCTGTGGGAATGGTCACTTCAAAACTGCTGAGGACGTTGGTGTACAAGAACCTTCACTTCCCCGTCACAGAAGAGTTCCTCTTAGTTGGAGATTCCCAGTCAAGTCACAATTTCCCAGGCCGGCTGTGTGGTGGATCGTTTCAGAGCAAAATACTTTGAAGCAATCGATGTTCTAACCTCGTGTCTGAAAGAGCGTTTTGCACAGTCTGATTTTCAGATGTATGCAACCCTAGAGCAGGATCTTTTGAGAGGTGCATGTTGTGGACATTGTGACGAAGAATTGGCTGAAATTTCAAGCCTTTACGGTCCTGATTTCAATTTCACCAATTTGAAAACGCAACTCGCAGGTGAAAACAGTACACCCCGATAATAACATCCTCTTGACAGATATTGTGAAGTATTTCAAGTCGCTGTCAAAGCCCCAGGTCTCTCATCTTTCACAGGTCGCTATCCTCCTCAAACTGATCCTGGTCATGCCAGGCAACCAATGTCACCAGTGAGCGGTCTTTTAGTGCTATGAGACGCCTTAAAAGCTACCTCAGATTACGCGTGCACGAGGCTCAATTGAACCATGAGCTGGATGCGTCAAGAGCCAATGTGCTTAAAAAATCCCATGCAACACAAACGTCTGCTGTCAAAGTTGAGTTAGGAAATGATATCTCTTCTTTAATTTTGTTTCGCAAGTCTCATCTACAACAAACGATCTTCAGCTCTGACATGTTGTGATCTTCTAACTACAGAAAGGCGAGTTTGTTTACTAATTGATTGATATGCCCATGACCACTTGAACTTGAGGATTTAAACAATTGTGACATTTTCCAATTCTTGATTTCAAGCCAGCATATTTAGGTAAGTATGTCTTTGGACGTGAATATTGTTTCTTTAAAATAGAGTGAACATTTTAGTATCAATATATAAGCTTCTGGCCGCCATCGTCCCTCAAATAGTTATTAAACTTTCCGACTTTGTCTGGTAACCGCCGGACTACTTTTCTCATGCCCGCTACGTCCCTGCTAATTTGTGTTATTGCAGTACACTCACGCACACCATCCTTCTTCCCCGGGACCCTACCACGACTCCCGTCCCCTTTCCCACCCCCACCCCCCACCCCCACCCCCCACCCCCCACCCCCACCCACCCACCACCCCCCCCCCACCCACCCCTCTATATGCCCGTGCACACAGAGGTAAGTAAAGACGAATTTGAAGGTAACTGAAATAAACAATGACCACCCTTACTCCTGTATCACATCCATCAAAACTGACCCAAAACAGGCCGTAAGTTCCAGGCAGAGGCCAGCACATGAATGTACAGTAATAGCCAGACAGCGCACATGCGAAGACCGCTAAATACTGTGCTAGATATATGTACAAATCAAAGAGTTACGCTCCCCACCACCCCCCCCCCCCCAGTGATAATTATAATTATGACGTCGAATGCATGACGTCAAACTCTACAGATATTATTTCGTTACCAAGGGCCGGTAAGTGTTACGATGAAATTATGACGTTCTTTTGACAAGACAGCACCAGATGCAGGATTTTTTTTCTGTGCAAAACAAAGGACTAAAGGGATAATTTTAAAACTGTTTTCGCCTATCGGACTGAAATGTCTTATACTTTTGAATATTCCTAGTTGATCTGCAGGATCAGTGTCATAAACAAAACAGGGCAAGTACAGTCTTGGTCTTCAACAAGTGTCTGAGAATCAGCTGGAATCAACGGTCTGTTGGTTGCCATTCGAAGATGTCAACTTTGCCGAATGGACACATCTCCATTATTTCGTTCCTATCCCCAGTCTCCTTCTTCCCATATAGAGACGGGTTCCAGTCAACGTTACGTGACTGCGTTGACGAGAATCAGCTAGTGCCGATAAAAGGTATGCAGGTTAAAAATAATTTACATGGTTGACTAGGGACTTTATCACTAATGCCCGTCTTGGAAGAGGAGGACAGCAAGTTACGCCAGTTCTGAATTGTTTTCATTCTATACACCGTTCACTTGACTTTGAAGAACTTGTCAGTGTGACTGACCGCCCAACAGCCCAGATGGTACAGCAAGTGTTATTGCAGCACACACACGCACACCATCCGGGAGTCGTGTGGTAGGGGTCCGAAGAAGGATGGTGTGCGTGTGTGTGTTGCAATAACACCTGCCGCTGTAACACCATCCTGTCTCCGATCAGCAGTGAGTCAAGTTTTTCAATGGCAGCATTGCCTGCGAAGTCAAGACTCGCTTTTAGCTTAAAATCGCCGAAGATGTTTACAGGAAAATAGCATTCAGCTAAGGGAAATAAGTCAAATATGTACAATCGGAAACAAAGCAGAAGTTGAGAGTTCTGTCTTTGGAAATTTACATCTGTGCCGATGTTTGGACATGGTGAAACACTTGGATTTATCGATTGTGGGTCAGAAAACATCATGGTATCGGTAACAGAAGGATCTACTTTCCCTTTAGGTTCTTCCCATTTTCTCGAGTTCGGCAAGCGTACTTCACCAAAAAATAGCGCGAGTGTAGACTGCTAGTACATTAACACGCGCTATTCGACGCATGCCATTGTTGATTTTTAAAACAATTTTTAGGATGGTATATCTTCTAAAGTATACCAGTATAGGAGCTGTGACAAGATCAGTACAAACTAGGTATCGGCCTAGTTATTATGTAGTTATGCGACCCCAAATTTGGCATTATATGAAATGCGCAAAGCGTATCATTTTCGGCCAAGTTCAGTAGTGATTTTTCATAACAATATAAGATAGAGCGTTGAAATTTTGCACGACTACACATTTTAATGCTCTCTTTCCAATAGTAATACAAGTTTTTACATGTTTGCAACTACATAATCATAATGATAAGAACAACAACAACAATAACAATAAATAAAAAAACTAAATTAAACAAAGTAAAACAAATATCAGTATTAGGTCAAAATTACACGTTTTGTCGAAAAGTGGATTAAATAAAAGCTCGAACACAATGCGAAATTACATGTTTGTCCGGCTTTTAATCCACTATCTTCATCCAAACACGTGCGGTTTTAATGACCTAGTTCTGATTTCCGAACAACTATTAAAATAACAACTGCACTGTAAAATAAAAAAAAATTCTTCTATTTTTTTCAGCGACGACGTCATTAGGTTACAACACAACACCGCCTCGTTCGATGCCCTTTGACTATGTCTGATGAATAACCAACCTGGTCAGACAATGCTGTTTCCCGAAGACACCGACAGCAACAAACCATTACTGTTCTAGACTAATGCACCAATATAGTAACTATATTGCACTGCATGCGAGCAACATTGACTGACATTGTCGTCCGTAGTTGCTGCCATGCTTTCCAGTATTGAAGTGCATGTGAGTCACTGCAATGAACAAACACAAAAAGAACTACTGGAATGTACGTCAACAACTCGCATACATTTCAGTGTTACAATGCACAAAAGCAACTTTGGACTGCAGCGCGACTTTGGACGACAGTGTCATCCAATGCTGCGTATATGCATTTTAACATGCATTTCAATATTGGAATACACGTGAGTTGCTCACATACATTCCAGTAGTTTTTTGGTGTGTGTTCATTGCCGTCTAAGCTCTGAATATTCCACTTTTAAGTAATTGAATAACAAACATCAGTTCTCTTGTAAACGGTTTCATCAGATGAACCTTTGACACACAGAAACGTCACAGATACCCAAATGAAAATATGTGCCTCGTGCTTGCAATGATCAGCCCCATTTACATTTTTCTCTTAACCCTTTGGATCCCATAACTAAAAGGTTTCCATTCTATGTAACGGAAGTCATTTGATTAAGAGAGTCAAAGGTATATGGAGTTTATTCCGGTTACATCTGCGACTGTTTAATTACGTGTGCACAATGCCAAGAGAAATTACGTTAGGTCCCTGCCTCTTCCTATACGGCACCAAAACATCAGCCCACATAAACAACAACAAAAAAAAACCCCACAGATACGCAACAAACGGCCAAATACATCCCTAGAAAGGTTGTATCACGTCACGTATTCAAACATGAGGAAGAAGGCAAGAGAAAGACACATACACAAACGAGAGGGTACACTACTGAAATGTGTGCGGATGAAGACCATGAAACCCCACAGTTTATGCACAAGACAGTACACAACAAAAACAAATTTCGCCTGAGGGTTATAGAACACTCAAAACCAAATAGGCGCCACAAGCGCTAGCCTCACCGATTTGATTTGTGAGTGTTTAATTCCATATACGCTTCGAGAAGTAAGAAATGTTTAGCGAGGCTGACAAAATGTAAAGCATCCACACTATCGTCCCAAACACGTCAATACACTTAGCAAGGGATGTCACTCAGGGCTGGACAAACAAACAGTTAGATCCCCTTAACTCTTCATTATCACGAGTCATGGTACTCAATCGCCAGCCCACGAAAATATATAGCATAAGTATAAAACGTTCTTACACGACCGTAAAAGGAAGCTACACAAGCAACTCATGAAGAAATTAGTTCATTACTTACTTATAAACCCTGTATGATTGATGAGCCACTAATCACGAAAATCGCAGATACTTTTCAACTTGTCACGCTTCACGCGAGATTGTATTCAAAGGTGATAAAGAAAATCACATTTAAACACACTTCGCGAGTTTTGCCAAATAAGTATTATATTGTAAACCATGTTTACCAAAATGATGATGAAGTTATATTGTGTATGTACAGAACACGAATAACCCCATTGATCTTGACCACATCAAAAAGAGACATTGACATTTCTTTTCCGAGAAGAATCAAGTCACAGGCATTAATCAAAGCCAAAGGTTAATTCATGGCAAGTCCTTTTTAAATATGGCATTTTGAATGTCCTCTCAAGGTCAATGTCACCTAGGATGAATACATAGTTTTAAAAAGGTAATATTTTTTTTAAAAAAAACTTGTGTTTCCAAAAAAGCTGTCTTTAACTTTAAAGCCGAACATGGTACAGAGATGCCTGATGGTAAGACTTTCCGATGCATACCAATTTATGAATTGTCAAGGTGGACAAGATGTCTGCAAATAAATGTGAAAATGCCAGTTTTTATCTGCACTTTTGCAGCTCTTCTTATCGTTCTTCAAAGTACAGCTACCAACACATGAGGCAAGAGATGTCACAAATCACATTACTGTTTTGGCACGTGAAATACCTGCCAATGCTGAATTTGTAATGTGGATCAGTTACCACCGTGGAGGGAAATGAAGGGGCATGCCTCGCATATTGGAACATTGCACGGTGTGTAGTCTCCGCCGACGTCGGCCCGATGGTCTTTTGCGTATTGAGAAAGTCTGGTTGTGTGTCGAACGGACGAGCATGCCCCTTAGCCTTATGTGTCTGTTGTACGCTACCAAAAGATATCGGCCGCTTCTTTGCTTGAAGATAGAAGACCACTATGTTAGAGAGGTATTCTGCCTACTGGATTAGTATGGGAGTGGTAAATCATGGCCGCGATGGGCCTGTCACTATCTGCCTTTGTTTTAACGTGCAGTGTATCCTCCAGAATAAGCTTTTGTACTTTCTGAAGAGACCCTCGATCAACTGCCGATGAAACATCCGACCATTTATTTGGATGTTTCAGTAAGAACTGGTTGGCAAGAGCAAATTCTTCCTAGTCGAAGATTGTGTATCGGATGCTGTTGTCTGTTATGAGATGAGCGGTATGCGTTCAAATGTAAAATTCAAATTGTTTTACGGCAACAGGAGGCATGGGTTTGTATTGTACACGGGGTAGACCGAGTTATCAATTATAGCTCTACTTACGCTTCAGTGTGTATCGGACAAATATATTATAGTCGTTTTAATTATCGGAGAGGACAGTTAACCCAGCGAAGCCAGAAACACGCTTAGAAGAGAGAGCTACAACACAATTTATTGGTATTTTGGGCTAAAACACCTTTTGGCTCACGAGTTCAGGGCCAGCGGTCGTCCATCCGCCGTCCGTGCTCATCTTGAACGTTGGCATTTTCTCGGAGGCTATTTAAGCCACAGTCTTCAAACATGGCCTATGGTTTCTTGGTGGCAAGAGTTTGTTATTTTAAACATATTAATGTCAATGACGTTTCACACAGGTCAGGGTCACGGGGGGGTGGGGGGGTGGGTGGGGGGAGGGGGGGAGAAATATTTTGACAAAAGCGGATTTTTCTCTAATACTATTTTCAGCTTCATCTGATCATCAGTGGTAAGATCTTTCTATGCTTACTAATTTGGATGACCCATCAAAAAGGTCAAAAGGTCAGAAGAGGTCAGCAAAGGTGTGGAAAATGCCAAATGCTTTGTAGAATTTTACTTTTCATCAGCATTTTCGCAAACGTTTCAATCAAACGGCACCAAGGTACCTGATGATGAGACCTTACTATGCATACTAATCTAGTTGACCCCATTCAAAAGGTCAAAGCTCATTGAGGGTTGGCAAATGTTTTGAAAAACGTTTAGATTTAGAGAAACCGTGGATTTTGCTGTTACAGAGACTTGATCACTTTCACATAGGTCGGACTAATTACGTGGACCCGTCATGCACATGAGCTATAAAGGCTTTACCATTCTTGTTCAGAATCGACATACAAACTCAATTTCAACTTATCCTTCCGCGATGGGAAGATGCAATGTTATACTTACCACTTTCGGCAATGACCTAGCGGTATCCAAAGGCTTCTGCCGAATGATAAAGACAGACACATACACGGTCATGTTCACGCACTTACGCGCATTCAGACGCATGCAACACATAAACTATGTTCCAGGCTGTGCTGATTTGCAGTCGTTCCGTTGGTTGGAATCATGCTCGCAGCGCCAAATTCAGTGGAGTGGAATGTCTTTGTTTTCAGTACAGGACTTTTGACACCAAGAACGTCAGGAGAAAATAGCTTCCTAGCTTCGTGAGTCAGCTGTAAAATTGAAATTTCATTCGAAATGTTGGTGGTTAAATGAATGGCCCTCAAGAATGTTGGCAGTCAACTAGTGAAATTCTGAAAAGCAATACTTGATTTTGAACGGAATAAAAACAGCAGTATGCCGAAAGGAAAACAGAAAGTAGAGTTTGAAAACGCTGTAACTCATTCAGCCCGACGCACGTATTTCCCAAATTTTAGAGACGTCATCTAACGACTATACACCTGTTGCAGGAGATGGATCGACCATGATAATTCAAGGGTAGTGCCAGATTAGCTTGGCGCCGACATTACCCTTGAATTATCATGGTCGACCCATCTCCTGCTGTAGTTCGTCAGGGCTGAATGGGTTAAGTTAGAAACATGAAACACGACGTTATGCTGGTTACCAGTCGTTCTTCTTATCTTCCGTTATGATGTCTACTGGGTCAACTGTTGTTGTCCTTCATGCGAACCGGGTCGACAGGGTCACCATAATGGTCGATAATCAGTGTGCAATAACCAATCATTTTCCTTGTCTTCCATTACGTTGTCCACCGGGTCAACGTGATCACCATCTAGTCAACAACCAGTCTACTTTTACCTGTTATTCTCATTGTCTTCCATAACGGGGACCGGTCTGGCTCAGGTGGTAGAACGTCAGAGTATCGATCATAAGGTCGTGGGTTCAAACCCAGGTGGTGTAGGCTCTTTTCGGTGTGCCGTCTTTGAAATCACCTTTATGGTGGCAACAGGTGTTAAGCACTAAACGTTTGACTGTTTTCCTTGTCTTCCATTACGATGTCCATCGAGTCAACGTGGTCAACACCTGGTCGATAATCAGTCTGTTGTTATCCCTCATTCTCCTTGTCTTCCATTACGATGTCCACCGGGCCCGTGTGATCATCGTATGGTCAGTAATCAGCCTATCATTGTGTACAAGGAATTGTGTGAACAATTATAGTGAGGTTACATTAGCTACGAACGGATGACTGAACGAACGAAAACTCATTCTTTCTGAGTCTACATACTACGATAGCCCCGTCGTCATCATAGGAGGTACGTTTTGAACGGCACCGACTGCACTGCGCATGACGTCATTGTAGACTTCACAACAGCGTGTTTGCACGAGGGCTAAGTTATATACACAATATTTCATAGGCCAACTCATGGCGTACAGTTCACAGTAACGTCATTTCGTGCCCATGCTGTTGGTCTTCCCCAGAATGACTGGCTGTCGTATTCCCTCACGAGTACACATCTAAGAACTGAACGCTATCTCTCTGACAAATCAGAGACACTTCCTACTGATATTCACCCATAAATAATAATGGATATTTGATATAGCGCCTAACCTCCCGACAGATCTTTAGGCGCTAGCCTTTACAATGGACACACATAGTTTTCACAAATAAATTTACAAATAATTATTAACCCATTCAGCCCTGACGCACTACAGCAGAAGATGGGTCTACCATGATAATTCAAGGGTAGTGCCAGATTAGATTGGCGCCTGTCGGCGCCAAGCTAATCTGGCACTAATCTTCAATTATCATGTTCGATCCATCTCCTGCAACAAGTGCATAGTTGTTAGATGAAGCCTCCAAAATTTGGGAAATACATGCGTCGGGCTGAATGAGTTAACAAAACTAAACAACAGGGAGCTTTTGAATAAATCAGTTGCCTGCGCGAAGCGTGTTTCTTGTGGGAGACTGTTCTATATAGCAGAAGACTCTGGTACGAAAAAAAAGTCGCTGCCCCCAATGACTTGGTTTTGGCAGAGGGAATGCAAAGAGTGCCGGTGTCAGAAGAAGACCGTAGCTGTCTGTGCGGAGTGTGCTCTTATTATTAAAAGCCATAACAAAAATATACATTTTAAGTGAAACGAACTTGATAATTAGGCGAGTAATGTCTTTTATGTAAAATAAATAATATCTGGAACACAACAAAACTGGCAAATCGTGAAGATGTGCCCAACTGTTCTGCAACATTTATTTCATGGCGAATTGATATAAAAAGATTCAAAGACTCAAACTATGGTAAGAATATATCATATTTACTTCTGAATAAAAGGGAAGAATTTTCCGTAACACGACTGATATTTTGTAACACGACTGACAGTCATATTGTCAGTCGTGTTGCGATTTATAGATCGTTCAATACCTCACAATAGAGACACAAAAAAACTTTTTTGTTTCACATATTGAAAGCTGTTCAGTTTAATTTGCATCGTCTTTAGGTGAAGCCTACAACATGACCATTAGAAAACACAGAGTATGCATACCCACCCACTCTACTTAGCTTTGGTAACACGGCTGACATCAGCTGTTAGTCGTCTCACTATAGTTACTTACAGCTAAACAACCAAACAAGGTTTGTAAATCCAAACGTATTTCTCCTTCTTCTTCTTCTTTTTGTGGGGATATTCTGCCCGGATTGAAGTAGTCCACACATACACTTCTTGACTCACGTGCGACAGCAAAAGTAAATCTATATATTTATTGGGCCAGTGGTCGTCTGTCCGTCGTCCGTCGTAAACTTTATCGATGGCATTTTCCAATCAAGCCACAGACTTAAAACTGCCCAAGTCAGACTTATCTAAAAGTATCAATTTCAGCGACCTCTCTCAAAGGTCATGGTCACAGGGGATCATGAATCAGGAAATACGTCAAAAATAGCAATATTTTGACAAAAGATGTTCTTTCTCAAATACAGTTCACATCTTCAAGACCCATCCTGGTACAAAGATACCTGCTGTTAAGACCTTCCTGCGCATACTAATTTGGATGACCCATCGGAAAGCTCAAGGGTAAAAGAGATCAAGAAATAGGTTATTTTTGACCCCCAATATTATTTTTCCTCAAATACTATTTACAACTTCCGTCCCAAACCTGGTACAGACATACCTGATGGTAGGACCTTCGTATGCATGCTGATTTACACGACACCTCAAAAAGGTCAAGGGTCACAATAGATTTGCAGACGATGTGAAAAATGACTAATTTGTTATTAAATGATTTTTTGTATCAGCATTTCTTCAAAACTTTTCAACCATATTTAGCAGAACGGTAGCTGCTGATAAGAACTTTTTATGCATACTAATTTGGTAAACTGTATTTAAAGGTCATGGGTCATGGGAGGTTGTCAAGAGTTTGAACAATGTTTTAGGTTTTTTTTCCGCAGGTACAAAGGCCAACCCTTTCCTTAAAACTTGAACACTTTAGTGACCTGTCGGAAAGGACAAGGTCACACAGGTCAAAATAGTTATGTGGCTTGACCATGCACTTGAGCCTTAAGGACTTTCTTGTTTAATTCTTTAAGACCCCCTTAACTGATTCGCAAATTGCAGGGTCCAGAGTAAGCTGGCTTTGGGAGCTAGGTTTCGTGACCGGCTGTGAGATCAGTGCAAGAATTTTCTCGTGCTCATACAGACATATGCCTCGGAAACTTTTGGGGAAAAAGAAAGTGCCTTTCCTTTCTCACTGCGTGCGGGAGTAGGCTTTTTCTCGATCACTTTGGGTGCCCGGTGTGGTATTTCAGGCACAAAAGTATTGGAGAAAAAAAAAAACTATTGCAAGGTCCAGGTGCCGTGTAATTAGGTCACATTACGACAGTACTTCCCCTGCGAACGGCTTAACCTATTGCAAGGCCCAGGTGCCGTGTAATTAGGTCACATTACGACAGTACTTCCCCTGCGAACGGCTTAACCTATTGCAAGGTCCAGGTGCCGTGTAATTAGGTCACATTACGACAGTACTTCCCCTGCGAACGGCTTAACCTATTGCAAGGTCCAGGTGCCGTGTAATTAGGTCACATTACGACAGTACTTCCCCTGCGAACGGCTTAACCTATTGCAAGGTCCAGGTGCCGTGTAATTAGGTCACATTACGACAGTACTTCCCCTGCGAACGGCTTAACCTATTGCAAGGTCCAGGTGCCGTGTAATTAGGTCACATTACGACAGTACTTCCCCTGCGAACGGCTTAACCTATTGCAAGGTCCAGGTGCCGTGTAATTAGGTCACATTACGACAGTACTTCCCCTGCGAACGGCTTAACCTATTGCAAGGTCCAGGTGCCGTGTAATTAGGTCACATTACGACAGTACTTCCCCTGCGAACGGCTTAACCCATTCAGCCCTGACGCCCTACAGCAGGAGATGAGTCGACCATGATAATTAAAGGGCAGTGCCAGATTAGCTTGGCGCCGACAGGCGCCAAGCTAATCTGCACTACCCTTGAATTATCATGGTCGATCCATCTCCTGCAACAGGTGCATAGTCGTTAGATGATGCCTCCCAAATTTGGGAAATACGTGCGCCGGGCTGAATGAGTTAAGGAAACAACGTGACAGTATTTTACGTTATCGTAATTGACATTACCATAAGCCTGTAGTAATACTATATAGTATGGTTGGCTTACGCAGTTCAAACAGTGCTTGAGGTTTTATTTGTGCGCATGAAGCTGATTCATTTTCGGTTCTTCTGAGGTTGTTGTCGTTCTTTGGTGGTCTGTCCTTGCCTCTGCACGAAGTCAAATTAATGGTATAGTGCGTTTGCAATGTTTGTAAACCAGGTTTTTCCACAAAAGGTTTGAGACATCTCTTTGAGATAAGTGTTGACTTACACGAGTACCCTCTTAAATTCATGAAAAGGAATGTTTTACCCGGCCGTTTGTACCCGATTCAGGTAAGAGGAGTAAAACCTGAGGTTTTCGACATATTATTTTGTAACCCACTCAGATCCTCTCTGGAGGAAGTCAAACTTTTCTCTTAGCGTGTGCACATCTGCATGAAAGACACGGACATTACTTCAGCTACGTTATTTTGTACGATGGACATCATCCAGCATTAGACGTAATAGGAGGGGACCAGAAGGGGTAATTGTTCAGCTGATTTTCATAATCTACCTTGCACATCGTCTGTAAATCATGTTATCGTTCTCTTTTATCTGATTGTTGTCAATGCTTTCATCTGTTCTGTAAATTACTGACATTATCGTTTAGCAGGATGGCTTAATAAACATCACATGAAAACGATGTTTTGCTTGATTTGTTTGTGTTCATATTAAAGATTACTAAAATAATGCTTTTTCTGAATAAAATAACGCTAATTTGATGTGCTATATATAATTTGGCTATGCTTCAAAATATGTGTAATGTTTCCCATTAAAGTTTTCACGACTGCGGTCTCGTCCGGAGTTAGGTCCAACCGAGCCATCAAGGCACGGGGTGCGGTGTAGAGTTAATCACAGAACAGCAACTGGTTATCAAGATGTTAGTGTTATCTCGCCGGGTCGGTTTGTCGATTTGTCAGCGGCTGTTCCAGCTGTATGACGAAGTTTACTGAGCTGATGAGGCTTACCAGCAAAAGTTAGTAGGATATAGATTCTTACATCGACTGTGGGTGATACTGAGAATCTCTCATTCGAGTAATTTTAGCAAAATATCACCCGAACGAAAGCGAGTAGGACAATTAAAGACCCCGAGTGTGAGATTCTCAGTATCACTTTAACCCATTCTGCCCTGACGCACTACAGCAGGAGATGGGTCGACCATGATAATTGAAGGGCAGTGCCACAGGAATTCAGAGATGCTACACTCGTCTCCCTGTTCAAGAACAAGGGCAGCAAAGCAGACTGTGCCAATTACCGAGGGATCACACTCTTGTCCATCGCTGGCAAGATCATTGCAAGAGTCATCCTCAACCGCCTGATCAGCTCTGTATCTGAGGAAGCACTTCCTGAGGCTCAGCGTGGCTTCAGACCC